>CM055868.1:17746390-18281390 GCA_029582165.1 Portulaca oleracea
CCTCAAGGACATTGCCCTGGCAATCGGATCTGTTTTGAATAAAAGCCAAAATTCATTTATCATGAAAGCTGAAAGAGGCTGAAGGACATTTATGTCAAGGCGCCAATGGATAAGGACATTCACGCAGAAACAGCGCCAATGGATAAGGACGTTCACGGAGAAACAACGCCAATGGATAAGGACGTTCACGCAGAAACAGGGAAGTTTTCTGGAAAACTTATATCCATTTATTCGGCGGTTTCAATATCCAACTTCTGGAAATCTCAAATCTATTTTCCATCTTATTTCTATCCAAACTAATTGATTGCAATTACTTGACTTGTAGGAACAATCAATCAAAGATTTAGGAAGAAGATTTGATCGCGACATCCGGAAGACTCAAAGGAAAACAAATCGGAGCAAAAATGGAAGGAAGAACAAAGCACGAAGAAGGAAAGTATCAAGGGATCTCCAACGACTCTATGCTGCGACTATAAGAAGATAACCTGTTGATTGAAGAAGGTAACGATTCCACGGAAGAAATCGGGTGATACAAATCAGAAGAGAGCTTCTGTTTTGAAATCCTTCTTTGTGAGGAAGGTCGAATTCTGTGAGAGAATTCATTCGAGTGAAATCAAATTCCTTAACGGATTTAGGAATTGGTTTGTGTTGTTACAATCGACTCCTAGACGGACTTTGGATCGATTTGAGTTTGCACCGAATCTGTGTGTGGTGTGTGAGTTTACCCAGAAACTTTGTTCGCAGTTTTAGGTTCGATCAAACCCTAAGGACATTGACCTTGGGCATTTCTCTGGTTCGCTATTCACCGCAAAGGCCATTCATCGTAGTACCGAGAAGCTTCATTGCAAAGGCCCTTTACCGTAGACAATAAGAAGCATCCATTGTAAGGCGCTTAGTTCTTTGTAATACCTAAGGTCCTTTACCTTAGGTTATCTTTCTGATCAGTGCAATAAAGGAGGTTATTCAGTTTATTTATTTTGCCCTTTATTCATTCTATCTCTATTCTGTGTGAAGGAAGTTCTCAGTCTGTTTAGACCGAAAACCTAACGTCCTTGTCAAGTTGTGATTTGTGCAGAAAAGTTCAGTAACCCTATTCACCCCCCCTCTAGGGTTCTTTCACTTTCCTACTGTTTTACAAAATTTTTATATATATTATGTATATTAAAGTTCAAATATTTTGGAGTTATGTTACTATTATGGGACTATTACATATTTATATCATTATTACGTTATTATCAAATTCTCTACCTAAAATGGTTTAATTTATTGACCAGAAGTGGTAGCTTTTAGACCTTGGTTGGCTTAAGGTAGAAACTTTAACCTTAGACACTATTTAGTGTCAAATTAGGACCCCGGGATCGAATGGTGAAAGTTAGAACCGATTTTGCAAATTTAATCGAAACCGGTAACGGGACAGTTTTGATGGGGTCTAAAGATCGGGTCACCACGGTTAGTGTATTTGTCTTTTGATCGAACCCTTTGGACTGGAGCTTCCCTTAGATGTTAGCTTTAATAGGAATTTTACGGACCGGACGTTAGAATTTTATAAGTCGAGTTGTACCCCGATTACCAGACCTAGGTCAGATCTGGACAGGTTGGGAAGATGACGGTTTTATAGAACCTTAAAGTGTGTATTGGGTCTCAAGTTCAACTTAAGAGTTTTAGTAGACATCTCGAGGTTTCCGAAAAGTCCAAAACCAGACCCATAGGATATCGGGAAGTCAAGTTACGATCCTTTTTGTGTGGATGCTATAATTTGTCTTGTTATGTGAAATTGTTAATAAATGTGTTGTTGATTGAAAAGGTTTACTTGGTATTATTATGCGATTACTTGGAATGTGTTAGGTAATTTAAAGTGTAAATTCATGATTGATAGGAACCTATAGGGTTCCTAGGGGAAGGTTAGTTAGAAGGTAGTTAATACTAACTTCGAAGGGCGCGTTTTGATTAGAATAATTATTCTATTTTAGGCCCAAGCTAACTCGCGTCGTTAGTGAGCTCAAGTGTGTTCGTTTTGCTGTGAAGTGAAGTTAACCAGGTAATGTTTATGCTCTAATCCCCATCGGGATGCTCTTTAAATGTGTTTTAATGTTTTCTAATCAGTTTTGAGAATTGCATCCCGAAAGGAGACTTTTGTGGAACTGTGACCATCTGTTTTGGATAACTGTGCGTTTTTTTTGTTGTGATTATTGATTTATGAGTTGAGGAAATTGAGATGGTCTTTTATTAGTGGTTTTATTATTGATTTTGTTAAACCTGGGTTGAGTTTGACTTGAGAGCTGTGAGATGAGATTGCATAAGATACTAATAACTCAAGTGAAACATTAAGCGGGTTTATTTGGTCGTAGCCTGTGGTAGGCAAAGGGTCTGGGACCCTGGTCGTAGCCTGTGGTAGGCGGAAATATGAACTCTTGATTTTCTGGTCGTAGCCTGTGGTAGGCAAAGGGTCTGGGACCCTAGTCGTAGCCTGTGGTAGGCAAAGGGTCTGGGACCCTGGTCGTAGCCTGTGGTAGGCGGAAATGTGAACTCTTGATTCTGGTCGTAGCCTGTGGTAGGCAAAGGGTCTGGGACCCTGGTCGTAGCCTTTGGTAGGCAGAAATGTGAACTTTTGATAATTCTGGTCGTAGCCTGTGGTAGGCAGAGGATCTGGGATCCGGTCTGATGTTCGTTACTTTAAGGGATATGACATGCCGCCCGCATAATAAAATGGATTGGTTGGGTTGAGGAGAATAGTTAAGGGTTAAAGGTTTTGTAGAATGGTTTGAGTGTTTTCCCCCTTTCCCTTAAATGAGTTGAAATGAATTTGAATTGTTTGTAACGGTTGGGGGTAGACATTATTGAGTTTTCCCACTCATTTTTGTAATGTTTTGTTTTCAGGTGAAGAGCTATATGCTGGGGATGGGAATTAGAAGTGATGATGGCGTACCTAGTAGTTGTCTTTCATTTTGTTTTTCAATTGAGAAAGTTTTGGAGTTAAGTTGAGTTGTTTTGTTTTCGGATTTGAAGTTGATAGTTTGGTTGTAATTTGAAGAGCGGTTGCTAGTTTCCTTCTTGCCTTGTATTCCTTCGGGGATACGGCAGTAACGCCCAAATAAAAGAAAAAAAAATGAGACTTCCGCTAAGTTTTGTCTGTTAACGTTAGTTTGACTTTGACTTTTCTATAATTGAATTTACGGGGCGTAACAATACATCATAATAAAAATTAATAATTAACTATACCTAAAAATATATACATATATACATCATAATTAGTTATAACTAAAATAAAGAATATATAATAGTAATAGTATCAATAATAATAATAGTATCAATAATAATAATAATATTATTATTATTATTATTATTAGCGTGCTATAGCGCTATGCATCGAAAATTTTCAAAAAATTTACCGAAATTAGGCGTCTGTTTTCCCGCCAAACAGACGCCCAAATTATTGAAAGTGAAAATGGCATCTGTTTGGCGGGAAAACAGACGCCATTTTTGACAGCCTGCCTATATAAACCGAAGCCCTCAAACTTCCCTCCGAATTTTTCCCTCCCATCTCCATTTCATTTATCTCATCTTCTCTCATCAATTCTCTCATTTCCCCTAACCTTCAAAACACCTCAAATCCATCCAAGATTAATGAATTGAAGATTGAACATTGGAGAGTGAAGATTGAAGATACAAGATTGAAGATTGAAAAATCAAGATTGAAAAATATTGAAGTCATATATTAATTGTAATTTAGGTTTTTATTTTGTTTGTATCATTTAAGTTAGTAAAAATCATCATTAATAAAGTTGTATTATATATTTTTTTATTTGTTAAAATATATATTCATTATCATTTTATTGTTGTTATTTCTATAAAATGTATATATATAAATATATATATGAAATTGTACATACATGAATTGCAAATATATATCATTTATTATTATATAAAATGTATTTATTTTCATTATTATTTTCATTATTAATGTCTCCACAATTCTTATTAAACAATTTAATTACAAATACAAAAATTTAATTTTTACGCTTTATTTTATAATTAGAACACTCAAAATATACTATTTATTCTAATTATTTTCATTATTGAAATGCACGTTTTTTTTGTTTATGTAACCCAAAATCGGCGTCTGTTTTGGATGAAACAGACGCTGCTTTATAAAAATGTCTGCTTTATGCCGCATACACGATTTTGGTCTGACACTACCATCGGAGTCTGCAATAATTTTGGCGTCTGATTCACACAGACGCTAATTACAGACGTTTTTTTAAAAATGGCGTACTAGGTTTTGGCGTCCGTTTTAATCAGACGCCAAAACCATTTTGGCTTCTGTTTACTCCCATATCAGACGCCAATTCCAGACGTTTTTTGGCACCAATTTTACTAGTGCACACACACACACACACATATGACTCAACATCCTTTGATAAATTGCACGAGGATATGTGAATAAGTTTATTGGACATGCATAACAAGTTGTTTCTTGGGGTAAGCTGGCTATCAATTCTGAATTTTGAAGTCATGTTTGTATTGGAGATTTGCTTTCTTACTTGCTTTGATTACTAAAGATGTAGAGCTTTGACAGATTATTCACATTAATTTCCTTGCTAAAGCCAACCATCAGCTACAGTTAGAGTCTTTCCTGTGATAATGTATTCTAATCTTGATCTGTTTATTCAATTGGTTATAGTATCTTTATCATGGCATGTTAGGCATCGTTCTTTAATACAATGGAATTGTGGTGCAGGAAGTTGCGTTGCGGTGAGTTGCGGTAGGTTGCGGTGAGTTGCAGTAAGTTGCGGTGGAAAATAATAAATGAGTGTTGATATTAGTAAAAAGGTAAATAGCAGATTGTGGTAGATTGCGGTAAATTGCGGTAACGCATAAAAGAAACAGTGCCTTAGCTATGGTTCTGAGACTTCTTACTGAAGCTACCAATCAAAGCAAACTACTGTAACATAACTTGGTTCACATCGAGGGCCAGCAACACACGATGGTAGCCAAGTACAGCCCATACGGAAAACTGCTGCTGGTGCTACAAAATCTTGTTGGCAAGACAATACGTTAACTCGGTTAAGTCAAAGACAAAGATTGCAATCTTTGGATGAGTTGTTGCTATTATTACGACTTAGCTTCTGCAACCCCTCCTAATTTCTAAATAAAAGTCATGTATAAATTTATTTTGAGAAGCCAAACGGAGCCCATTCATTGCACAGGCATTGCCACTAGTATTTTATCAAAAAGGGTAAGTGGAAGAATCAATTAATTTCTTTATTTAACCTTGCCCCTTTGTCTATAATTTATCTCTAAAATAAATATATAATAAAATGACCTATTTGTTATGATGTAGAACATTTGGAATAGAAATAGAAAATGTAAACAAATATTTTTTACCTGTTGATTAGAAACTTTTTTAAAAAGTTAGATATTGAATATGATAATAAAATCTGTATATTTTCAGCCACTAATTACCAAAAAGGAGTTGGTACGTAGTAAGAAATTTTTTAAATAAATTTTTATTTTCATTGGTAATATTAATTTTCATTTTCATTTATGTTATAAATTTTCATCTCCTATATGCAAATTGGAGAGCAACTTGATTCTGAAAATCAAAATATTAATCTTTTTGTTTGGCTCTTGCAGAGAGTGAATACCCTGTTGTTGCTATGTAATTTGGGCAGTTGTGTACTTTAATTTGTTGTTCCAATGTATATTTGGCCCATTTTCAAGTTGAGCTGATTGCTTTTGTTGTGCTCTTTAGAACTTTTCAGTTGGATGAAATAAATTTGACTTAGTAGCCACTAATTATCAAAAAAATTATCTATATTATTAATATAGCCCCTATTCTTTAATAAGGTACAGTGTGATACCACAACTCACTATAACACTCAATATTCTTCCATAATTCACAATATTTTACCACAATCATTACCAATATATCTCCTCTAACTTTCACATCCATCTAGTCATCTATTACACCAACCACACTTTCCACAAAGTTTACTATATCATTCCACATCTTAATGCACTTTATACAATTTCACCATATTAGACCATTTCTGCTGAAAAATTGGTGAAGAATATCATTATCATTACGACATTACCTATAATAAAAAGGACAGTTTTGTTTTCTTGTTGTTGTGGACCCTGCTAACTTGGCTACCACAAATTTATTCTTTTATCCTTAAGCAAAATATAATAACAAGCTGTTACAAGCAGTTTGTCTGCGTGTCTGCTTTGTAGCTTGTGTTCACACACAATTTTACTCTTTTACCCTCGAATACAATATAATAATAAACAGCTTTTATGCCTACCTGGCTTGAAACTTGTGCTCACAAAGAATTTACTATTTTGCCCCTAAATATAATATAAAAATAAGGAGATTGTCTTGTAGCTTATGTTTGCATTCAAATTTACCATTTTATCCTCGGATACAATATTAAAACAAACGATTAATTTGCTTTGTATCTTATATTCACACTTGGATTTATTTGTCCTCTAGAATCGAATACAATAACTAAGGATCTAACATCAATCCAAAATTATGTTATTAGACCTATCAATTCAAATGTGAGGGTTAAATACAAATTGTGTGTATATTTGGTAAAGGCCATTACAAGTCATGTGTATTTTCGGTCAGACAATTTTGACATTAAAATATGTATCACTGTATCCAGATTTAGGTAAAAACTGATAATTTTAATAGTTGCAAAGGCCATGTTGTTTTAGAGTGTAAAATACTTGGAGGCTGAGAACGGTGGAATAGAGTGGGTGGTACGGTTAAATACATGAATTTTTTAAATATAGTTTATAATTTTTAATAAGGAATTATGAGTAATGAAAGTCACATTATTCATAATATTTATTAAATATATAAATGTTTAAATATATATGTATTATGAAAGGTAAGAGAGTATAAATAGTGTAAAAAAGTAACATAAAAAAGCGTGAAAAAGTTTTTTAAAAAAATTGTGAATGATAGGATAAATTTATCATTTTTTTCGATAACTTGCTAGACAAAAAAGGTTAAGAAGGCATAAAAAATGTTACAAGATCGCAAAACAGCGGAATAGCAAGAGTCCAGCAAACAAAAAAGCAGCACAAAACGCTACAGAAAGATCACGTACAACAAAACATTAAGAAAACAGCTATTTAACAAGACTCTTCTTTTGTTCCAGCATATCATCTCTGAAGGCCTTAGTCACAATCTCATGATCCTCTCGCAACAATTTCAACAAACCCACAATCTTCGCCGCTCTCCGAGCCTCCTCATCCAGTCTGTCCTAGGAGAAATCCACTGCATTCAAAGATCTTTCAGTAGTACTATCAACCACATCTTTACTGTTAGAATTGTAGCTTCGAGAAAGCTTCTTCAATCCTTTAACATGTCTAGGACCACTAGAGCGGACCCTACACGAAACTCTACTTACCAGCCTCCATTTGAGTTCCACAATAAGTCCATATTCCTTTTTTGTCAGCTCTTGACTTCGAATACTTTATGAAAAGAGTCCTCAATACCAAGTGCTGAACAACAAAGCACCTCATCAACTGCTCTTTCAGACACGTCACTAACAGTGCGTTCACAATCAGAACAAACCACTGTATAAGCACCAACCTTACAACTGACAATAGAGTATCTCAAACGAACATCTTTATAGGGATACTTAAAAACCTTAGGAACAACTGAAGGAAGAAGATTAGAGAAGGTAACTGAACCATTTGACGCAGGAGAATTCACACAATCACCATCAACAACCTTCACACCAACCTGCTTAACCTTAGGAACCCCAATCCAAATTTCAGAGCCCCTCCTAGAAAAAGGAACGGACCATTGTTTCTTGTAAAATTTTGTCCAAGCAACACCCAAAGCAAACCCGCTACACATCCAACAATTTAATGCAAGGATAATATTAGAACCCACTTCCTAATCCTTGAAACGAACAAAATCATACCTCTTACCATTTCGCGCCACCTTACTAGGAATGTATGAATCAACTAGGCAACAACAGTACCGAACTTCATAAACAGGTTTCTCAACTAAGTATTGCTAACCCCAACCAGCAAGTTGTCTACAAACAAAGAGAATAAGAGAAAAGATGGAATTAAAGTTAAAAGTAGAGGGATGAAAGTGCAAAGAAGGAGGCGAGTGATAGAAGACGACAAAACGTGGTAAGTTTAGAGTGGCAGCCACCTGTCTACCACTCCGTTGGTTTAAGACCCCGTCCTTTTACACGGCTGACATGCTGCGGTGCCACACCGCACCGCAATTTTCCATATTCCACCACGATCCACCACGATCCACCATAACCCACCACAATCTACTTTTTCCAATTTATTTTTTTTTTATTAAAAGTTAAACTTTTCATATCCTACCACAACCCACCACAAGTTTTCTCAATCCACCACATTTCCTCCATACCGCACTTAAGCGAGCCAAATAAAAGAAGGGGGCCTAAATATGGAGCGTCACTTTTTCTCCTCCGTACTAAATAGCCAAGATTCATTCCCCTATACAGAAAAGCCAGTCTTCCCCCGTCCCATCAAAAAAGATAGAAAAGTTGAGGTGACCAAATACAAATACGTACGGGGTTGATTCAATTCTGTGGAATAAATTAATCAAGAATGGGAGCTGCCAGATTAGTGGCCAGGTCCATTGATCATATGGTTCGGGTTCAGGTCCAGGTACCCTGTTGTTCAGGTACACATTCCGATCCCCCGCCGTCGTGGATGAAGGATACCACCACCGGAAAGAATGGAAGTAAATGGCCATCGCCGATGTGGTTGGTTGGGGGGAACAACAGTAAAACTAGTGCGCCGGAGATGGCTGCACAAACACAAACTCATCCTCATCCTCAACTAGGCGATGTACTTCCGGCTGCTTGGGCCAACGTCGCCGATGTCGTCGCACATCTTGCCCGCTTGCTCCAATCTAGAAAACCCACCAAGGCCCAACTCCAAATGCTCATTGAAAGGGTAATCTTACGTTCACTAATAAATTACTACTGCTAGTAATTCAATACCATTATTCATACTCATTTGGTGCATGTAAACAATTCATTTTTTTGGCCGCTTTTTCTTACGTTTTGTTCACTCAAACTCTTAGCCAAAATATTAATTATTAAGTGTTTTTCTTGCTTTTTAAAATTAATCTTTAATCATACTATTTTGGTTGTATATTACTGGTCTATTTGACAAAAATTTAAAAGTATTATGAGAGGAAAAATAGTTAAAATGATAATTTTTATAGGACGGATGGAGTAATATATATATATATATATATATATATATATATATATATCAAATGTTATTTTTTAAATATTGTTTTAATACTAATTTGAATTAATACTATATTTATTAAAAAATATGTTGGGAACTATATATATATTACAATTTTTTAAAAAAAATTTTTCCTATGATTTAATGATTATAGATAAAGATATCGTAAGAGATGTACATATATATGATTTTACAATCATATAATTCAAACTAGTATAAAAAAATATTTGTATTATGAAGTATATATGACTTATGATTGTACAGTTTTTTTTTTATTTTTTAACAGTGATCTTAATTATTAAAGGTATATTGATGATTCTTATAATTTATGTTCATCCTCTAAATAGTTGAAAAAGATTTTTTTTTTTTTCCGACTTAGATAGCAGAGCTAGGGCTAAAGTAAAATACTTTGTTAAACTTCCTCTTCTCCTTTTTCATGTGGTAGTAGGCAGCGAACGTTTTGTAAATGTCGGATCAATTGGAATCAATCACTCTAAATTGCAGAATTTAAGGATAAGATTACTACATTGGACCCCTTGTTGGGTGGGATTTGAAAGTATTGATTTTGATTTTGATTATTATAATTTACTACTAAAAATATTTTTAATTAGATTAATTAATATAAACTGTCCCACAAATTGCAGAGGTCATAAAAAACCTAGTTTTGATTCAGAATACATGTCATTGTCGTTAATCTTGTATAATGTAACAGTAATGTGGGAAGTGACAATGGTATTTGAAATGGGGTGTAGGGCATGATGGATTGCAGATTCTTTACATTGCTAGCAGTTGCAGGCTCTCTACTCGGCTCCATCTTGTGCTTTGTCGAGGTAATTACCCCTACAATTAATATCCATCTTAATTGGATCCCCTTTGATTCTGGCTACCTACCTCCATCTTTTTAGTTTCCTAATTATCTTTGTTTCTCTTTGCTATTTACATTACAGGGATCCGTTATGGTTTCTAAATCCTACTTCAACATCTTCCTGGCTTTATCTCACAGATCAGATGTGGGATCCGTTGCACACTTGCTGATTGAAGCCGTAGGTACGTTAACCAGTACTTGTAATTTTATCGGCTTATCAAGGAACTTAACTTTGTGAAGAAAATCATTTCGGTTAACTTGTTTAGCAACTTCTAATTAACCTATGGAGAGATTGTTACCATTCTAATCCGCCACGAGTTACTGATACTGAAAGTTGCATTTTGTGCACTAATTTCTGATGGAGATGTTCAATGTGCTGTGGGATGCAGATATGTTTATAATAGAAACGGCTATGCTTATGTTTGGGATGGGATTGCATACCATGTTTGTTGTATCTGAAAGCACAGAAAAAAGTCGGCAGCACATACCTCAGTCCAATTTGTTTGGCCTTTTTTCTCTCAAGGTTGGTTACCAACTTATGCATTCCTTATTCTCATTCAACACAACATTCTCATTCAACACAACATTCTCATTCGAAAAAGTGGGCAGAAAATTGATCACTTATATATGAAGCTAAGTTTATGATTTTGAATGCAGACGATGCGGCGACGGGTGGAGTTGCAGTCATTGTCACAGGCAAAGTCGAGAATCGGACATGCTGTGATGATGATTCTTCAAGTTGGGATTTTGGAGAAATTCAAGAACATACCACTGGTAACTGGCCTGGACTTGGCCTGTTTTGCTGGAGCCGTCGTAGTTTCCTCAGCATGTATATTTGTTCTAGCAAAACTTTCCGCTTGATCAGAAACCAAAAAAGCAGAAAAAAAAATTGAATATTAGGATGAATTAACTAAGCTACTCTGGTTTTAGATTGCCAAGAAATTAGTGGATCATCTTATGCAAAAGAATCTCTGTATAGGCAAGTTCAAATCTGGAATAGGGTATAGGTAGTTCATACATTCATTTTATTTGTATTTTTTTGTTTCACATAAAAGATAGAACTTATATCATGTATATATATTCACATTTATACTTACTAGCCAGTGAAAAATAACTAAGCAATGGGTTAGACGTATCCATCTTGATTTGAGAATAACACTGACAGTTTAATAAGGCTAGTTAAATAAAATGCGGAAAATAAATAGCGGAAATAAAAGATAGACAAAACTCGATAGTTGTTTACGATGTTCCTCCGAACTCGATTTCGGAGTACGTCACCGCTTAGAGTTCTCCAACTCTAGGATTTAACCTCGAATTATTATTAGCATGAATTTTAACAACCGATCTTAGAGCCTTCTCTACTCTCAAAATCTCACCACTCGATATCGCCTCTCAATCAACTGTGAAGAGTTGACCTCTCAACTGTTAAACCCTCTCCCTAATAATAATAATCTAAACAACTCAAATGAGTGAACAATAACACAATACAATCTTCTTTTAATCTCACACTCAAGAATAGTAGAAAGAATAATGCTCAAGTGAGATGTTTGCTTGTCTCTTCTCTTGGTTGTCCTCTTGAATGACCAAATGTTCCTCGTATTTATAGTGCAACAAGGTTGAAGCATCATGAGATAATCAAAGTAATGTGGCATCTCTTAGTCTTGATATCCATATGAAATCATGATATTATTCTCATAAAATGTTCCTTTGAATTCTTTCATCTTGATCAATCAAATATGATACTCAAGAAACAAGTAAATGAATAATATCATATCATGCCATAAATCTAATAGATAATCAAGCTCAATATTTATTGTTACCGAAAAGATAAATAATTTGGTTCAATGTATTTGGACATTCATTCGTTTTGCATATTTCATATAATCCAATATTCTCATAATAATGATCAAATAACACTTCACAAATTTGTCCAATCAAATTAATATTCTCAAATTAATATATTGGACCAACATAAGTATTATATATGAGTTGCATAATAATTAAATCAATTCAATGTCCGACCTCATATATAAGATTAATTTTATCGTTTGTTATCATTAAAATCATTATATGCTTCATAGAGTCAACAATCTCCCCCTTTTGATGATGACAAACAATTCAATAACTAGTATGAACTTATATAGATATACATACCTTAGCCCATGCTCATACTTACCATCAATGCATTCTTCTCCCCCTTTGTCATCATTAAAAATGGTTAAGAAATATGACATGAAAAATAATAGCATGGCTCCCCCTTAATTTATACTCTTTCCCAAACGAACAAAGGGTCAAGCTAGCTTACGATTTCACAAATTGATATTAGTCAATAAGACTATTCTTGTTCCAAATCCAATATTATATGCGTCACATTTGACTCATTTCTTTATAATAATTAACCACCATATTAATTTGATACACCTCCCCCTTTCAAAAATAATTATGACATATGAATTATTTATTACAAGTTAGAAATAAATATATAACACGTCAAGTAAGTCTCAAGTAACTTAAGGAAATTGGAGATGCAATAGTTATGTAATCATGGTCTATATGTATAATTAGATTTAGAAATCAAGATATTTTCCCTTTCAAAAACAAAATTTATGCATACAATCTTAATGTGATTATTCTATCATATAATCCTTATTACTTATAACACACAAACATAATCAAACAAGAAACTAATCAAACTAATATTTTATAATCACATAACATTCATTTCACCCCTTATTAAATGTGTGATTAGAATCAAATGGGATGGTTCAAATTTTTTAAAACTTACCTCAGTTTTACCTTGGGTAATCCAAGACTTACCATGTCCGAATGTGAAGCGTTAAGATTCTCATGTATAAAAGACTTGAACATTGGGTCACTCCATTTGATTTTACCAACAACAGACTTTGTTTAATCTCCATAATCTTGTTCATCACTCTTAAATCTCTGCAAAAAGAAATTCCTAGAACAAGATTTTGGTACCCGTTTCTTTTTGGGTCCATAATGCTTAGGAGTATAAGATATTAATGTAATAGATAATTTTTTCTTCTTAACATGTCTTGTTCTAGTACTACTATATTTGTCAAATTTTTGAACCATATATATTTGTTCTAAAATTCAAATTTATTGGATCGAGACAAGATTGAGAAGCATAAATCATTTAAGATTTTACCTCACTTTTCTCATTTAGTAGAGTCGGCAATGATTTTACCACAACTTGTTCTACTTTTTCAATCGACTCTTCAATATTGCAATCTTTGGATTCCTCTATCACAATAATCTCTTCCTGTTTGTTCACATCGAAATCTAAATATTCTTCAGTAGAGCCATATAATAAATAAAGAGTTTCCCAAATATTCTTGGCATTTTCACAACTAATAACTTGTTCAAGAATATTGTCAGAAATTCCACAAAACAATATGTGCGTAGCTCTTGAGTTCAATGAGACATATTTCATATAATCATCAGTGCGTTCATTTCTTGCTTTATTAACATTTGATCCATGGATAACAATGCTCCAAACCTCATTATAGTGGGTTTGTATAAAAGTTTTCATCCTGTCATTCCAAAAAGAATAGTTAGATCCATAAAAAGGAGAAGGAAAATCATCAAAATTGTATCCATAACTAGCCATGAGATCGATCCTTCAGACAGTAAAGTCTTAAAAAGTAGGTTAGGCTTTGATACCAATTGACACTTTAATAAGGCTAGTTAAATAAAATGCGGAAAATAAATAGCGGAAATAAAAGATAGACAAAACTCGGTAGTTGTTTACGATGTTCCTCCGAACTCAATTTCGGAATACATCACCGCCTAGAGTTCTCCAACTCTAGGATTTAACCTCAAATTATTATTAGGATGGATTTTAACAACCGAACTTAGAGCCTTCTCTACTCTCAAGATCTCACCACTCGATATCGCCTCTCAATCATGTGTGAAGAGTTGATCTCTCAACTCTTAAACCCTCTCCCTAATAATAATAATCTCAACAACTCAAATGAGTGAACAATAACTCAATACAGTCTTCTTTTAATCTCACACTCAAGAATAGTAGAAAGAATAATGCTCAAGTGAGATGTTTGCTTATCTCTTCTTGTCTCTTCTCTTGCTTGTCCTCTTGAATGACCAAATGTTCCTTGTATTTATAGTGCAACAAGGTTGAAGCATCAAAGAGATAATCAAAGTAATGTGGCATCTCTTGATCTTGATATCCATATGAAATCATGATATGATATTTCTCATAAAATGTTCCTTTGAATTCTATCACTTGATCAATCAAATATGATACTCAAGAAACAAGTAAATGAATAATATCATATCATGCCATAAATCTAATTGATAATAAAGCTCAATATTTATTGTTACCAAAAAGATAAATGATTTGGTTGTGTTCTCATGCAGAATGGGAAAATGATTGCGTATGCATCCAGACAACTGAAGACACATGAGAAGAACTACCCCACTCATGACCTGGAGTTGGCAGCAGTGGTTTTTGCACTTAAAATTTGGAGACACTACCTTTATGGAGTACACTGCGAGGTATTCACCGACCATCAAAGCTTGAAGTACCTATTCACACAGAAGGAGTTAACCTTAGGCAGACTCGGTGGTTGGAATTTCTGAAAGACTACGATGTAAACTTTAAATATCATCCCGGGAAAGCAAATGTAGTGGCTACTGCCCTGAGTAGGAGACTCTATCCTGCTGTAAACTACTTGATGATGATGTCACACGAGCTGTGCGAGGAGTTTAGGAGATTGGAGATTAACGTGGTGACACCAAGAATGAAAGCTGTATTGAATGCCATGGAGTTGCAACCTACTCTCATGGACGAGATCAAGAGGACTCAAGAATTGGATTTGCAGCTTGTCAAGATACGAGAGGAAGTTTTGCAGGGGAAGGCCCCTGGTTTCGTGATTCACGAGGATGGTACATTACGGTTTCATAACCGCATCTATGTACCTAACATGGAGGAGATGAAGAGGAAGATTTTAGAAGAGGGGCAATACACACCATATTCTGTGCACCCAGGGGGAAATAAGCTTTACAAGGATCTGAAGCAAATGTTCTGATGGAGTAATATGAAACAAGAAGTGGCGGACTTTGTGACGAAATGCCGCACATGCCAACAGGTCAAAGCAGAACACCAATGACCTGCCGGACTTCTGCAACCGCTAGACGTTCCTGAATGGAAGTGGGATTCGATATCAATGGACTTCGTAGTGGGTCTGCCAAGAACCAAACGGAAACACAATGCGATATGGGTGATTGTACATTGATTGACCAAGTCGTCTCATTTACTAGCCATCGCCAACAGCTGGTCCCTGGACCAGTTAGATCAAGCCTATGTAAGAGAAATTGTAAGACTACATGGAGTCCCTAGTTCTATAGTCTCGAACAGAGACACCAGATTCCAGTCTTGTTTTTGGAAGAAGTTGCAGGAGGCGTTTGGTACCAAACTCAAGTTTAGCACCGCCTTGCACCCAGCTACTTATGGGCACACCGAGAGGACCATCCAAACCCTTGAAGATATGCTGCGAGCATGCGCATTAGATTTCAAGGACTCGTGGGATGACGAGTTGACTCTCATTGAGTTCTCCTACAACAACAGTTATCATGATAGTATTGGGATGTCACCCTTCGAAGCCTTATATGGGAGGAGATGCAGGACTCCTCTCTGTTGGCAAGACATCGATGAAGCTCTAACGATCGGACAAGATCTAATACAGGCCACTACTCAGAAGGTTCGGACGATTCAAGATAAGATGAAGGCAGCACAAAGTCGACAAAAGAGTTATGCCGACAGGAGGAGAAGACCTTTAGAGTTCGAAGTAGGAGAATACGTATTTTTACAGGTTTCACCTACAAAAGGGGTTATGAGATTCGGTCAGTCGGGGAAGTTGACACCAAGATTTATCGGGTCATATCCGATCTTGGAACGCATTGGAGAGGTTGCCTACAAGATACAGCTACCGGAAGAGCTTCCAAGAGTGCACAATGTCTTCCATGTGTCACAACTCAGGAAATATGTCCCAGACCCAACTAATGTGATTGATCCTGAGCTGCTTCAGCTACAAGAAGATTTTACCTATGAAGAGCAACCGCTGGAAATATTGGATCGTCGAGAAAAACAACTTCAAAGGAAAGTAGTTCCCCTGGTGAAAGTACGATGGGCAAATCATGCCACAACGGAAGTAACCTGGAAAACAGAAGAAGAGATGAGGATGAAGTACCCTCACCTGTTTCACTCTTATAGGTACGTCAAGTTTCGAGTACGAAACTTCTTTTAAGGAGGTAATGATGTAAAACCCCGAGTTTTAGGAAGAATGGAACCGTTAGGATTATTACCGAATCGTTAGGTCTAAGTTTAAGTTTCGAGGACAAAACTTCTTTTGCTAACACTTGAGCTCGTAGGATCGTTGTGGGACTAACAATGGTATATCGGTAATTTCTTGGGTTTTAGTATTATTAGTATTACTCTAATTATTATTAGTATTATTATTAATATTATTGTGTTATTATAATTGTTATATGAATTATTTGTTATATGAATAATTATGTGAATATTACTTGTTATGTGTTAGTATTAATATTATTATTAGTATTGTTTTTATTATTATTACTATTACTATGGTTATTATTATATTAAAAAATATGTTTTTCTTATTGGGTTGGATTAGGATAAAGTAGTATTAGTTGGGCTTTTTAATTGAAAATATAAAAACCCCTCTCTCTCCCAAAACCCTAATATCAAACCCTAACCCTAGCCTCTCATCTCCTCTCCCTCTCTCTCTCTCTCCCCATGTCTGTCGTACCACCCCACCACCGTCGCACTGCCGCCCAAGCACCACCATCAGCCGGAAACCTTCACCGGCCACCCCCAACCGCAACCGCAACCAACTCTAGCTCTCTCCCTCTTTCCCTCAATAACTCTTTCTCTTCTCCCGTTCGAATGCCTCTGTCACGCCACCACCGACGCATCGCTGCCTCCCGCCTAGGTGCGACTCCGCCGCCGCCGCACGAACACTCGACGCGTCGCGACACACCGACCGAAAAGACGCATAATTGGGGTGAAGTTGCTGTTGCCTTGCGGTTGGATCGATAGCCGCCCAGAGCGCCACCGTCGACGTCGCCCAGTCCGGTGTCACCCACTGCCTTCCCTCGTGCCACCGTCGACACTGCCTTGCCGAAAACCGCCGCCCAGAACCTCTAACGTAAACCCTATAATTATTTTTGAAACTTTTCTTTCTTGTTTTCTTTATTTTCTGTTGTAGTTATTATTATTATTATTATTATTATTATTCTTTCTTGTTATTACATCTTGTAATTTAGGTAATCAAGAATGTAATTTTATGAAGTTGTTTTTTGTAATTAAATTGTTCTTGTGTTGTATTAATTACATGTAATTTGTCTAAACTATTATATTTAACTTTTATGTTCTAATTTGGTGTAGTAGGGTTGTAATAGTTGTAGTTAAATTGTTAATGTTCGATTGTATGATGTACCTTTTTTCTTGTGAATCATGTTTAGGGTTTTAGATAATACTATTATTGTATGCACGAATTAAAGGGATTAATTATATAGATTAACTCTTGATCGTTAGTTAAGTATTCACATGCTTCTATAATTCTCCTAGGTGTTCAATCATGTTTAATTTTATGTTTAATCATGTTAAATAATTTAGGTTGATTGAATTATTAAAGTGCGATTCTTGTTTATTAATTTTTTGATTCTTGATTGAATCTTGTTAAAAGAAATTACTTGTTGTGATTCTTGATTAGTAGTTTAAATGTTTATATGTTCTTTATATTTAATTCACATGTTCTTTTGTTATTTCTTGTACCTTGATTAAGAAAATTCATGTTTTATAATCATCCATGTTGTTATTATAGGAATTTTGAAATAGTTTATTGTAGAATTCATGTTTAGGGTAATGTTATTATTATTTCATGCATGCTTTTAGGGTTAGAAAAAATATTAAAGTTGAATTCATGTTTTACAATTTGGTTTTGGTGGTAGGGAGTTTGATGTTTGGACCTTAGTTGAATTAGATTAACTACCTTGAACCTTAGACATTGTTTTAAGCCCAAATTAGGACCCCGGGATCGAATGGTGAAAGTTAGAATTGAAATAATCAATCACATCGGAACCGAGTGCGGGATAGTTTTATAAAGGTCTATAGAACAGATCCCCATGAGAGATATAGTCGTCCTTTGGTGGAACCCTTTGAACTGGAGGTTCTCTTAGATGTTAGCTTTCATAGGAATTTTGCGGATCGAACCTTTGGAGTTGTATAGGTCGAGTTATACCCCGAATACCAGACCTAGGTCAGATCTGGACAGTTTGGATTGATGACTGTTTATGAGGACCTTAGTTGGTGTTTTTGGTCTCGAGTTCAACATAAGCGTTTTAGTAGACATCCCGAGGTTTCCGAAAAGCCCAAAACCAGACCCATAGGATGTCGGGAAGTCAAGTTTTGATGTAATCTGTCTTATTGATGTTATTTATTAATCAAAATGTTGTTGAGTGAAACTGATGTTTTGATCTTGTTACGTGATTACTTACTTGGAATATGTTAGGTAATTTAAAGTGTGAATTCATGATTGATAGGAACCTATAATGTTCCTAGGGGAGGGTTAGGTAGAAGGTAGTTAATACTAACTTCGAAGGGCACGTTTTGATTAGAATAATTATTTCTATTTTAGGCCTGAACTAACTCGCGTCGTTAGTGAGCTCAAGTGTGTTCGTTTTTGCTGTGAAGTGAACTTAACCAGGTAATGTCTATGCTATAATCGCCACTGAGATGCTCTTTAAATGTGTTTTAATGTTTTCTAATCTGTTTTGAGAATTGCATCCCGAAAGGGACTTTTTGTTGAAATGTGACCATCTGTGTTTGGATAACTGTTTGTAATTGTTATACTTTGAATTATTGAGTTTGGAAATTGAGATGATCTTTTATTGGTAGTTTTCTTACTGGTTTTGATAACCTGGGTTGGGTTGACTTGAGAGCTGTGAGCTGAATTTTGCATAAGACACTAGTAATTCAAAGTGAAACATTAAGCGGGTTTATTGTTTTGATGCCTTTGATAGGATTACTGTTTTTGCGGGCGATCACCCGGAGACCAGAATTTGGTGCCTATATGGGTTATGTGTCAGGAGATCAGGGTTTCATCCCTGATATAGGATATATGATTTTTGATGCCTTTGGTAGGCGATTGTTTTGATGCCTTTAATAGGCTAATGTTTTTGGGGGCAATAACCCGGAGACCAGGACTTGGTGTCTTTATAGGTTATGTGTCAGGAGATCAGGCTTTCATCCCTGATATAAGATAGATGATTTATTTTGATGCCTTTGGTAGGCGAACGTTACTATAAGGGATGTAATATCCCGCCCGCATAATAAAATATGAATTGGTTGGGTTGAGGAAAATAGTTAAAGGATTAAAGGTTTGTGAAATGGTTTGACTTGTTCCCTCTCCCTCAAATGAATGGAAATGAACTTAACTTGTTTTTAACGTTAGGGGTAGACATTATTGAAATTTCGCCCTCATTTTTGAAATGTTTTGTTTTTAGGTGAAGATCTATATGTTGGGGACGAGAATTGGAAGTGACGACGACATGTTTAGAAGCTATCTTTTATGTTATGTTTCTTTTTGAAATACTTGAAGTTAGTTTGAGTTTCGTAGTTTGGTTTACCGAATTGAACGGTTGTTAGTTTCCCTTCGGGGATATGGCAGTGGCACCCCAAATAAGAGTTGAGACTTCTGCTGAAATTTTTCCATTAACGTTAGTTTGACTTTGACTTTCTATAATTGAATTTCCGGGGCGTTACAGAATGGTATCAGAGCTCTGGGTTGCGACCTAGTAGCTCCTAAGTGTCCTTTAGGTTTTAGTTGGACCCTAGGAAGCTAAAGTCGGAGTGATGAGTGTAGGATGGGAAAAAGGTTTTATGTTTTCCTATTATTACATGATTATGTCTTTAATTTTCTGTGATGCTAATATGTTCTAACCTTGTAGGATGACTCAACGCACTCACTGCTACCATCATCCCATCCCGTGTTTCCATCGTTATACCCCTATTCCTCTTAAGGAGAGCCTGGGAACTCATATGCTTAACTTCTATGACGAGATTGACAAGTACACCAAAGATGTCCCGAGCTCATGCCTTCGCGGTAACGAGGAGAGTCAGGCGAATGCATTTTTGCTCACGCTTCGGGAAGACCCTTGGTGGGGCCATGCTGTACCATTATTGTTACCACCCCCACTTCAGATCGAGGAGTATCCCCACCCGTGTTGTTGGTGCAAGAGGTACCGAGTGGACTCAGTGCACCATATCTCGAAAGTCTTTTACAATGATCGCCAAGATTGGGAGGCGTGATGTGGAAAGAGTTCAAGTGAACCTAGCTCCAGCACCTGTCATGGACATGGATCCTGAGAGTGACCCAGAGGAAGATCCAGAGGAGGATTCTGTGGAGGATTCTGAGCCCGAGGTGACCTCTGGAGTTACAGCTACACCTGCCGATAAGCCCGAACAAGAGACCAAACCCGAGGATGAGGTTATGGTGGATTAGGATACAGGAGAAGACCCCGAAGAGGACTCGGGGGATGAGTCTGATGATCCAGATTGGACCCCGATGGCAGGTAGGAAGAACCCTCTGTGTAGGAGGATCATATGAGAAGGATAGTAATAGTAGTATTAGGATTGGTTGCTATAGTTACTTATGCGTGGTTAGTTTGATTGTGATATATCCTTGAGTGTGGTGTGCTATTTTCTTTATGTGTTAACCCCAAATAGGGGATAGATATAATAATATTACGCGGGTGTGCAAAGTATTATAAATAATAGTCTTGAATTTTTTGAGATGTTAGTATATCTATGTTCTTCTTTCTTTTCAAGGGATGAGCGATGAAAGAACATGTGAAATATGATGCTATTACATGGGCTTACTTGTTGAAATATGTTACAGTTTTTTGTCTGCTTAGTAGTTTTATGAGATAGCTGGATTGAATGGTTCCTCCTTAGAATTGGTGATTTACACTTTGAGTTTAAACCTTAAGTAGTCTTAATCGACCCTTTGAACTAGGATGTTGGACACGAACGGTTCTCACTCTAATAACATTAACCGGGAGCGCCCGCAAGCTGCGGGCGAACAGCGCCCTCAAACCACGACTGAACTGTGCCAACGTTATGGTCACTTGATATCAGGTTTGAGTACAACAACACCAGGGAACGACCTTGCTAGCATGCTAATGATTGAAATGCTGAACAAGCACGAGGATCTACTGAAGAAGGTGGTGGATCGACAAGGAGGAGAAAGGGAAGATCACCCGTCCGCTCTCCTCCAAAGGTTCAATAGCTTCAACCCGCCCACTTACACAGGGGTAGCTGACCCCAAAATCTTTGAAGAGTGGGTTAGAGAGATTGAAAAGATTTTTGATACAACACGTTGTCTCGAGGAGTTGAGGGTGGATTTTGCTGCATACCACTTGAAGGAGGAGGCCGATCAATGGTGGGCCAGTGTGAAGGAGATACGGACCGAACCGGGTTGTGATTGGAACCATTTTAAGGTTGTGCTGAAGGATCGGTTTTATCCTATGTCCCTTCAAAAGGCGAAAGAAAAGGAATTCATGAACTTACGCCAAGGAGAGCTTAGCGTGCTCGCTTACTCCACTAAGTTCACCGAGCTATCTCGGTTTGCACCGGCTTTGGTATCTAGCGAATAATTAAGGATGGATCGCTTCTGGGATGGGTTGGACTGCAAAATTCAGGATCGGATGTCATCAAGTGAGTTTACGTCTTACCAGAACATGCTGAATGTTGCCCTCACTATAGAAAGAGTAAGGCACGACATGGAGCAACAACATGGCATACAAGGGCATAAGAGGAAAGAGCCGCCCCGTTTTAACCCACCCCAATCCTACCAAGAGAAGAGGTTCCGCTCCAACAATTGGCAGAGTAACCGACCTTCGGGGTGTGGGCCATCGCATGTGCCTATCTGTAGGATTTGTGGTCGACCCTACCATTATCCTCAAGATTGTAGAGCAGCAGCTGCAAAGGGAGGATGCTTTAAGTGTGGGAGTCTCCAACATCACATCAGGAAGTTCCCTCCACAAAACTCAGGGGGCAATAATAGTGGAAACAATGGAAACTGAAGAGCCCCACAATCAACATATCAAAATCGGGGAGGCTACAATGGAAAACAAAGGCCGCAACAACAAAACCGAGGTAGTCCCGGTGGAAATCAGAACAACCAAGGGAGGTCAGCAAACCCGACTCGTCAGCAGCAACAACCGGCGCGTAACTCAGGAGGACGAGTGTATGTGATGAGGAAGGATGAGGCTGAGAATGAAGCGGAATTCGTGACGGGTACCTTCTCTCTCCATCTCAACAATGTCTCTGTTTTATTTGATTCTAGCGCTAGTAATTGTTTTGTTGGACGAGCTATAGTAGAGAAGGCTAAGATGAAACCCTCGGAGAATAGTAAGCCTATGTCGGTAGCCCTACCCACCAGAGATACCATTAGATGTGGAGAGTTATATGGAGGATGTCCTATAGTGATAGCAGGTCAGGAATTTGAGGCAGACCTCTATATGTTGGAACTAATGGAGTTTGATGTTATTTTGGGGATGGACTAGTTAGCAAAATATAGAGCTCAGATAGATTGCTACAAGCAAAAGGTGACCTTAGTAGGACCGAATGGAAAGAAGGTTTTGCATTTGAGTGATAGGCATCTTCAAAGTGTACGGATCATCTCTGCCCTCAAGGCTCAGAAGTTGTTGAGCCAAGGTTGTGAAGGGTTTTTATGCAACGTAATTGACACCAAGGCGGAGGAGCCTATGATTGAGAACATTCCGATAGTTCAGGATTTTCCTGATGTTTTTTCGGAGGAGATTCTGGGAATGCCCCCACTCAGGGAGGTGGATTTCTGTATCGATTTGGAGCCCGGGGCCACACCTGTTTCAAAAGCCCCATATCGAATGGCACCCGCAGAGCTTAAGGAGTTGAAGACCCAGCTTGATGAGCTGCTAGAAAAGGGATACATATGACCCCTCACGTCACCATGGGGAGCACCCGTACTGTTCGTGAAGAAGAAGGATGGTAGCATGAGGTTATGCATCGACTACCAAGAGTTAAACAAGATTACTATCAAAATTCGATACCCTTTAACTCGTATTGATGATCTCTTTGACCAGTTACGGGGTGCAACAATGTTCTCGAAGATAGACCTGAGATCAGGTTATCATCAGCTAAGAATCCGAGAGGAGGACATCTCTAAGACTGCTTTTCGAACTCAGTATGGTCATGATGAGTTCGTAGTAATGCCGTTTGGACTCACGAATGCCCCAGCCACTTTCATGGACTTAATGAACTGAGTGTTCAAGCCGTTTCTGGACAAGTTTGTGGTGGTGTGCATCGATGATATATTGGTGTACGCAGGAACACGAGAGGAGCATGCGAACCACCTGAAAGAACTGCTGACGACCTTACGGAGCAACGAGCTTTATGTGAAGTTTAAGAAATGTGAATTTTGGTTGGAGCGAGTAGCGTTCTTAGGACATGTAGTGTTTAAGGAACGAGTAGTAGTGGACCCTCAAAAGGTGGAGGCTATCACCAGGTGGCCGACGCCGAAGAATGCCACTTAGGTTAGGAGTTTTCTGGGTTTGGCAGGCTATTATAGGAAATTTGTTCAGGATTTCTCGAAAATCGCCACCCCATTGACCAATTTGACTCGAAAGTCAATAAAGTTCGCGTGGTCGGAAAAATATGAGCAAGCATTTCAGGAGTTGAAGAAAAGGCTTACCTCGGCCCTTATTCTCACTCTACCTCAAGGGACGAAGGATTTATCATCTACAGTGACGCATCACATGGTGGATTGGGTTGTGTGCTCATGCAGAATGGGAAAGTGATTGCGTATGCATCCAGACAACTGAAGACACATGAGAACAACTACCCCACCCATGACCTGGAGTTGGCAGCAGTGATTTTTGCACTTAATATTTGGAGACACTACCTTTATGGAGTACACTGCGAGGTATTCATCGACCATCAAAGCTTGAAGTACCTATTCACACAGAAGGCAGACTCGATGGTTGGAATTTCTGAAAGACTACGATGTAAACTTTCAATATCATCCCAGGAAAGCAAATGTAGTGGCTGATGCTCTGAGTAGGAGACCCTATCCTGCTGTAAACTACTTGATGATGATGCCGCACGAGCTGTGTAAGGAGTTTAGGAGATTGGAGATTAACGTGGTGACACCAGGAAGGAAAGCTGTATTGAATGCCATGGAGTTGCAACCTACTCTCATGGACGAGATCAAGAGGACTCAAGAATTGGATTTGCAACTTGTCAAGATACAGGAGGAAGTTTTGCAGGGGAAGGCTCCAGGTTTCGTGATTCACGAGGATTGTACATTACAGTTTCATAACCGCATTTGTGTACCTAACATGGAGGAGCTGAAGAGGAAGATTTTAGAAGAGGGGCACAACACACCATATTTTGTGCACCCAGGGGGAAATAAGCTTTACAAGGATCTGAAGAAACTGTTCTGGCGGAGTAATATAAAACAAGAAGCGGCAGACTTTGTGGCGAAATGCCTCACATGCCAACGGGTCAAAGTATAACTTAAACGACCTGCCGGATTTCTGCAGCCGCTAGACGTTCCTAAGTGGAAGTGGGATTCGATATCAATGGACTTCGTAGTGGGTCTGCCAAGAACCAAGCGGAAAAACAATGCGATATGGGTGATTGTAGATCGATTGACAAAGTCGGCTCATTTTATAGCCATCGCCAACAACTGGTCCCTAAACCAGTTAGCTCAAGCCTATGTAAGAGAAATTGTAATACTATATGGAGTCCCTAGTTCTATAGTCTCGGACAGAGACACCAGATTCCAGTCTGGTTTTTAGAAGAAGTTGCAAGAGGCGTTTGATACCAAACTCAAGTTTAGCACCGCCTTGCACCCAGCTACTTATGGGCACACCGAGAGGACCATCCAAACCCTTGAAGATATGCTGCGAGCATGCGCATTAGATTTCAAGGACTCGTGGGATGACGAGTTGACTCTCATTGAGTTCTCCTACAACAACAGTTATCATGATTGTATTGGGATGTCACCCTTCGAAGCCTTATATGGGAGGAGATGCAGGACTCCTCTCTGTTGGCAAGACATCGATGAAGCTCTAACGATCGGACAAGATCTAATACAGGCCACTACTCAGAAGGTTCGGACGATTCAAGATAAGATGAAGGCAGCACAAAGTCGACAAAAGAGTTATTCTGACCGGAGGAGAAGACCTTTAGAGTTCGAAGTAGGAGAATACGTGTTTTTACGGGTTTCGCCTACAAAAGGGGTTATGAGATTCGGTCAGTCGGGGAAGTTGACACCAAGATTTATCGGGTCATATCCGATCTTGGAACGCATTGGAGAGGTTGCCTACAAGATACAGCTACCGGAAGAGCTTCCAAGAGTGCACAATGTCTTCCATGTGTCACAACTCAGGAAATATGTCCCAGACCCAACTAATGTGATTGATCCTGAGCTGCTTCAGCTACAAGAAGATTTTACCTATGAAGAGCAACCGCTGGAAATATTGGATCGTCGAGAAAAACAACTTCAAAGGAAAGTAGTTCCCCTGGTGAAAGTACGATGGGCAAATCATGCCACAACGGAAGTAACCTGGAAAACAGAAGAAGAGATGAGGATGAAGTACCCTCACCTGTTTCACTCTTATAGGTACGTCAAGTTTCGAGTACGAAACTTCTTTTAAGGAGGTAATGATGTAAAACCCCGAGTTTTAGGAAGAATGGAACCGTTAGGATTATTACCGAATCGTTAGGTCTAAGTTTAAGTTTCGAGGACAAAACTTCTTTTAAGGAGGTAATGATGTAAAACCCCGAAAAATCCAAAGATGTAGATCGTGACGTCGTTAGTAAATTAGGTTTGACTTCGTAAACTGTTTATTATTCGTTTGTGTTTATTTTGCTAACACTTGAGCTCGTAGGATCGTTGAGGGACTAACGAAGGTATATCGATAATTTCTTGGGTTTTAGTATTATTAGTATTACTCTAATTATTATTAGTATTATTATTAATATTATTGTGTTATTATAATTGTTATATAAATTATTTGTTATATGAATAATTATGTTAATATTACTTGTTATGTGTTAGTATTAATATTATTATTATTAGTATTGTTTTTATTATTATTACTATTATTATGGTTATTATTATTTTCAAAAAAAAATGTTTTTCTTATTGGGTTGGATTAGGATTAAGTAGTATTAGTTGGGCTTTTTAATTGATAATATAAAAACCCCTCTCTTTCTCAAAACCCTAATATCAAAGCCTAACCCTAGCCTCTCATCTCCTCTCCCTCTCTCTCTCTCCCCGTGTCTGCCGTACCACCCCACCACCGCCGCACTGCCGCCCAAGCACCACCGTCGGCCGGAAACCTTCACCGTCCACCCGCAACCTCAACCAACTCTAACTCTCTCTCTCTTTCCGTCGATAACTCTTTCTTTCCTCCCGTTCGAGTGCCTCTGCCTCGCCACCACCGACGACCGCGTTGTCTCCCGCCCAGGTTGCCGACTCCGCCGCCCTTGCCGCTGCAACACTCGACTTCGGCCGGCGACACACCGACCGAAAAGACGCATAGTTGGGGTGAAGTTGCTGCTGCCTTGCGGTTGGATCGATAACCGCCCAGAGCGCCACCATCGACGTCACCCAGTCTGGTGTCACTCACTGTCTTCACTCATGCCACCGTCGACACTGCGTTGTCGGAAACCGCCGCCCAGAACCTCTAACGTAAACCCTAAAATTATTTTTGAAACTTTTCTTTCTTGTTTTCTTTATTTTCTTTTGTATTTAATATGATTATTATTATTATTATTATTATCATTATTATTATTATTCTTTCTTGTTATTACATCTTGTAATTTGGGTAATCAAGAATGTAATTTTATTAAGTTGTTTTTGGCAATTAAATTGTTCTTGTGTTGTATTAATTACATGTAATTTGTCTAAACTATTATATTTAACTTTTATGTTCTAATTTGGTGTAGTAGGGTTGTAATAGTTGAAGTTAAATTGTTAATGGTCGATTGTATGATGTACCTTGTTTCTTGTGAATCATGTTTAGGGTTTTAGATAATACTATTATTGTATGCACGAATTAAATGGTTTAATTATATAGATTAATTTTTGATCGTTAGTTAAGTATTAACAAATCACGAAAAGATTCTTGCATGTTAGGGGTATATGTACTGAGTTTAACTCACTTTTCGAAGTTTTATGTTTTCGTTTTAGGGATCTCGGCAAAGGAGAATGGAAAAGCCCCGGGAGGACGAAACACTAAAGCACCTTAAGGAATATGAAGTGGTTATAGGCTCTCCGTGAAGGACTTGAAAGAAATTGTGATTTAATGACTTGTATAATTTCTTGTGGGCTGTTTTATGTTGTTTTGAGTTGGTTTAAGTTAAGTTATGCTGGTGAGGCATGTTTGAAGTTGGTTTATGGTTGATTGCTTTGTTGGGTTTAGTCTTAAAATTGTCCACCTCCATGGACGGTGGTAACTCTCTCAGGTATTTATTCGCAGCTAATCATTGGGTTAGGTGAATCATTAGCTTAATCTAGTTGTTAGTAACATGGGGGTGTTACAGAAACCAAGCATATCTGGTTGATACAGAGTATTGTGAGCGGAGGTGCATTGCTAATTTGAGGATATCTTTGACATGACATAGCTTTTTAAAGTATCAGCATGTGTCTGGGTTTGGTTGCACCCCCCACCAATTTCCCCCTCAAATGTATCTTTCATGTATCCATTTGATTCATAGGGCTTATTTATTGTGGTGGATGGCCATAATTTGTTTCCCAATGAGAGCATTGTTCCAGTGTTGGAGATTAAGAATACCAAGCCCTGCTTTGGATTTGGGTTTACAAATAGTTTCCCAAGCAATTGGAGGAATCTTCTTGTAGGTTTCATCCAATCCCCATAGGAAATTCCTACAGATTTGGGTGATTCGTTTGATAACTTCCTGGGGGGGTATGATTATGGACGCCCAATAAGAGTATATTCCCATGAGAACCGAATTAATTAGTTTGATTCGTCCGGTGTATGAGATATTACTAGTCTTCCATATCCGGTTCTTCGCTGTTATTTTTTCCACCAAGCGATCGCAGTCAGATTTACTAATCTTCCCATCGGTAATTGGGATACCCAAATATAGAAAAGGGAGGGAGCCTTCATTGAAACCTGTGGCAGCCATGATCTCTTCCTTTATCAAATTGGGAGCACCATTGATGCAACATGTAGATCGGAGAGGGTTTGCAGCTAAACCAGAGGTGTCTTGGAAATGGTTCATAATGCCCATGAGCATATTTACAGAATCAGTATCAGCAGCACTAAATACCGTAAGGTCGTCAGCAAAAACCAGATGGTTTAGTTCGAAATTTTTGCATTTGGGGTAGAATCTAAACTGATCTTGGCGAGCAATATGTATAAACCCTCTAGAAAGATAATCCATTGTAAGCACAAACAAAAGGGGAGAGAATGGATCACCTTGATGCAGACCTCTTCCACCCTGGAAATATCCGTAGGTTCCCCCATTGATGTTGATTGAGAAAGAAGTAGTAGAAATGCAAGCCATGATCCAAGTAATGAGCCGAGGGGGAAAGTTATAATCCACTAGAATCTCGTGAATGAAGTCCCAATGAATTGTATCAAAAGCTTTCCGGAGGTCAATTTTCAGAAGACAATGAGATTGAGAAGTGGTTCTCTTGAAACCTCGAGCAAGTTCGTGACAGAGAAGGACATTGTGAAGGAGGTCCTTTCCTGGGACGAAAGTAGTCTGACTCTGATCAGTTAATGATGTCCGGCAGCACTAGTTTGATTCGGCTTGCTATAAGCTTGGAGATGCAGTTGTATATAGTATTACAGCAAGCAATAGGACGGAAGTCAGCGGCGGTGGTTGGATTTTGGACTTTCGAAATTAGGGCAAGTGAGGTAAAGTTGAGAGCCTTAAGTATTTTCCCTAACTGGAAAAATTCCTACACTGCCACACAAACGTATTGTCCGATCAAATCCCAGACACTTTTGAAGAAGTCGCTTGTACACGCATCACGACCAGAAGATTTTAGGTTTGGGATGGAGAAAATGGATTGCTTGATCTCTTGGTCTGTGAAGTCTGAGCATAAATTTGATACATGTCTTCCTTGACCAGTGGACCGTTTCTCACAATGCGAGGATCAATACTTTGTCTCGTGATTTGCCGTGTCCCTAACATTCCTTTATAGAAATCAACCATTGTTGCCCCTACTACTTCATATCCCTCCACAATGTTTTGGTCTGGCCCTTGGATGCTATAAACAGTATTCTCTATCTTTCTATGCTTCATTCGAGCAAAGAAGAGTTTAGAGCAAGTATCCCCATAAGCAGCTGCCTCAATTTTACTTTGTTGAGAGATGAGCTCAATAGAGGAATTCAAGATACGAATGTATTGTTGCTTTGCTTCATTTTCAGTAGTCTGAATATTGACATCACTTGGGTGTGCCGTAAGTTGTGCCTGAATATCATCAAGGTGCTGTCTTACAAGGATTTGATGTGCATGTATGCCAGAGAATTTGCTCTTATTCAGCTTCTTTAGGTCTTGTTTGAGGCCTTTCAGAATTTGCTGCAAGATATACATGTTGTAGCCAGCAGGCCTGTTATCTATTGCAGCCTGAACAAGACTTCTAAAAGAGGTGTCCTTCGACCACATATCACAATATTTGAATATATTATGCAACTTAGGACCATCTCTCAAATGAATTTTAATTAGCTTGTGATCAGACAAGATGTTCATGAGATACTCAACATGTGTATCGTTTGTGTCTGCAAGCCTGTAATCATTGACACAAACCCGATCAATTTTAGAGTGCACATGACTTTTAGTCCATGAGAAGGTAGCTCCCCTGCAGTGAATTTCCATTAGATTGCAATGATCTATACACTCTTTGAGCCCTATCGTTTCTGTAGAAGTAACTTTAGTACCATTGATTCTGTCTTCGGGATTTATCACAACATTGTAATCACCCATGATGCACCAAGGGCCATCTATGCTATCAGAGATGTCTTTGAGATTGCAGCCCATAAACAAATGTAATATGACAGCTAAAACCTGTGATATTGAATTTTACAACGCAGTGTATGAATTGAATGTCAGTTTTCAGGGGTTTGATATTTACCTTCGTGGGCTTCCATGCAATAAATAATCTACCCCTGTGATGAAGGAGAAAGTTACTATGAGTCCTCCATGATCGAAAAATGCCATCTTTTAGTTTGTACTCATTGTCATCCTTGATTTTTGTTTCAATGAGACACACAAAACCAATTCTCTGTTGAGTGAGGAAGAGTTTAACATCCTCTTGTTTTTTGGGGTGATTAAGACCCCTAATGTTCCAAGAGATGAAATTCATTGAGGGCTACTCCCTCCACTATCCTCCATATTTTTCTTCTTTTCAGCAACTTCTTGAATTTGATCACCAACAGAGTCTTCAGAGTCTAGGGCTTCATATCTATTTTCTAAAGGAGTGTTCTTGTTAGCTACTGGACTAACTAACCTCCTCCTTGATGGTAAAAGTATGAAGCCATCCGAGTCTACCTTCCTATCTTTTACTCCCACCTTTTAAACTGTCCAATACTGTTGTGGCTGTTTCCCCTTCTTTTCAGCCCTATTCTTATCTGCATTTTCAGCCTTGTGTACTTCTTGCTCAGCAGATTGCATTTCTGACTGTTTCCTTCTACAATCTGTCACAGTGTGCCCCAATAAATTACAATGCACAAACTTAACTGGCTTCCAATCATAATCAACAGCTTGGGTGAGTAATTCATCATTCTCATCAAGATATTTAATCTCAGAAGGAAATAATTGATCAAGCGTGACTTCAACCAAAACCCTTGCACAAGAAATGTTCTTTTTCTCCATAATTGCTCGATCAGTCTTTATTGGACTTCCAATTAAACTTGCCAATCTACTCAAATTTAAATTTCCATACTCAAATATTGAATATCAAGATATTTAACCCAAATTGGCAAAGTTTTGATAGCATCAACATCTATTCTGTGAGGGTGTCCATGGTTTAACAACAAATGGTTTGTTATCAAAAAAATAAATCCCCCTGTTCAAGACCAAATTTCTATCATCTTCCTTGGCAAATCTGACCAGAAAAAGACCTTTGCGTATTGCCGAAATATGAGTAAGATCATATGTAAACCAAATTCGTTTAATTTACCCTTCGATAATAGGAAAAGGAGGGTTTGATCCAATGACGCAGCATAAAACGAAAATTTTCCAATATTGTACTTCTTCAGCCACAACAGCCTTCTCCATTCGTGCCATAGGAGTTCCATCCTTAGTATTTGCTTCAATAAATTTTAAAGAAGTACCTCCATCAGGATCCACAAGGTAAGCATATGATCGAAGTTTTGATTTCCTGCACCCTTTGTTCTTGGGTTCGCTCTGCCTGATTCAAATTCAGAGAATTTTCTTGATTTTCCAATGGAACAGTGTCGCCTGTTGTTGATGACGTACGCCTGCTTCCTTAAACTATCCATTGATGATCTTGTTTGCATCCTTGTAGTGGATTATTGAGCCTTTGTTTTCTTGGACTTCGCCATGGCTAGGGAGAAACCCTAGTCGCAAGAAAACTCAACAACACAAATTATAAGATTAAGATTTGAACACAAGATTCAAAGGTTGATAAAATATAGGTATAACCAATTCTACTAATAACACATATATAGGAAAATTGGATTATAATAATCTCATATTTTGCAAATTGGATGACGATAATCATTACTTTCATTTTGTATTCTGGTGGTCCAAAAAAAAATTAGATTTGGGTGGGACGCCGACGAGTTGAGAAGCGGTGACTCGGTGGTTTTCTGAAATGGCACCATGGCCATGTGTTTGACCACGTTGACTTTAATTTTGGTTGTCACATCAGATAAAAAACACATGACTCCTGCTTTTTTTGGTTGCCACCTCAACTCATTTCTGGTATTCACTTTCTCTCTCTTCCCTCCTCTCCTCTCTCTTACTCCTTGTGTCACTCCCCGTTCTGCCTCTCTCTTTCATCCATATCCGACCTTGTCTTTGGACCCATGAAACTTGAATTCAACCACCCAAAAACATACCTTGTACCCTCAATCTCATCTCATCTCCATTATCATCTCTCTCTCGCTCGGTAAAACTCCAAAAAATCCAAAGATGTTGACCGTGACGTCATTAGTAAATTAGGTTTGACTTCGTTAATTGTTTATTATTCGTTTGTATTTATTTTGCTAAAACTTGAGCTCGTGGGATCGTTGAGGGACTAACAAGGGTATATCGGTAATTTCTTGGGTTTCAGTATTATTAGTATTACTCTAATTATTATTAGTATTATTATTAATATTATTGTGTTATTAGAATTGTTATATGAATAATTATGTCAATATTACTTGTTATGTGTTAGTATTAATATTATTATTATTAGTATTCTTTTTATTATTATTACTATTATTATGGTTATTATTATTTTCAAAAAAAAATCTGTTTTTCTTATTGGGTTGGATTAGGATTAAGTAGTATTAGTTGGGCTTTTTAATTGATAATATAAAAACCCCTCTCTCTCTCAAAACCCTAATATCAAACCCTAACCCTAGCCTCTCATCTCCTCTCCCTCTCTCTCGCTCTCCCCGTGTCTGCCGTACCACCTTGCCGCCGCCGCACTGCCGCCCAAGCACCACCGTCGGCCGGAAACCTTCGCCGGCCACCCGCAACCGCAACCAACTCTAGCTCTCTCTCTCTTTCCTCGATAACTCTTTCTCTCCACCCGTTCGACTGCCTCTGCCGCGCCACCACCAACGACCACGTCGTCTCCCGCCCAGGCTGCCGACTCCGCCGCCCTCGCCGCTGCAACACTCGACGTCGGCCGGCGACACACCGATCGAAAAGATGCATAGTTGGGGTGAAGTTGTTGCTGCCTTGCGGTTGGATCGATAACCGCTCAGAGCGCCACCGTCGACGTCGCCCAGTCCGATGTCACCTACTGCCTTCCCTCGTGCCACCATCGACACTGCCTTGCCGGAAACCGCAGCCCAGAACCTTTAACGTAAACCCTAAAATTATTTTTGAAACTTTTCTTTCTTGTTTTCTTTATTTTCTTTTGTATTTAATATGATTATTATTATTATTATTATCATTATTATTATTATTCTTTCTTGTTATTACATCTTGTAATTTGGGTAATCAAGAATGTAATTTTATTAAGTTGTTTTTGGCAATTAAATTGTTCTTGTGTTGTATTAATTACATGTAATTTGTCTAAACTATTATATTTAACTTTTATGTTCTAATTTGGTGTAGTAGGGTTGTAATAGTTGTAGTTAAATTGTTAATGTTCGATTGTATGATGTACCTTTTTTCTTGTGAATCATGTTTAGGGTTTTAGATAATACTATTATTGTATGCACGAATTAAAGGGATTAATTATATAGATTAACTCTTGATCGTTAGTTAAGTATTCACATGCTTCTATAATTCTCCTAGGTGTTCAATCATGTTTAATTTTATGTTTAATCATGTTAAATAATTTAGGTTGATTGAATTATTAAAGTGCGATTCTTGTTTATTAATTTCTTGATTCTTGATTGAATCTTGTAAAAAGAAATTACTTGTTGTGATTCTTGATTAGTAGTTTAAATGTTTATATGTTCTTTATATTTAATTCACATGTTCTTTTGTTATTTCTTGTACCTTGATTAAGAAAATTCATGTTTTATAATCATCCATGTTGTTATTATAGGAATTTTGAAATAGTTTATTGTAGAATTCATGTTTAGGGTAATGTTATTATTATTTCATGCATGCTTTTAGGGTTAGAGACAATATTAAAGTTGAATTCATGTTTTACAATTTGGTTTTGGTGGTAGGGAGTTTGATGTTTGGACCTTAGTTGAATTAGATTAACTACCTTGAACTTTAGACACTGTTTTAAGCCTAAATTAGGACCCCGGGATCGAATGGTGAAAGTTAGAACCGAAATAATCAATTACATGGGAACCGAGTGCGGGACAATTTTATTAGGGTCTAGAGAACGGATCACCATGAGAGATACAATCATCCTGATCGAACCGTTTGAACAGGAGGTTCCCTTATATGTTAGCTTTCATAGGAATTTTGCGGATCGGACTTTGGAGTTGTATAGGTCAAGAGTTATATCCCGATGACCAGACCTAGGTCAGATCTGGATAGTTTGGATTCATGACCGTTTTTTAGGACCTTACTGGGTGTTTTTGGACTCAAGTTCAACATAAGAGTTTTAGTAGACATATTGAGGTTTCCGAAAAGCCCAAGACCAGACCCATAGGATGTCGGGAAGTCAAGTTTTGACCCTTTTTATGTGGATGCTGTAATCTATCTTATTGATGTTATTTATTAATTAAAATGTTGTTGAGTGAAAATGATGTTTTGATCTTGTTACGTGATTACTTGGAATGTGTTAGGCAATTTAAAGTGTGAATTCATGATTGATAAGAACCTATAGTGTTCCTAGGGGAAGGGTAGGTAGAAGGTAGTTAATACTACCTTTGAAGGGCACTTTTGATTAGAATAATTATTTCTATTTTAGGCCAGAGCTAACTCGCGTCGTTAGTGAGCTCAAGTGTGTTCGTTTTTGCTGTGAAGTGAAGTTTACCAGGTAATGTCTATGCTCTAATCCCCACTGGGATGCTCTTTAAATGTGTTTTAATGTTTTCTAATCTGTTTTGAGAATTGCATCCTGAAGGGGACTTTTTGTTGAAATGTGACCATCTGTGTTTGGATAACTGTTTGTAATTGTTATACTTTGAATTATTGAGTTTGGAAATTGAGATGGTCTTTTATTGATAGTTTTCTTACTGGTTTTGATAACCTGAGTTTGGTTGACTTGAGAGTTGTGAGCTGAGTTTTGCATTAGACACTAATAATTCAAAGTGAAACATTAAGCGAGTTTATTGTTTTGATGCCTTTGATAGGCTAATGTTTTTGCGGACGATAACCCGGAGAATAGGGATGGCAATGGGGCGGGGAATCCCCGAACCCGTCAGGGCCCCGCCCCGCTCTAGGGAAAAATCCCCGCCCCCATTGGGGATGGGGATGGGGATAGGGACGGTTTTCCAAAATCCACTCGGGGACGGGGCGGGGATGGGGACAAAATTTCCCCCATCCCCGTCCCCATTTTCCCTGCCGGGGTGAATTCCCTGTCCCCATCCCCGAAAATGTTAAAATTATCAAATAACCTTTATTCAAATTTAATATATATATTAATGGGAAGGACAAAGTAGTAATTTTTCAATTTATTCTCACTTGTTACATTATTATTGGATTTTTAACTATTATTACTAAAGCAAGTTAAATACATTGTATTTTGAACATGTTAAAAACCGGGTTCTATTAAAAACAGGATCCGATTAAAATTTAGTTAAATTTAAAATAGTTTTAAAAAATCCCCGTTGGGGATGGGGAATCCGCGGGGATGGGGATGGGGCAAGAATAATTCCCCGAAGCGAGGATGGGTCGGGGATGGAGATGAGTTTTGGGAGTGGGGATGGGGACGGGGGTATACTCCCCCATCCCCGATCCGCCCCGTTGCCATCCCTACCGGAGGCCAGGATTTTGTGCCTCTATGGGTTATGTGTCAGGAGATCAGGGTTCCACCCCTGATATAGGATAGATGATTTTTGATGCCTTTGGTAGGCGATTGTTTTGATGCCTTTGGAAGGCGATTGTTTTGATGCCTTTGATAGGCTAATGTTTTTGCGGGCGATAACCCGGAGACCAGGACTTGGTGCCTATATGGGTTAAGTGTCAGGAGATCAGGGTTTCATCCCTGATATAGGATAGATGATTTGTTTTGATGCCTTTGGTAGGCGAACGTTACTATAAGGGATGTAATATCCCGCCCGCGTAATAAAATATGAATTGGTTGGGTTGAGGAAAATAGTTAAAGGATTAAAGGTTTGTGAAATGGTTTGAGTTGTTCCCTCTCCCTCAAATGAATTGAAATGAACTTAACTTGTTTTTAACGTTAGGGGTAGACATTATTGAAATTTCCCACTCATTTTTGAAATGTTTTGTTTTCAGGTGAAGATCTATATGCCGGGGACGAGAATTGAAAGTGAGGACGACATGTTTAGAAGCTATCATTTATGTTATGTTTTTTTTTTTGAAAGACTTGAAGTTAGTTTGAGTTTCTTAGTATGGTTTACCGAATTGAACGGTTGTTAGTTTCCCTTCTTGCCTTGTATTCCTTCGGGGATACGGCAGTGACGCCCTAAATAAGAGTTGAGAATTCCGCTGAAATTTTTCCGTTAATGTTAGTTTGACTTTGACTTTCTATAATTGAATTTCCGGGGCGTTACAGAATGGTATCAGAGCTTTGGGTTGCGACCTAATAGCTCCTAAGTTTCCTTTAGGTTTTAGTTGGACCCTAGGAAGCTAAAGTCGGAGTGATGAGTGTAGGATGGGAAAACGGTTTTATGTTTTCCTATTATTACATGATTATGTTTTTAATTTTCTATGCTGCTAATATGTTCTAACCCTATAGGATGGCTCAATGCACTCACTGCTACCATCATCCCACCCCGTGTTTCCATCGTTATACCCTTATTCCTCTTAAGGAGAGCTTGGGAACTCAAATGCTTAACTTCTACGACGAGATTGACAAGTACACTAAAGATGTCCCGAGCTCATGCCTTCGTGGTAACGAGGAGAGTTAGGCGAATGCATTTTTCCTCACGCTTCGGGAAGACCCTTGGTGGGGCCATGTTGTACCATTATTGTTTCCACCCCCACTTCCGATCGAGGAGTATCCCCACCCGTGTTGTTGGTACAGGAGGTACCGAGTGGACTCAGAGCACCGAATCCCGAAAGTCTTTTACAAAGATCGCCAAGATTGGGAGGCGTGATGTGGAAAGAGTTCAAGTGAACCCAGCTCCAGCACCTGTCATGGATATGGATCCTGAGAGTGACCCAGAGGAAGATCCAGAGGAGGATTCTGAGCCCGCGGTGACCTCTGGAGTTACAACTGCACCTGCCGATGAGCCCGAATAGGAGACCGAACCCGAGGATGAGGTTATGGTGGACTGGGAGACAGGAGAAGACCTCCAAGAGGACTCGGGGGATGAGTCTTATGATCCAGATTGGACCTCGATCGTTGCTAGGAAGAACCCTTTGTGTAGGAGGATCATATAAGTGGGACAGTAATAGTAGTATTAAGATTGGTTGCTATAGTTACTTATGCGTGGTTAGTTTGATTGTGATATATCCTTGAATGTGGTGTGTTGTTCTCTTTATGTATTAACCCCAAATAGGGGATAGATATACATACTATTACGCGGGTGTGCAAAGTATTATAAATAATAGTCTTGATTCTTTTGACATATTAGTATATCTATGTTCTTCTTTCTTTTCAAGGGATATGCGATGAAAGAATATGTGAAATATGATGCTATTACATGGGCTTACTTGTTGAAATATGTTACAATTTTGTGTCTGCTTAGTAGTTTTATGTGATAGCTGGATTGAATGGTTCCTCCTTAGAATTGGTGATTTACACTGTGAGTTTAAACCTTAAGTAGTCTTAATCAACCCTTTGAACCAGGATGTCGGACACGAACGATTCTCACTCTAATAACATTAACCGGGAGCGCCCGCAAGCTGCGGCCGAACAGCGCCCTCAAACCACGACTGAACTACGCCAACGTTATGCTCACTTGATGTCAGGGTCGAGTACAACAACACTAGGGAACGACCTTACTAGCATGATAATGATTGAGATGCTGAACAAGCACGAGGATCTATGGAAGAAGGTGGTGGATCGACAAGGAGGAGAAAGGGAAGATCACCCCTCCACTCTCCTCCAAAGGTTCAATAGCTTCAACCCGCCCACTTACACAGGGGTAGCTGACCCCAAAATCTTTGAAGAGTGGGTTAGAGAGATTGAAAAGATTTTTGATACGACATGCTGTCCCAAGGAGTTGAGGGTGGATTTTGCTGCACACCACCTGAAGGAGGAGGTCGATCTATGGTGGGCTAGTGTGAAGGAGATACGGACCGAACCGGGTTTTGACTGGAACCATTTTAAGGTTGTGCTGAAGGATCGGTTTTATCCTATGTCCTTTCAAAAGGCGAAAGAAAAGGAATTCATGAACTTACGCCAAGGAGAGCGTAGCGTGCTCGCTTACTCCACTAAGTTCACCAAGCTATCTCGGTTTGCACCTGCCTTGGTATCCAGCGAACAATTAAGGATGGATTGCTTCTAGGATGGGTTGGACTGCAAAATTCAGCATCAGATGTCACCACGTGAGTTCACGTCTTACCAGAACATGCTGAATGTTGCCCTCACAGTAGAAAGAGTAATGCACGACATGGATCGACAACTTGGCATACAAGGGCATAAGAGGAAAGAGCCGCCCCATTTCAACCCACCCCAACCCTACCAAGAGAAGAGGTTTTGCCCCAACAAATGGCAGAGTAACCGACCTTCGAGGCGTGGGCCATCGCATATGCCTATTTGTAGGATTTGTGGCCGACCCATCCATTATCCTCGAGATTGTAGAGCAGGAGCTGCAAAGGGAGGATGCTTTAAGTGTGGGAGTCTCCAACACCACATCAGGCAGTGCCCTCTACAGAACTCAGGAGGCAATAATAGTGGAAACAATGGAAAGTGGAGAGCCCCGCAGTCAACATATCAAAATCGGGGAGGCTACAATGGAAACCAAAGGCCGCAACAACAAAAGTGGGGTGGTCGGTGGAAATCAGAACAACCAAGGGAGGCCAGCAAACCCGCCTCGTCAGCAGCAATAACCGCCGCATAACGCAGGAGGACGAGTGTATGTGATGAGGAAGGATGAGGCTGGCAATGAAGCGGACGTCGTGACGGGTACCTTCTCTGTTCATCTCTAAAATGTCTCTGTTTTATTGATTCTGGCGCTAGTCATTCTTTTGTTGGACGAGTTATAGTAGAAAAGGCTAAGATGAAACCCTCGGAGAATAGCAAACCTCTGTCGGTAGCCCTACTCACCAGAGATACCATTAGATGTGGAGAGTTATATGGGGGATGTCCTATAGTGATAGTAGGTCAGGAATTTGAGGCAGACCTCTATATATTTGACATAATGGAGTTTGATGTTATTTTGGGGATGGACTGGTTAGCAAAATATAGAGCTCAGATAGATTGCTACAAGCAAAAGGTGACCTTAGTAGGACCGAATGGAAAGAAGGTTGTGTGTTTAGACCCGATTTCGCGTCTAAATACCGCCTAAATCCTTAGGCTTTTGACTTGTCTCGTAGCTCGTTTTAATAACTTTTAATGCGTTTTGGTTATTTTTGTAGTTTCCGATGGTTTTACTCAAAACGATGCTAAATGGGATATTTTTGCACCAATCTTTGGAATCCCGAGATCCCCTAAGATTCCCCTAGCCCTGGTCGTGTCAAAGGCAACGGAGACGGAAGGGCCGAGCATGTCGGAAGCGCGGAAACGCAAGTATTGGGTCGAAGAGCGCCGAAGGGTAGCCCCCGCTACGCCCTGAAGATAAGTTGGCCGAGATAGACCGTGGCCACGGTCTCCCATGAGCGTAGCCACGGTGTGATTGAGCCAAATGCCTAAGGAAACAGAATTGCAACCCGAGATGGACCGTGGTCAAGGTCAACCTGACCGTAGCCACGGTGAGATCACTGTCCTGCCCCAGGAAGCAGCTGGCCGAACAAGACCGTGGCCACGGTCTCCCATGACCGTAGCCACGGCGGTGCGAAGGAGCGAAAAGATGTCAACCCTAATCGCCTACACCGTGCCCACGGTGCCTGGGTACCGTGCCCACGGTACTGCGAAGCGAAGTTGAGTTCTGCCTGCCTTACGCAGGACCGTGGCCACGGTCACCTTGACCGTGCCCACGGTCCCCTGCGGGACACGTTTTGTCTGTAGTGTTAAATGATGAGTTTTGAGTAACAACCTGGGTTACTATATATTGTTTAAGGTCATTTTAGCAGACGAGAACATCTTTAATCAGTCTTTAGCTACCTTTTATCATACTTTAGCCTTCTTTTATCACATTTTAAGCTTTGGATTAGAGGGATTAGTGAAGATTTCTGCTGATTTTATTGATTCTCGTATTGGATTCTCTCAAGTTTTATTTCAAGATTGAAGATTATTATCATATTTGGAGCATTGGAGCTTATTTATTCAGAAGTTTTTCCTCTTTGTCATCATCATTAATGAGCACTTCTTAACCTTTCTCTATTTTACTTCACAGTTTATTTATTAATCCCTGTTTTTGCTATTGTTGTTATTATTGATTTTGTTGATTATTTATTGTTCTTGTTTACCCTTTTAAGCATGATTAATGTTGTTGATGTTAGTATCATGATAGTTAGGATGTTTAGTGGCTAGAACCCTAATGGGTTAGGGAGATATTTAGGGTGTGAATGGATGATTAGGTTTGGGTTAGCAATATTAGTGAGTAACTAGTTAGGAAATCAACTTGCCAACCCCATCCTTCCCTCAAGTGGGATGTATTTGGGTGCGAAAGCATCCCGAATACATCCAATGCTTGTTGGAAGAATGGAAATTGGGATAGTTAGTGTTCTAGTTTGCGAAAGCGAATAGAAACTAACTAGGAAATTCCATTTCATCGACTCCCCGGGTCTGTCTACGGACTTTGGGGGAGTCAATCCGGACTATCCTTGAAAGAGGAAGCCCGGTAGGTATTTTCCAACAGAGTTACCATTTGATTTCCCCTTCTCGTTACTCTCTTGCTGCGAAACCCATTTCCTTATCCCCGTTTGCATCCCGAAAGTCTCCCGACACCCATTGTCTCACCTTTCTGACCGAACCTAGTGTGTTTGTGCTGTTTTTACCCCAAAAATCAATCACCCTTTCGTGATCGTAAACCCTACCTAGAGTCGAATAGCTGCAGCTAAGGCCCCTAGCTCCCTGTGGAAGAACGATATAACCAAGGTCTCACAAACCACATTACACTAAATGCGCCGTTACCGGGGAGCAAGCGCACCTAGCTTAGCTCTTTGTCTTTAGGTCGTTTATGATCATTTCACTTGCTAGAGATTTTTGTTATCCTAGGTTATTGGAAATTTGATTTTTTTTTTCTGTTCGTTCCTTTTGTGCATGCGGACTCGATCTCGACGAGGCTAAACTCCGATTACTCCGCCGAATCCAAACCCGGAGAGCATTATTCGACAAGCAAACGCCGGATCGAGACGAAGAAGATAACAAAGGGAGCAAGAAACAATTGAAGATCCAATGACCGACGGAGAACAAGATCCACCCCATACCCTAGCATCATATTCCCTTCCATCGTCGGGTACGGGAGGCGACCCCATCATACTTCTTGCATTACCACCGAACGCTACATTCGAATTCAAGCCATATTTGTTGGACATCTTCGAGAACAATCCGTATCATGGAGGAGAGCACGAAAATCCTATTGACCACATCAACAAATTCGAGCAACGCATCAGCTTTGTGCAGATGAATGGAGTTTCCACTGAATATATGAAGCTGAAATTTTTCCCGCTCACCTTGAAGGCGAAAGCGCTATTATGGCTCAACACATGTCCGCCCGGAACTTATTCTACATGGGATGCACTTAGCCGCGACTTCCTTCAAAGGTTTTTCCCTAATGACGAGACGTGTCGGTTGAGGCAAGCCATCATGAGCTTCAAGCAAGAGCCCGATGAGTCGTTGTTCGAGGCATGGGGGAGATTCAAAGCTCTCCAACGGAGGTGTCCACATCATAACCTAGAGGATTGGTTACTACTGCACCACTTCTATTCTGGATTGAGTAGCTCCCTACGAGAATCTATTGACCATGCCTCGGGAGGCATGTTGTAAAACCCCAGAAAATACCAGTAGAAATACCGTTAAGATGATAAAAACATGACTTTATTCATTATATGTTTACCTGTTGATCACACGGAGCTTTTAGGACCGCGAGTGTTTTCGTAATAATTTTTAGAGTTCTAAAAATATCAGTTAGGAATTTTTGGGATATCGGGTGAAAAATCTTTTATCAGTTGTCAGAATTATTTTATCTGTTTATTTGGGATTTTGCTGAAATGAACTAATGGTTATACATTATATATTTTTCCTTTATTTTTGGGTGATTTATGATGTCATTGAGGGTGACATCACCCACAAAAATTATCTGATTTTTAGTAACGGATTCTGATTTTGGTTGCAATTTCCCACTACCCGTGTATACCTTGTACTCTCCAATCCCAGGCTTCCACTTGTCAGCCCCCTATTCCCTCCCTTTTCCTCTCTCTCTTTCTTTCTCTCTCTCCTCCTCTTCTTCTTCTATTTCTGCTGCCACTGCCCGACGAAGAACGCAACCCTCAACCCATATTTTTCTTCTTTCTCTTCCCTTCACCGAGCCACCTCAACACCTCCGACCACCGCCCTCTCGGCACCACAGCCTCGCCACCGTCCGACCCCGAGCATCACCACCGAGCTCTCTCTCTCTCTGCCCTCTTCCTTCTTGTTGCCCTAATTGCACCACACCACCCCGCTGCCGCCACCGACGCTCCACCGGAGTTCGCGCCGACCACCGCCGCCACCCAGGAGCTGCCGGAACCCCCAGCCGCTGCCCCGAGCCACCGGACCCGCCTCTCCTAGCTTGGACCCATTATTTGTGCCTTCCTCCCTCTTTCTCTCTCTATGTGTGTTATGTGTATTTTTTGGTTAGGGTTAGCTTAATCATGTTTTATTATTACTAATTTATGTTAGAGTAAATAATCTTGTATGTTTACTATTATTATTGGATTAAATACATGTTAGTTCAATAAGTGAATATTAAGGTGTGTTTAGTTTAGTGTTATAAGTTATTATTCATAGATTATATGTTTGGTATGAAGTTTTGATGTTAATATCCATGCTAATATTTCATGAGTATTATGTATAAATATTAAGTTAAGTAGTGTGAAATATTATGTTATATTAGTGTTTTGCAAGTATATTATTCTTTTAACAATAATATTAAGTTAATATTCTTAGTTTATATTGGTGTGAAATCTTGATGTTATCCATGTTAATACTCCATTGTTATTAATGCATTAATGCTAAGTTTAGTAGTGGAAAATGTCATGCTATATTATATTTTAATTCTTCCAAGTAATGTAATACTTTGTAACAATAATACTAAGTTATTTTCATTTCTCATATTATTTGATAACATTGTTTCCTAATGTTTAGTACATAAGAATATTACCTAAATGTGGTTTATTTACTATGTAGATAGTCCTTTGAAATATAATGATTGGTGTACTGGTTATTATCTCAAAAGTGTGTTGAAAAAATAATAATACTATGTCTTGATTTCATGTTACTTAAAAACTATTATTACATGTCGAGATTATTATAAAATTTAGTTCATTTTAATTATTCTCGTATTTATCATATTATTAAGTTTTTATTACGTTGTTGTTTAATTGACTAAATGTTATTAAGTCCTTGGTAAAGTTTGAATTTCATATTATGAGGTTTTATTATTAAACCCTGATACTATTTTACTAAATTTGAAATTACTAAGTTTATGGTTATTTTGAAAGGAAATATTACAAGGTAATATTCTATTAAAGTAGTAATATGAAATGTTACTAATTTATATTAATGTTTTAAAAAGTGTTACTACTAAGTGTGGTGTTATCTTGGCGTTGTTTTAAGTAATACTACTAGGGGTTCAAACTATTTGATGGTTAGCTTTTTATTACTAAAATTATCTTTATATTAAAGTTATGGTAATTTTGATGATATAAATTACAAGGTTTGAAACTTAGTTTATATTACAAGTATGAAAGTTACTTCTTATATTACAAGTTTTAGTGTAATCTAATATGTATACTATCTTTTTATGTGTCAAGTATTAGTTAGTTATTAACGAATTTTGGTGGAAAGTATAATGTTGTTACTATATAGAAATTTATTTTATGATTATTAGATTATTAAGTTATATTACCTACTTTTACCAAGTTATATTTTAGAAGAGTTCTTTTTATTGTATCAAGTGTATTATATAGTGATGAGTGTGTATGAATTGAAATTCTATGTCCTTAAATGTTATATTTAGTACATCAAATGTATAGAATTTTTAAGGGTGTCTCATGAGACATAGAAACATGTTTAGAAACCCTAAATAAGGGTTGTAACTAATTAAAGGTGATAATAGTGACCTATTGTTGTGTAATGCATGTCTAGTGGCATTTTGGTAAATATAGTAAATAGTGCCATGCAAGATATAAAATAAAGTTCTTTGGTTATTCTTTGATATTGGGAAATATGGTTAAGTGTAAACTCTTGTTTAGATTCTATATTAGAAATTATGTGGTACGTGATTAAATAATTTATGTGTATTTTGGGAAGGGTAGATACACTGTTAAGTAATTGTTAGAGTACGTGTTCATTATAGAACTTTTATTAGGTTGAGCGAGGATATCGACTTAGAGCTCCGTGTCTCCCTAGTTTGGACGCAGTTGTTTGGCAGGTAATACTATATCCTATTCGGTGCGAATGCCCTTAAGCGTTTTATATAATATGCATTCCCCAAAGGGACCTTATTAAAGTGTTAAAATTGTTTTGTTGAAATGTTATCATTATTTGCGATTTGGGTTTATGATGGTTTTGGTACTGTTTTGGAATGAGCTTGTTTGATGGTTTTCGATTAAAAGTTTTATGGAAAGTTGGTTATGGCATGAAAGGAATTGGATATTGATAACCGGACCTAACTAACGGATACGAGTTAAAAAGCGGGTCCGGGCAGTCCCCCCTTAGATCAGGTGGAACCTGTGAGGGGGATAGTCAAGAGACCAGGTGATGCCTGGTATTGTGGATGTGAGTTAGGCGCTGATCAGTCGAATAGAAATATTTATGCGAGTCCGTGGGACTCCGTAAGAAAGAAAAGAAAGAAAGAAAAGAAAAGAAAAGAGAAGAAAGGAAAAGAAATGAGTTATGCGCTGATCAGTCGAATGATGTTGTTTGTGCGAGTCCTTGGGACTCCGAATCATGTTCTGCGAGTCTTTGACTCCGAGGGGTAGTGTGGAAACCCTGCCCGCTATTAAAAGTTGATGGAAAGAAATTATTATATTGTTTTCACACAAGATTTCGAATTGTAACCCCTCCCCTATTAAATGTGTTCAAATGTTTACGCAAATGTTTATAAATGCGTAGGAGTAGTATTGCTGAGGTTTCCCCCCTCATTTGTGAAATGTTTTTTTTTCAGATACGGACCAGTAACTTGGGGATAAAAAGGGGCGTAGAAGTGAGGAAGTGAAGTTAGATGAGTCAAGAATAATTTCTAGTATTTGTTTAAATAAAGTTAATGTTGAGACTTTGTTTTAGGTTGTGGACCAATTAGTTAAATTTTGTTAGAACCTTTCACTTGCCTTGTACCTCGAAAGAGGTACGGCAGTAACGCCCAGTCTGAATGATAAGTTGAGAACTTTCCGCTGCTAATTAATATTTGACTTTGATCGATATGTTAGATTTAAATTTCCAGGGCGTTCCACATGTTCCTAAAGAAGACGGCGGAGGAAGCCAATGTATTTCTTCATGAGCTATCGCAAAACTCTCCTCATTGGGGAGGAGGCTGTGGTCCGAGGGATGGTCCTTCGCTTGAAAGCAATCCCACGGTCAAATTTCTTATGAATGCCGTACTCGAGATGCAACAAAAGTCGGCTTTAGAAGAGACCACAAGGCAAGTCAAAGCGACTCAAGATGTATCAATGATTATTCCGGAAGCCCGAGTTCTTGTGTGCGATTTTTGTGGAGGGCCACATTCATTGAAGAGGTGTGAGGAGTATCAAGCTGAACAAGTGCAAGCCATTTACCCTAACAACAATCTTTCCTATGCCAACAAAAACCCTATTCGACCTCGTGCCAACTATGCTTATAACCAACAAGCCCCATTAGCCCAAAATCCACCTCCCGGTTTCCCAAACCAAAACCGCCGGCAATACAATCAAAATCATCACCAAGCTCAATCTTCCCAAGCGCCTAAACCGCCCCAACCAGAACCCGTTGAGCAAGCCCTTCAAAGGATGGCCTTAGCTCAAGAGAAGTTACTCTTATCTCAAGAGTAGATAGCCTTAGAAAGGGAAAAAGATGTCGCTCGCATCAAGAATCTTGAGTTGCTAATAGCTCAAATGGCGCAACAATCTCCACCCATCCAATCTTTACCTAGCGAACCTCAACCAAATCCGTAAGGACAACTGAATGCTATCACATTGAGGAGCGGCAAGGAGATCGATGGCCCTAGGATGGCGGTGGAAGATGTCTTGGGTGATAAGGAGAGCGATGTGGTGGATGTTGAGGAAGAGGAGGATTTAATAGAAGTAAGGGAGAGTGAATTCGTCTTGGGTGAGGGAGTTGGTGAAGTACAAGAGGAAGCATTGGGAGAATCAAGCAATGAGAGAGAAGAGATGGAGAGAGTGAGAAAAGGGAAGGGAAAGATGGCAGAAGAAGAACCAATCCCAACCATGGAGAAACCAAAGTTACCGCCGGTGCCTTTTCCCGAGCAGTTGACAAAACCAAAGTCCGATGCAAAATTTTCAAGGTTCATTGAGATGCTTAAGAAGCTTCAAGTTAACATCCCATTTCTTGATGCCATTTTCTGAAGTCACATCCTGCAAGAAACATTTGAAGGAGCTTCTTACGAGCAAGAGGAGAATCCAAGATAAAGCTACAATTCATTTGACGGCGGATTGTAGTGCCATTATCGACAACAAATCACCGGAGAAACTAGCCGACCCTGGGAGTTTTTCTATTCCATGCATCATCGGTGATATGAGGATTGGTCGTGCCTTATGTGATCTAGGAGCAAGTGTGAGTGTCATGCCTTACTCAATTTGCAAGAAGTTGAATCTTGATGATCTAACTCCTACTACTATTAACCTTCAGTTGGCTGACCGATCCGTACGAAGACCCTTGGGGATATTAGAAGACATTCCGGTGCAAGTACGACGATTTTTGATCCCTTGTGATTTTGTTATCTTGGAGATGGAGGAGGACAACAACATCCCCATTATTTTGGGAAGGTCGTTCCTTGCTACGGCGGGAGCAATTATTGATGTGAAGAATGGAAGTATGTCGTTGAATGTTGGGAATGAAAGTATTATTTTTCAACTTGAGGGGTCTTTGAAGGGTCCTTCATATGGGGACTCATGCTACGCGATTAACATGATGGAATTTCTCGTTGATGAGTATATTGAGGAATCCCATCTACTTGAGTCTACTTGTGACTACCCCTTGGGTGCATGCTTATTGGAGTCCTTTCAATTTGAGACCGATGGCACCGACATCACTTTCTTCACCAACCTTCTTGACTCTTCACCTATGCACGAGGAAATTATTATTGATGAGCCTATTATGGAGTGCATGGAGATTCAAGATGCGATCTTCAAAGGTATGTCTTCCTCCCAAGTTCAATCTTCTATTCCTTTAGATCTTAAACCTTTGCCCCCTTCCCTTCAATATGCTTACTTGGATAATGAAAAATCTTATCTTGTGATTGTGAATGAAAATTTGAATGATTTTGAATTGTCTAAGTTGCTTGATCTGCTTAGGAAGCATAGAGGTGCATTAGGTTACAGGATAGAAGATTTGAAAGGTTTATCCCCGTCCATTTGCATGCATTCGATTGATTTGCTAGAAGATGCCAAGAATACTAGGCAACCACAACGTAGATTAAATCTTAACATGCAAGAAGTGGTTAAAAAGGAGGTAGTGAAGTTGCTCGCTGCTGGGATCATCTTCCCCATCGCAAATAGCGAATGGGTAAGCCCGGTTCAGTGTGTGCCAAAAAAGGGTGGAATGACCGTAATTGAAAATGATAAGAAAGAATTGGTAAGTACCCGAACTATGACTGGTTGGAGAATGTGCATTGACTACCGTCAGCTTAACAAAGTAACGAAGAAGGACCATTTTCCCCTTCCTTTTATTGACCAGATGTTAGAACGGTTGGCGGGTCACTCACATTTTTGCTTTTTAGATGGGTATTCCGGGTTCTTTCAAATCCCAATCCACCCCTCACACGAAGAAAAAACCACCTTCACTTGCCCATGCGGGACATTTGCTTACCGTCGCATGCCATTTGGTTTATGTAATGCCCTTGGGACTTTTCAACGTTGTATGATGGCTATTTTTAGCGATTTCATTGAGAAATGCATGGAGGTTTTTATGGATGACTTTTCTGTGTAAGGTAATTCTTTTGATGACTGTTTGCTGAACCTGGAAAAAGTATTAACTCTTTGTGAAAAAGTGGATCTAGTACTCAACTGGGAGAAATGCCACTTTATGGTGAAACAAGGTATTGTTTTGGGTCACTTAATCTCTTCAAAGGGCATCGAGGTAGATAAGGCGAAGGTTGAGGTCATAGAGCGCCTACCACCCCCAGTTTCCATTAAGGGGGTGCGTAGCTTCCTTGGCCATGCCGGCTTCTATCGCCGGTTCGTCAAGGATTTTTCGAAAATCGCTCGACCTCTAACCGACCTCTTATGCAAAGATGCTCCTTTCATTTTTACTGATGAGTGTCTTGAGTCGTTTTACAAATTGAAGCAGGCTTTGATTTCCGCCCCGGTGGTTCAACCTCCGGACTGGACACTACCATTTGAGATCATGGCCGACGCAAGTGACTTTGCCGTGGGGGCGTGTTTGACCCAAACAGTGGACAAGCAGCCAAGGGTTATCTATTACGCAAGCCATGTTCTTTATAGTGCCCAAAGAAACTACACCACCACGGAAAAGGAATTTTGGCGATCGTTTTTGCGCTCAACAAATTCCGGAAGTACCTTATGTTCTCGAAGGTAGTAGTCTACACAGATCATGCCGCTATCAAATACTTGATGGGAAAGAAGGAGACAAAGCCGAGGCTAATACGGTGGGTTTTGCTCATGCAAGAATTTGATTTGGAAATCCGCGACAACGCGGGCACGAAGAATGTCGTGGCCGATCATCTCTCGAGGATTCTTGTCGACTTGGAAGACACCCAACCGATTGTAGATGCTTTCCCGGACGAGTTACTTTTGGCGATCAACTCTCATCCTTGGTATGCAGATATTGTGAATTATTTGGCAAGCGAAGTGATTCCCCAACACTTGAACCATCACCAGAAGAAGAAATCTCTCCACGACATGAAGCATTGTTATTGGGATGATCCCTTCCTTTTCCGGCTTTGCAACGATGGGATGTACCGGTGACGTATTCCCGAGAGTGAAGTGCAATCCGTTTTGACTCATTGTCACGAGTTTCCGGTGGGAGGTCACGGTGGCTCCCAAAAGACGGCGGCAAGGGTTCTACAAGCCGGGTATTGGTGGCCAACTCTTTTTCGTGACGCCCATTTGCATGTCAAGCAATGTGATAGATGTCAAAGATCCGGAAACATCTCCCGGAAAAATGAAGCACCGTTGAATTATATTCTTGAAGTTGAAATCTTCGATGTGTGGGGGTTGGACTTCATGGGACCTTTCCCGTCACTAAGGAGTTTCCAATACATCGTAGTGGCGGTGGATTATGTCTCAAAGTGGGTCGAAGTCATACCATGCGTGAGGTGCGATGGGAAGTCCGTTTCGAGATTCTTAAAAAAGACCCTATTTCCAAGATTCGGCATTCCAAGGGTCATCATTAGTGACAACGGTTTCCATTTCATTGAGAAAAAGTCCGAGTCTCTTTTGGCAAAGTACGACATCAATCATAAGAAGGGACTACCTTATCATCCACAAACACAAGGTCAAGTGGAAATCTCAAACCGCGCCATCAAGGAAATCTTAGAGAAGACGGTCAACTCTTCAAGGAAAGATTGGGCAGAAAAGTTGGATGAAGTTTTGTGGGCATACCGCACCGCCTACAAGACTCCGATCGGTACTACTCCTTACCGTCTTGTCTACGGGAAGGCGTGTCACTTTCCCGTGGAGCTTGAGCATAAAATCATGTGGGCAATCAAGAAGTTGAACTTCGATCTTAAGGCGGCCGGAAGTAGTCGGTTATTTCAACTAGAAGAACTTAAGGAGTTGAGGCGTCGTGCATATGAGAACAACAAGATCTACAAAGAAAGAACCAAAGCATGACACGACAAGAGGTTGAACCGACATGAGTTTTTGGTAGGCGATAGGGTTCTCATCTTCAACTCGAGGCTAAAGTTATTCTCCGGGAAATTGAGATCACGATGGTCCGGTCCGTTTAAAATTGTGAAAATTCTCCCCGCCGGAGTTGTAGAATTGAAGGATGCACAAGGAAGGTGTTTCAAAGCAAACTCATCCAAGCTTAAACCGTACATCATGGGCGAGGATTTTGCCGGGACAGTTGTGGTGTATCTCACGAATTTTGAGGATTGAAAAGCATCGGGAAAGGTCGAGCTAGGACCTACAAAAACAAGCACCCGGGAGAGGTATGACTTACTTCCCCTTCTTTTAGTGTTTTCTTTCATTTTCTTCCATGTCATTTCCCTTGTTTTAGCATTTTCATTTTCCTTAGTGTTTATTGATAAATTTGAGAAAAAGAAAGAGAAAAGAGAAAAATTAGAAAAACTAAGAAAAAAAAAATATATAAAAAAGATTGAAAAGAAGAAAAAAAAAACTCGAGAGCGTAAAAGAAAACACAGAGAGGTTCTATGATGGTCGGGATTTGAATGTGATTTTTGAGTGATGGAAAATACCCTTGAATGATAAATTGAGCGAGAAAGAACAGGGAGTGGATGATAAGAGGGTAGATTTTAGGACTTAACATTTTTTTTCCAAGTTTTGAGCCTTATAGGTTCAGTGGCTAGGTGCCGTGGCCACGGTCGGCTGGACCGTAGCCACGGTCAGGTTATGTAAAGCGTCCCCAGTTTCCTCAGGCCGAAGGTTACCGTGACCACGGTGAGCTTCACCGCAGCCACGGTCTCATCACAGCAAGTTCTTGGAAAAAGGGTCTTCCCGAAGATCACCTTGACCACGGTGGATGTTACCGTAGCCACGGTGACTACCCTGCAAATTTCCCTCTTTTTCCCCAACCCGAGCCACACCGTGCCCACGGTCAAATCGACCGTGCCCACGGTGAGTCAAAAACTGCGGATATGTCGGGTTCAATTCTCACTTTTCCTCATTTCTCTTTTAATTCCCTCCATTCTCTCACACTCGAAAACCCCCCTAAAACCCTAACACCACAAATTCCTTCCAAGATTTGACAAATCCATCACCAAATTCCTCCATTTCTCCCCAAAACCCCTACGATTTTCGCCCTAGCTGTGCTGCGCCGCTGCTGTTTCGCCATTTTCGGATCCTTAAAGCAAAATTCTGGGTTTTTGGCACTTGGTGGGGGTTCGAAAATCATCATCCATCCTCCCAACACTTCAATCCAGGTATTCCTTGATCTATTGGTGCTTAAACACTCGATTTCCTTGTCATTTGGGTTGAATATTGTGCAAATTGCTTGCTGGGTTTAGTTGGCCGAATAGGTTGAATTGGGGTTGAATTTTTGGTCGATATTGCTGAGTTTGGGAGTAGTTTGGTGAATTGTTGGGTTGGATTTTATGGTTGATTGTTAATTCGTGTTGCTCGGGAATTTTTGGTTGGTGTTCTTGTGTGTTTCTTTGTTGTGTGGTTGTTTTCTCAGTTGCTATCAATGGGTCGAGCAAAATGTGCCCGGACAGAGCCAGAGTCAACCCCCGTCCCATCAACCTCTGCCGAGCCCGATAAAACCCAGTACAAGGGTCAACCGGCCTCGATCATTCAATGCGATCCGAAGGTTAAGGTTAACTTCCTGGACGATATGCACAAGGCGAGGTATGAGAGGCTCAAGAAGCGGAAGATTTGTGCTCTGGACCTCTATCATGAAGAGACGGCAAAGGACGTCTATTGTAAACCGAGCATGGATTTCTTCATCAAAACCATGGGTTGGGAGGTCTTCGCCACCATCAACGAGCCAATCATCGAACAACCGGTGGTCGAGTTCCTTAGTTCTTTGGTAGTAGAGGAAGACGATACATCCAACACCTCTTTCTCGTACATCATGAATAAAAAGGAGTACTGCTACACGGTTAAGGATCTTTGCAATGCGTTAGGCCTACCCGAGGACGGAATCTTCTATGGCGAGAGTGTTAACTTCGATGAACAAAAGGCTATGCGAGACCTCACTTGCTGGAGGAGGCGCTATCCCAAGGTTCGAACCCAACGAGCGCAGTTTTATTGCGCAAGCAACTCGAAGGCCCGGGATTTTTGTAACCTCAGCATCCGCATATTCCACCGCATCATCTCGAACTCCGTATTCGGCCGTGACGCCGGGCGATCAAGCGTCCGGAAAGACGACCTCTTCGTCCTCTACAACGTAATTAACGGTCGTTGAGTCAACACCGGCTCATGCATCCTCCACTGTCTCTGGGAGATAAGCCTCGAAACCCGGAACATGACCATTGGAATGGGTCACATCATCACCCATCTTCTACGGAAACAAGGGTTCGAGTCTTACCTCAACAAGTGGACTCCCCGGTTTTTTCCTGATCCTATCGACAGTGTTCACCTTCGGAAGATGGAATTCTTGGAGAAAAACAAGACGCGAACGTTCTACCGTCACGGAAACGAACCCCTTAGCGTCGCCGTTTATTTGGGCGACGACAACACCGAGAAACGCCTAGATGTCACCGACCGCCACAATTGGTCGTGTTGCCAAACTTTTGGGGATCGTTTCGTAGTGGGTGGTGCCGGGGATCACGAAGAGGAGGAGGGTGAAGAAGAAGAAGAAGAAGATGAGGACGAAGAAGAAGAGGGAGGACAACCGCAAGGGGACGAAGCCGAGCCAAGTCAAGTGCGGGACGCCGCTCTTGAACGTATCAGCGAACAACTCCAGGAGCTTCATGATGAATTTCAAGAACAACGGGAGCTCATCCAAAACCAGCAGACGTTGATTGAAAACTTGCAAGGGTTGATCGAGACCCAACAGGAGATGCTTGCTAGCATCCAATCGCAACTCCAACCCCGTCATCCTCCGGGAGGGTCTGCTTGAGGACCGTTTGTAAGCATTAACCCCCACCCGACCTTTATCATCATTTTTATTTACTTTATTTTGTGAAGTATAAGTGTGGGGGGTGCTTCTTCGGGGTTTTGGATGCGATGTCTGGTGGTTTTGGTGTATTGATCTCTCGGTTTCATTTGGCATGTGTTTGGCATGATTGTGGGGTGGTTTGATTAGGATGCTCGAGTTTGTTTGTCTTGTATGTCTTTTGAGGTTGCCGGGTTGTCTTTTAGTTGCTTGATAGTTGTTTTTTTTTTTATGTGGGCTAGAAGTTTGTTCAAGCTTGTCTCGATGTATTTTGATCATTGATGGTTTGTAATCGAATATTGTTTGTGATGAATGTAATGAATCTGCTATTTCGGTTGGTGTGTATGGAGTTTCACCCTTATTTCCCGCCTCAATGAGTGAGATTCGGGGATAAGGTAAGTCATTGGTAATGTATATTTTGTAAATAGTTTTGTTTTTCATCTTTTTAGTTTCTCTACATAGTCTTTTATGTTAGTCTTTCCTTTCTTTTGTTTTTGATCTCGCATGCGAATTCTATCAGTTGTAAGTCGTCTTTTATTCTAACATTGTTTTGATTCACTCGAACGACGACTCTGGATCGCTGTCTTAACGCTTATGAAGAGTTTGAGGTAATATCTTTGCACCCTACTCTTTTTATGTGAATTCTTATCATGATCCATCGCATGCTTGGTTTTCTTTTGGGCGGCGAACCCCTTTGAGTGTTTGTGCTGGGATATCTTGTTGTTGGAGCCATGCGGGCTCGAGTCGCCAGCATTTCTACTTGCTAGTTGTTTTTGTTTGTGTTTTGTAGGTTCTCTACCCTTTTCATGTGACACCTTCCCACAATGAGGAAATTGTGGAGCTTTAAGTGTGGGGGGGGGGAGATATTCTGCTTCAACGGTAGATCACCTAGTCATTTTGTTCCTTGTTTTCCTAGTTTTTGCTAAAGTTTGAAAATTTTTGTGTGAAAAAGGAGAAAAAAGGGAGTGAAAACCTTTTCAGTTTTTCTCTTTGTTTTGTCTTTGTTTGGTTTTGTTTCCTGGATCTCGTTATCGAAGTTGAGAAGCCGTTCTTAAACTTCTTTAAAAGTAACCGGTTGGAGCATTTTTCGACCCTAATTCGGGTTCTAGTCGAGACTTACCCTTAATAAACTCCTTTCATTAAGTGTCTGGCGAGATCCCCGTTCCTTTCTCTTTTTGCTGGAACCAGGAGGTTTTAGGAGCTTGTGTCCGGGTTTGTTTTGTTTCTCATTCAGCAAAAGCAAAAATGTGCAAAAAGAAAAGAAAAGAAAGAAAAGCTTTCTTAAGATACAATAACCTGAATAAGTGGAGCGTGTCGCTGTAGACATCAACCACCCACACTTAGCCAACCTACACGAGCCCGGTATTCGTGGTACGACATGGATACCCCTTAACCCTCCTCCCATATCGCTTTGCAGCGGAGAGGCGAATGGAAAAGACCATGTTGGGAGGGTATACCCCTTATATGGGCCGTCCAATTCCCGAAAGTAAGGCTAATACCGACTTTTAAAAACCAGAAAGAAAAAAAAAAGAGAAAAAGAAAAGCAATTTTCGTTGGTAATTCCAACTCAAAAAGAAAGAAAAGAAAAAGTTCTTGCTTCTTAAAAGAGTGGGGCCTCCCCTTGCATCACCTACGGCCCTCACAAAGCCAAGGGCGACCAAATGCGAGGAAGGGAAACGCTTCCCCTAGTTGTTTCGTTGTTTTCAAATTCGAATGCGAGTTTTTAGAGTCTTTTGGTTCCCGTTAAAATCATTTTGTGTTTTGGCATGTGGAGTTTCGCTTGGCACAAAGTGTAGGGAGTTGAAAAATCTTCAAGATCGACCTTTATCTGAGTTTGGTGTTTATGAGATGCTCCTAACGGTTACTTTGGGAGGTTTAATCGCGTTTTCTTAGTTTGGATTGCGAGATCTTGTGAATCAAAGCCTTTGTTTTTCCTTCTTTTTGTTTTCTTCGATTTTGATTTCACTTTCCCTCTCTCCTTTTACTTTGGCTTTTGTAGGTACAGCCGCTACAAGCCCTCACGTGTCCATTTCGTCCACCCGGGCTGCCGGGGGGTTCAAAGGGCTTGGTGCATACGCTGAATGCACCCGTTTCTCTCCCACGATAGAGGAGTTAGTGTTAGCTAGTTAGTTTTTGTTTTGTTTTGCTCGGGACAAGCAAAGGTTTAAGTGTGGGGGGGTGTTTATACCCGATTTCGCGTCTAAATACCGCCTAAATCCTTAGGCTTTTGACTTGTCTCGTAGCTCGTTGTAATAACTTTTAATGCGTTTTGGTTATTTTTGTAGTTTCCGATGGTTTTATTCAAAACGATGCTAAATGGGCTATTTTTGCACCAATCTTGGGAATCTCGAGATCTCCTAAGATTCCCCGAGCCCTGGATGTGTCAAAGGCAGCGGAGATGGAAGGGCCGAGCATGTCGGAAGCGCGGAAACGCAAGTATCGGGTCGAAGAGCGCCGAAGGGTAGCCCATGCTACGCCAACTTCGTAGCGGGCGCTACGCCCTGAAGATAAGTTGGCCGAGATAGACCGTGGCCACGGTCTCCAATGACCGTAGCCACGGTGTGATTGAGCCAAATGCCTAAGGAAGGAGAGTTGCAACCCGAGATGGACCGTGGTCACGGTCAACCTGACCGTAGCCACGGTGAGATCACTGTCCTGCCTTATGAAGCAGCTGGCCGAACAAGACCGTGACCACGGTCTCCCATGACCGTAGCCACGGCGGTGCGAAGGAGCGAAAAGATGTCAACCCTAATCGCCTACACCATGCCCACGGGTACCGCGCGGTGCACCCAGATCGCGCTTGAGCGAAGTTGAGTTCTGCCTGCCTTACGCAGGACCGTGGCCACGGTCACCTTCACCGTGCCCACGGTCCCCTGCGGGACACGTTTTGTCTGTAGTGTTAAATGATGAGTTTTGAGTAATAACCTGGGTTACTAGATATTGTTTTAGGTCATTTTAGCAGAGGAGAACATCTTTAATCAGTCTTTAGCTACCTTTTATCATACTTTAGCCTTCTTTTATCACATTTTAAGCTTTGGATTAGAGGGATTAGTGAAGATTTCTGTTGAGTTTATTGATTCTTGTATTGGATTCTCTCAAGTTTTATTTCAAGATTGAAGATTATTATCATATTTGGAGCATTGGAGCTTATTTATTCAGAAGTTTTTCCTCTTTGTCATCATCATTAATGAGCACTTCTTAACCTTTCTCTATTTTACTTCACAGTTTATTTATTAATCCCTGTTTTTTCTATTGTTATTATTATTGGCTTTGTTGATTGTTTATTGTTCTTGTTTACCCTTTTAAGCATGATTAATGTTGTTGATGTTAGTATCATGATAGTTAGGATGTTTAGTGGCTAAAACTATAATCGGTTACGGAGATATTTAGGGTCTGAATGGATGATTAGGTTTGGGTTAGCAATATTAGTGAGTAACTAGTTAGGAAATCAACTTCCCAACCCCATCCTTCCCTCAAGTGGGATGTATTTGGGTGCGAAAGCATCCCGAATACATCCAATGCTTGTTGGAAGGATCGGAATTGGGATAGTTAGTGTTCTAGTTCGCGAAAGCGAATAGAAACTAACTAGGAAAGTCAATTTCATCGACTCCCCAGGTTTGTCTATGGACTTTAGGGGAGTCAATCCGGACTATCCTTGAAAGAGGAAGCCCGGTGGGTATTTTCCAACGGAGTTACCATTTGATTTCCCCTTCTCGTTACTCTCTTGCTGCGAAACCCATTTCCTTATCCCCGTTTGCATCCCGAAAGTCTCCCGACACCCATTGTCTCACCTTTCTGACCGAACCTAGTGTGTTTGTGCTGTTTTTACCCCAAAAATCTATCACCCTTTCATGATCGTAAACCCTACCTAGAGTCGAATAGCTGCAGCTAAGGCCCCTAGCTCCCTGTGGAAGAACGATATAACCGAGGTCTCACAAACCACGTTACATTGTGCATTAGAGTGATAGGCATCTTCAAAGTGTATGGATCATCTCTGCCCTCAAGGCTTAGAAGTTGTTGAGCCAAGGTTGTGAAGGGTTTTTATGCAACGTAATTGACACCAAGGCGGAGGAGCCTATGATTGAGAACATTCTGACAGTTTAGGATTTTCCTGATATTTTTCCGGAGGAGATTCTGGGAATGCCCCCACTCAGGGAGGTGGATTTCTGTATCGATTTGGAGCCCGGGGCCGCACCTGTTTCAAAAGTCGCATACCGAATGCCACCTGCAGAGCTTAAGGAGTTGAAGACCCAGCTGGATGAGCTGCTAGAAAAGGGATACATACGACCCATCACGGCACCATGGGGAGCACCCGTACTGTTCATGAAGAAGAAGGATGGTAGCATGAGGTTATGCATCGACTATCGAGAGTTAAACAAGATTACCATCAAAAATCGGTACCCTCTACCTCGCATTGATGATCTCTTTGACCAGTTACGGGGTGCAATCGTGTTCTCGAAGATAGACCTGAGATCAGGTTATCATCAGCTAAGAATCCGAGAGGAGGACATCTCTAAGATTGCTTTCCAAACTCGGTATTGTCATTATGAGTTCGTATAATGCCGTTTGGACTCACGAATGCCCATGCCCTAGCCGATTTTATGGACTTAATGAATAGAGTGTTCAAGCCGGTTCTGGACAATTTTGTGGTGGTGTTCATCGATCATATATTGGTGTACTCAGGAACACGAGATGAGCATGCGAACCACCTGAAAGAAGTGCTGATGACCTTACGGAGCAACGAGCTTTATGCGAAGTTTAAGAAATGTGAATTTGGTTGGAGCGAGTAGCGTTCTTAGGACATGTAGTGTCTAAGGAACGAGTAGCAGTGGACCCTCAAAAGGTGGAGGCTATCACCAGGTAGCCGACGCTGAAGAATGCCACTTAGGTTAGGAGTTTTCTGGGTTTGGCAGGCTATTATAGGAAATTTGTTCAGGATTTCTCGAAAATCGCCACCCCATTGACCAATTTGACTCGGAAGTCAATAAAGTTCGCGTGGTCGGAAAAATGTGAGCAAACATTTCAGGAGTTGAAGAAGAGGCTTACCTCGGCCACATTCTCGCTCTATCTCAAGGGAACGAAGGATTTATCATCTACAGTGACGCATCACATGGTGTGTTGGGTTATGTGCTCATGCAGAATGGGAAAGTGATTGCGTATGCATCCAGACAACTGAAGACACATGAGAAGAACTACCCCACCCATGACCTGGAGTTGGCAGCAGTGGTTTTTGCACTTAAAATTTGGAGACACTACCTTTATGGAGTACACTGCGAGGTATTCACCGACCATCAAAGCTTGAAGCACCTATTCACACAGAAGGAGCTAAACCTTAGGGAGACTTGGTGGTTGGAATTTCTGAAAGACTACGATGTAAACTTTCAATATTATCCCCGGAAAGAAAATGTAGTGGCTGATGCCCTGAGTAGTAGACCATATCCTGCTGTAAACTACTTGATGATGATGCTGCACGAGCTGTGCAAGCAGTTTAGGAGATTGGAGATTAACATGGTGACACCAGGAAGGAAAGTTGTATTGAATGCCATGGAGTTGCAACCTACTCTCATGGACGAGATCAAGAGGACTCAAGAACTGGATTTGCAACTTGTCAAGATACGGGAGGAATTTTTGTAGGGGAAGACCCCTGGTTTCGTGATTCACGAGAATGGTACATTACGGTTTCATAACCACATCTGTGTACCTAACATGGAGGAGCTGAAGAGGAAGATTTAAGAAGAGAGGCACAACACACTGTAACGTGGTTTGTAAGACCTCGGTTTTCTCGTTCTCTCTCAGGGAGCTGGCGGCCTTGGTCATAGGAACTAGGTCAATGGTCGGGTCAAGATTGCTAAGGTAAGGATATCGGTTTGAAAAGGTCACAACGCAACAAAGAAATCTAAGGTCGGTCAAGGAATGGAAAATTGGCTTCGGAGGTTTTTCGGGATGCAAACGGGGATAAGAAAATGGGTTTTGCAACAAGGGAGTAACAAGAAGGGGAAATCAAATGGTAACTCCGTTAACAAGAAGGGGAAAATACAGTCGGACCAAAATTGCATCAGTGCCACGCAGATTTTGCAAGCTAGGCCCAAAAATGGCGGACTCACGCGGATTTACAAAGCCTGGGCTAAAATGACCCAAAGTCACGCGGATCCAACCTAAGGCCAGAGTTGCGCGGATTTTGGGCCAGAATGTACTGGGTCCTCGCGGATTTGCAAAGCCAGGGCCAAAATGTACCGAGACCCAAAATCACGCGGGTCCACGCGGATTTACAAAACTGGGGCAAAAATGTACCGTGGGTCACCCATGGATCACGCGGTTTCACAGGGGGATCCATGGTTAGTGAGCTTTGGCGGATCCGGTTTTTGGGTCAGTCCGGATCCTGAGTGATCTCGCGCGGATTTCTCAGCAAACGCTAACTGCTAAACCGCACTACCTGGAAATGGGGAAATCCACGCGAATTTCCAGGAGGCGTGAGATTTCTCAGCAAACGCTAACCGCTACTGGCCCTTTGCCTATAAAAGGATCCGCGCGGATCCTGCAGAAGGGGAGGCTTGAAGAAAAAAGCAGAAAGAATTCTGAGAGAAACCAAAGCGAGAGAGCCATTTGCTGAAATTCCACGTGGATTTCTGCACCGTACTTCTGCAATTCTGAGCGGTTCTGGGTGAAAATTTTCGGATACCTTTGGGGAGTTGCGCGGATTTGCGAAGGCTCGGTAGGGCGCCTTCATTCGTGTTTTTTGTTCAGTTTTCGTAATTAGTAGATCAAATTGTAAAAATGTAGTTTAATCACCCCGCCCGCTGTAATTTAAATTTCGAACTTGTTTAAACTTTATTAAAAGTTCTATGCATGTGTTTTTTTTTTATTATTCAGAGTGACAACCTTTTTTTTTACTTTCTTTTTTTTCTTAATAAACCCGACCCAGTAAGGGCCGCTGCGGCGGACGATGCAAGGGCATCCCCCTACATCGATACCTTTACCCCCGGATCCGAATTTTGGTTCGAGACCGGAGTCATTTTTTTGTTTTTGTTAATTTTTATTGAAAATTAACTGGCGACTCCTTTTATTTTTATGCAAATTAATATTTTTCAGGCCTAGTACTTCGCTCCGGTTTCAGTACCCTTAACCAGAATAGGAAAGTCAGCCCAAAACACTGTTCAAAAATCCGCAAGGATTTCGTCGATGGTTCGAATCTTGTCCGTAAATCCGCGTGGATATTCGTCGGGCCCAGAGCAATCGCTCGAAATCCGCGTGGTTTTCTGGTCAGTGGGCCTGGCCTGATCCCAGTTCCAACAATAGGTCGTTGGACATAAGATGGTGGACCGGGTCGTGCATGTTGGCTAGAAAGTCCTCGCGGATTTTGGGCCAGTTGCCAGCCCACTACACCCTTTTGATGTCTAGTGACCAATATCCCATTCAGAATGGACCTGGGCCTCGAGTAATTTAGGAAATCCGCGTGGATCTCCAATTACATCGAGCTCACGGGCCATTCCTGAATAGATATCGGTACTGAAATTCCGAGGTAAAGAAGTTGGCCTGATTTACATTAAAGTGCAAGGAAAACGTTTTATACCTTAAAGGAAACTGTTAAAATTTGTACCCTAGGACCAATAAGCAACCCTACGTCGAATCGACACTCCGTGGGGGACCGTGCCCTGCGGGGTCACGGGCCCTACAGTGGCGACTCCACTGGGGACTTATTTAGTAAGTGGGTAAGACTTGAAAAGTCGGGTTTATTTTTTTTTAAAAAAAAATTTGTCACTTTTTTTACTTTTAGGCATACTTGCATTTTTCGGGCCTTCCCCTTAGTTGGGCACACAAGGTACTGTTTAGGTGAACCCTTTTATTATTACCATTTTTTTTTGGGAAAACATTGAACCATTCAACTCAGGTGGGTCCATTTAGACCTTCACCGAGCCGGTGGTTGTTTTTCCCACTCGTGCATCACTCCCTAATCCATATGATAAAAGGGAGCAACCCAAGTGTGTTAATCTTGCCATGCACCCCATGGAAGATCAAATACTCGGGACACGAGCTAGAGGTTAGGACGAACCGACCCTTTAACCCTCTAAACATAGGACCGTGGTTAAGTTGGAATTCATTTGTGTGCTATGTGCTCTTTGTAACCCTCGAACCCGAGATCATGCCGTAATGCTTAGAAAAAAAAGTAAAAAAATCTAATGGTCTTTTCTTTTGAGTTGTGGGCCAAGATAATTGATTTGGTCTATACAAGGTCTGACCCCGAAGATCCACGCGGATTTCATGACTGGTCGGTGCTTGTATAGCCCAAATTAATGGTCAGGCTAATGGTCGTCAGTCTCCGTTTAGGCTTTGTAGTGCTTTTGAGCCCAGAATCCACGCGGATTTTGGTGTGCTCGGGTACTACCGGGCCTAAGTCAAGATGTTTTCTAGGGTTATGTGTCGAGTCGTGGTGACTGACTTGGCCCATACGGAGTTTAGGCTCCTGAAATCCGCGCGGATCTCAGGCAGGGTCGAACCCGTATGGTCCAAGCCAGTATTCCCGCTTTCTTTTTTTGTTGTCTTGTCTTTAGTATTTGGCCCATACATAACTCGAGCCTAGGGGATCCACGCGGATCTCAGGTTGGGCTGGGCCATGTATGGTCCAAATTCTCGTTTTTTTCCCCTTCACCTCCTTTCTTTGTCTGACCTAGATTTAGGCTTAGTAGCAAGCCTGAGCCCAGAAAATCCGCGCAGATCTCAGTAGGCCTGAGCCCATGAAATCCGCGGATCCCAGCGAGCTCGGTTGCTACTGGGCCTAAATTGAGGTGTCCTTAGGGTCATTTCTGTGTGTGTGGAGTCTTTTTTTTATCTTGTGTCGGCAGGTCATTTGGGCGGCACACGGCTGCTGGGCCTCATGGATCCTCGCGGATTTTGTGAGCGAGCCCGCTCTTGTGTGGTCCAACTGGGCTCCTCGGTCTGTTTAGTCTGCTAGAAACGGTATGTTTAGCCCTTATATGAGGCTGAGTTCGTTTTCAAGCTCGGCCCGATAATGTCTTAATATGTCATTCCAGGCCAGAGTCTGCATTTTGCATAAGAGCTTTATTTGGGCTTCGCATATGATTTTGAGCTTTAGTTCGATCATTCGGGGTCCAAATAGAATTCTTCATCCATTGCATGCATGAAGTTTTAGAGCGACGTTGAGCTGAGTCCTCGAGTTCATCCACCTTTTAGGGGGCAGGATAGGTTGGTTTCGGGTTTATCAGCGGGACGAGACGGGTCGGTTGGAAACTTTTGACATCCACTACGACAGTAACGAAGATCGGGCATCATCTGAGGCAACCAATTCAAGAGCAACCGACGAAGAAGCATCTAAGGAAGGTGTTGAGTCTTTGGTAATTGACCCATCTGAGATAATGTCGGATCCCAATGATGATCATCCTGAAGATCATCCGCATAGTGACCATGGGGAGGAGCCGGTGCCTCCTCCACCACCTCCACGTAACGAAATGGAGCAATTGACCAACATAATTCTGAATATGCAAGTCTCTATGAATGCTCAATTAGAGGCACAAAACCAAAGAATCGACGCTGTCATTCACGCCATGGAGGAGGTGAAAAATTCGAATATGAAGAATCCTCCTACGAGTGAAGTAGAACAATCTGGAAGAGAGAAGGATGGATCACCCACGGTTTGAACTCGAGACTTGATCGCATTGAGCAAATGTTGAAAGAGTCTACACTCTTTAACAATCAATTCATGGATGATGTAGGCTTCACGCCCGTCCCCCGGGGTAGACTTCCCCCCAAATTCAACATGCCTGATATCAAATTTCTTGGTGTCGAGAACCCACATCAACATGTACGGAATTTTCTGGGGGCTATGACGCTGAAAGGAGTTGAAGAGGACATTTATCACATCTTCTTTCCTTGGACTTTAGGTCCAGACGTCATGAAATGGTATAGTACGCTCAGTCCCGCCAAGACTTCACAATGGAGCTCACTTTGCAAGGAGTTCCTACATCAATACTCCTACAATGTCAACATGCCTGTCACCTTAAGGGACATGGAGCTAATGAAGCAAGGAGAAAGGGAATCTTTCTCAGATTACTTCGCTCGGTGGATATCAAAGGCAACTCAAATGGTAGATCGACCTTCGGTGGAACACCAAGTTGATATGCTTATTCGAAGCCTGCAACCCTCGTACAACACTCATCTGAGATTTCAACCTCTTAAAGACTTTGGCACACTGAGATTGGCCGGCACAAAGATTGAGAGTGAGTTCGCTAAAGGGGTTACAACTGGGGGTTGGAAGAACACCTACACTAATAAAAAGTCAGCTGGCCCATCCGCATCGGCTAATAAAGGGAACGAGGTGAATGCTTTACAACGCTACACCGAGTATACCCCGATAGACACTTCATATGCTCAAGCCTTGGAGCGTCTATTAAGCAAGGGAATGATTACCCTTCCCGACTTAAAACCTGAGCCGAAGGAGAAGCCACGGGGTTGGGATGCTGGTAAATTTTGTAAGTATCACAAGGCGCGAGGACATGATACTGAACAATGTTTCACCTTGAAGAATAGAATGGAGGAGATGTTTAGGTCGAAGCAACTGCCTTTACCGAAGGCAGCACAAAAGCCGAGCAACACTGGAAACCCATTAGGTTCCTTACACATACATGCCATTTCTGAGGAGTGTGAATGGGATCCTTCCGATTTCATTACCGATGCAAAGAAACCGACTTACATTACGCGCTACTTTTCCGAGGACAACGAGGTTAATGGTTTATGGGTTAGCGATGAGGAAGATGTCTATGGCGAACCTCATGCTCAGAACGTCACCAACAACTTTTGGGACTCTGATAGTGACGACGACTTTTGGGGAACAGCAAAATCCGGGGAAACCAAAACCCCGGATGTTACTTTCCTCACACGGTCTGGGCGCCATAATCATCCAGGAGGTCCTTCCCAAGTCCAACCTCAAGACAAAGGGAAGGAAAAAGTAGGGGAGACAGTGGTCCCTACCCCTGAAGAGGATCTTGTGTTAAAGCAGTTGAAGAAATTGAAGATGGATGTTACGGTCTGGCAGTTATTGGCAGCTTCACAAAAGCACAGACATGCTTTAATCGAGGCTTTAAGTAAACTTGAAGTGTCGCCTGAAACCACACCCGAGGAAGTAGTATCTTTTGTCACTTCAGGCCAAAGTACTATAACCTTTAGTGATGAGGATTTGCCCAGAGAAGGCTTTGCACACAACAAGGCCTTATACTTATCTGTGGGCTGTTCTAATAAGGTGATACCATTGGTATTGGTTGACAACGGATCTGCTGTAAATATTTGCCCATGGAGGACAGCCCAAAAGCTGGGTATTCAACCTTATCAGCTTACTCAACAGGCTATCCAACTTAGGGCTTATGATAATACTCCTAGGCGAATTTTGGGTTCAATCCTCTTGCCAGTCACTATGGATACAATTTCTAGCAATGTTGAGTTCTTGGTACTAGACATTCCGGCTTCCTTTAATCTCTTACTAGGGCGCCCTTGTTTGCATGAACAACGAGCGGTGTCGTCTACCTTGCATCAGAAAGTAAAGCTATCGGTCAAGGGTCAGGTGGTGACCATCAAGGGAAAGGAGTTATCCGCGATGATTACTTCTAAGAAGCCGATGTTGGAAGTAGAACATAACTCTAAGGATGAGGAGTTCCATCATTTTGACATTGTTGCTGCCTTGGATGAGGTCGAAGCACCTTTGGACTTGGATCCTTACTCGAATAGGAAGGTCAACGCTATACTCAAAAGACAAGGTTACTTTCCTGGTTTACCTTTAGGAAGGAGAGCACAAGGGCCCACATCCTTTCCCTTGACTCAAAAAGGAAACTATCGTTTTGGATTGGGGTACACTCCAACGGAGGAAGAACAACGATTAGCCAAGAAGGCTGTGATCGTCAAGAGGAGCGAGCCAATACCGCTTTATAGTGTAAAGCCGTATCCACTCACGCTTAACGGTCAGTTTGTGAAAGAAGGAGATTATTTTCCCTACTTCGGCTTTCCAGAGCCATACTACTTGAAAAGCAAGGGGATTTTGGTTCCAGGATTGGAGATTTTCAGTGACTGCATGCTGCTCGAAGAAGAACCTTTCACACCAGCACGGGAAAGCAAGACCCCACTAGATTGGACTCATCTAGCCGGGAGTAACATCTTTGGGATGTTGTTTGGTCGAGAGGCACGAAAAGAAGAGAAACCTGTGGAGGCACTTTCTCTAGCCTTATCAAGCATGGATTTTGATCCTACTGAGCTCATCGCAACATGGGGCCAGGAGAACAAGCAAGTCACCTGGATATCGGCTGATGGAGATAAAGAGTTCACCTTAGCTATAGGAGAGTCTGTGCATGGATCTGAGTCTAGTTCTCATTCTGTTCATGGTCCATTTTCTGAGTCTGTCTTAGAGTCGGGCCTTAAGCCAACTAAGTCTGTTGCATCAACTTCTGGAAGGTCTGTTGAGTCATCTGTTAATGTTCTTGTTTCCCAATTCAATGAAATGAACTCTTTCGCTTACGACTCTTCTCATCCCCTATCCCTGAACTGCTTTGCCTCAAAAGAAAATAATGATGATGCTGTAAACGAATCTGAAATTCCTAAAGATCTTTTAAAAGCTGTAGAAGAACGCGATAATCGAATTTCAGTAATTGAAGAAACCATAACGGTAAATCTGGGTACCCTGGAAGAACCTAAATTGACCAAAATCGGGAAATCTTTAACCCTCGAGGAGCAAGAGCAATTTACTCTACTTCTACGAGAATTTGTAGATGTCTTTGCTTGGTCATACCAAGACATGCCCGGTATAGACAGAGAGATAGTTGAGCATAGAATACCGCTTTACCCTGACGCTAAACCAGTAAAACAGAAGCTTCGGCGCATGAAACCAGAATGGGCGTTGAAGATTAAGGAAGAGGTTGAGAAGCAGTTAAATGCAGGCTTTATTAGGGTGTCGGAATACCCACAATGGGTAGCGAATGTAGTCCCAGTCCCGAAGAAGGATGGGAGAGTGCGGATGTGTGTGGACTTTAGAGATCTAAACAAGGCGAGCCCGAAGGACGACTTCCCTTTACCTCACATTGACATTTTGGTAGATAACACTTGTGGTCATGCTCTTCTTTCCTTCATGGATGGGTACTCGGGTTATAACCAAGTCAAGATGGCTGAGGAAGATATGGAGAAGACAACATTCATCACTCATTGGGGTACATTCTGTTACGTGGTGATGCCATTTGGGTTAAAGAATGCAGGGGCAACCTATCAAAGGACTGCCACTACATTGTTGCATGATATGATGCATAGAGAAGCAGAAGTTTACGTGGATGATATGATTATTAAATCCGTTGATCGCGAAACACATCTAGATAGCCTTAGAAAGTTTTTCCTTAGGCTTCATAAGTACGGAATGAGATTAAATCCACAGAAATGTGCCTTCGGGGTGACGTCGGGTAAGCTGTTAGGCTTTGTAGTAAGTTCCAGGGGTATTGAGGTCGATCCCGCAAAAATCAAGGCGATACAGGAAATGCCATCGCCTAAGACAGAAAAGGAGATAAGAGGCTTCCTAGGACGACTACAGTACATAAGCCGATTCATAGCAAAGTTGACCATGATCTGTGACCCCATATTTAAGAAGCTGAAGAGGGGAGTCAAGCCTGAGTGGGACGAAAAATGCCAAGCAGCCTTTGACAGGATCAAAGAATACTTGGCCAACCCACCCGTTTTAATGCCTCCCACGCCTGGAAGACCTTTATTGTTGTATCTAACTATCACAGAGACAGCAATGGGGGCTATGTTAGCTCAAAGGTACGAAGATGAAGAACGAGCAATCTACTATTTAAGTAAGAAGTTCTTGGAATATGAGACTCGGTACTCCAACATTGAGAGGTTGTCCCTAGCTCTTGTTTGGGCAACGAGGAAACTACGTCACTACATGCTTGCTCATACAGTGCATGTGACTGCTTTCATGAACCCTCTCAAGTACTTGATGGAGCAACCATTGGTCAATAGTAGAGTAGCTCGATGGATGGTCATGCTGTCGGAGTTTGATTTACAGTTTGTTCCACAAAAAGCCATAAAAGGAAGAGTGGTGGCGGATTTTCTGGCTGAACTACCCGTAGAGGAAGCTTGCGAAGAAGAACTCGAATTTCCCGATGAGGAAGTATTTCAAATACAGAAAGAAGCTTGGGAAATGTATTTTGATGGAGCCTCTAATCAAAGTGGATACGGAGTAGGAATCATTCTGATCTCACCCGAAGGAGCACATACTCCGATTTCGGTGAAATTGGATTTTGAAGCTACCAACAATGTGGCTGAATATGAAGCATGCATCATTGGTATGCAAGCTGCGGTAGAGATGGGCATAAAATGCATAAGAATATTTGGTGATTCAAGCCTCATAATCAATCAAGCTTCCAATAAGTGGAAGGTAAAGAATGAAGCTTTAGCACTTTATCAAGCTTATGTGAGAGATTTAGCAGAACACTTTTATCAAATAGTGTTCACTTATTTACCTCGGGAGCATAATGAATTAGCGGACGCTTTGGCTAAGCTGTCATCCTTGCTTAATATCCCGAGAGGAGCCGTTTCTATGCCCATATGTGTAGGTCGAAGAGCTCAGCCGGCTTATGTATATTCTTTGGAGGTTTGTGAGGTAGACCCAACTTGTTGGTATTACGATATATACCAGTACCTCACCAAAGGAACTTACCCTGAAGGTTCCACTAAGAGGTCACAAAGAGCAATTAGACTCTTAGCTTCACAGTATTGCTTGATTCAAGGTCAATTGTACAAGAAAACTGACATGGGCATCAATTTACTTTGTCTAAGCCGGGAGGAAGCTAAGAATTTGATGGAAGAAGTTCATGGAGGAGAATGTGGTCCGCATATGAATGGACGGATGTTGTCCAAAAAAGTACAAAGAATGGGGTATTACTGGTCAACTATGGAAGCTGACTGTCACGATTACGTGAAGAAGTGCTACAAGTGTCAAATTTATGCCAACTTTAACATCGCCTTGGCCGTTCTCAATATGGGGCATCGATATCATAGGGAAGATCACTCCTAAAGGAACAGGAGGACATGAGTATGTGCTTGTAGCCATTGACTACTTCACAAAGTGGGTAAAAGCAGCATCATACGCAAAGTTGACTTCTAAGCACGTTGCTAAATTCATACTTACAAATATTATATGCCGTTACGGGGTACCTCACGAGTTGATTAGTGATAATGGAGTTCACTTCAAGAGGGAGACAGCAGAGTTGTTAGCTAAATATAAGATCCAACATCATAGATCTTCGGTTTATAGACCTCAAACCAACGGAGCGGTTGAGGCAGCTAACAAGAACGTCATTAGGATAATAGAGAAGATGGCCACGACTTATAAAGACTGGCCAGACAAATTGCCCTTTGCATTGTGGGGTTATCGGACTTCTATTCGTACATCCACCGGAGCAACACCTTACTCCTTGGTATATGGGATAGAAGCGGTGTTACCAGTAGAGGTAGCAATACCTTCTCTGCGAATTGTAGTCGAGAGTCAAATTCCGGAGGCGGATTGGGCTAAGGCTAGATACGAGGAGTTGGTTAACGTCGATGAAAACAGGCTCAGAGCCATGCATAATGTCCAGATATATCAAAACCGCATATCCAGGGCATTTAACAGGAAAGTTAGGACAAAAGACCTCAGAGAAGGTGATTTGGTGCTAAAAGAAGTAAGGGCACCTATTCAGGACCCAAGGGGGAAGTTTAGGCCCAATTGGATGGGCCCGTTTATTATAAAGGCGATACTTCCTGGAGGAGCGGTGAAGTTAATGGATTTGGAGGGTGAAGAGTATGCCTAGCTAACCAACTTGGATCAAATGAAGAGGTTTTACGCTTAAGGGTAAAAGTGGACGTAGAAACTGGTGTCCGAAACCAGCAACTATCCTCGAAACATTAGCCACTGATTTATTTAAGTCAGCAACTAAATACTTACACTCCCATTTGAACTACGATGGCCTGATTCCATGTAATGTGGATACGTAGGAAGCTTCTCTAAAAGTCCGGCCCAAACAAATAAAAAAAAATTTTCCCGATACTTTATTTTTCGGCCCTTAAAGCAACATAGACTCCTCGCGGATTCGATGAATCTTAAAACCTTTTTAGGGCTCGAAATTTCAAAAAACCTTACCTAGGCCTCTACAGGTCCACGCGGATTTTCTGAGGCCTAAGTTGTACTTCGTCCAAGCCTAATTCAGTTTTTGGGGCTTTAAAGGTCCAACAGATCCTCGCAGATCTGGGACAATTTTGCCCCGATTCATACGAAAAGCCACAATTCTGTTGGGCTCACGTAGATTCCTTTGCCACCCAACTGGGTCCATGTGGATTTTTGGGTACATGGGATCCCGTTTTATGCCCTTTCACAGCCTGACTTAATTTTAAGTCTTAAAACCCACATAGATCTTCGTGAATTTTGCAAGGCCCAAATCAGGGTTCGTATGAACTACCGTCAGTCCAGTCTTCCATGCGTGACCATGCACCCAAGCCTGTGGATCCACGCGGATCTTGCTCATCCTTGGCCCAAAATACTCACCTTATATTTCTGGAGCTATTTTGGGTCGGATCCGCGCGGATCCTTTGTTTTCTAGACCCTTTATTTTTGAGGACCACGCGGATTTGGTTACTGACCTGGCCCAGGGTACTTATTTTTGGAGCAATTCTGGTTAAATCCGCGAATCCTCAGCTTTTCTGGGCCCATTCGTTTTTTTTAAAAATCCACGCGGATCGACTTAACGACCCGGATACTCACCAGATATTTTTTCGGAGCAATCTTGGTTGGATCCACGCGGATCTCATATTTTTCAAGGCCCATTTTTGTTTCTATTCATTCTCGTGGGTTACCTTCTTGATACAAAAATCTTCGCGGATTTTACATTATTCTGATCGGAAATAAATTTTCTGTGTGCAGAAGTCCACGCAGATTTCACACGTGTAATTGAAAATTCTGAAATCCCGTAAAACGCAATTTATTTCAAACAAACCTAAAGCCTAAAGATAAAAAACGAAGGGAGAGCATGCAAGCTTATAACTTGCAACTACAACGTTCATCGGCATCAAAAAAAAAATATACTAAAAAAAAAACTAAAGGCAAAGCAGCATCAGTATCTAATCTTGCTTGAGTTTCTTTCCAGACTCTAGAATAGTGTTTGACCCAGATCCTTCACTTTGTGTAGACGCTCTTCGTTGTCTTTTCTTGGCAGTTAAGTCACTAGGGGCTTTCTCTTTGCCTTTCCCAGTAGTTTTAGGGGTCGGTTGAGTCACTGGTGGGTTCAATTCTTTTTCTTCATCTTCCTTTAACTGCTCCCTAGTAGCGGAATCTTTTTCAAGTATCCAATGGCGATAAGCCGTAGATACATAGGTACTTCCACCTGTTGTAGGGACAGTGAGAGTTGGTCTGCTCATCCAATAGTCCTGCCAAGATCTAACCTTTGCAGCATCGTTTGTGATGACTTTAGGGTTAGGAGGAATGCAGTCAAGTGTGGGGATCCTTTGTTTTCTTCTTATCTGACGCCTGGCCCGTTCGGGGAAGTAATAGGTGGTATGTGTTAGACCCACAAGCCTCACAAAAGGACATCGGTGGTCAACGGTTACCACTTCCCTTATTCTCCACCAGGTGATATGCCACTTAACGATCATCTCCTCGATGAACCACTTCAACCACTTGTCCGTAGAGCGCTCCTTGTACTTACGGGCACGTTGGCAAAACTGGGTCATCCGGAATGTGGGTTCGTTCTTCGGAGGAGCCAAGAAGCGAGTGTGCTCCATCAACCATATGTGCAAGGAAAGAAAAGAGAAAGTTAGAGTTTACGACAAAGGGGATCCACGCGGATTCCCGGGGAGGAAGATCCACGCGGATTTGTAGGTGGCAATTTGGGTGATAGGAGTAAAATCCGCGCTGATTTCGGTGAAAATGGGAGATTTGAAAGAGAGTTACCTGAAGAAGCAGGGGGCTTCCTGAGAATTCGCCTTTGGGTTCTTCACAAAGTCGATCCAGGCACAAGATGGTTTCAGCTACTATCATGGGTGCTAGATTTTGATCACAACGGAGGCTCTCGCTGATATTAATTAGAGAAGTCGGACCGCTATTTGTACCACCATGGTAGAAACAGAACCCTCCCAACAAACACAGAACTAAGGCCCTAGTTCTTCTCTCAACGTTGTCACTTCTTTTGAGTGAAGAAATTAAAGGCAGAAAGTTTACCCTTTCACCTTCTAAAATTCTTTCTAGGTTATCTTTCTCTAGGCCAAGAAGAGAGGTATACTTAGGGGCGGTATTCCTAGAAGAAGTCGGGATTACAGGTGTTGAAGTGAATTTGAAACCTAGTATTGCACCGAACTCTTCAGGGAGAGGGCACAGTTCTTTCTCCCCAAACCTAAATGTGTGAAGCTCAGGGTCCCAGAATTCAGCAGCGGCCCTCAAGAAATCCCACATAATCCTCACTTGCCTTAGGCTAATTAGGGTATGAAGATTGTATCTCTTCAATTCTTCTTTTTCAGCATACGGAAGGGAGAGCATCCATTGTTCTAACTCTTTCTCGAACGACATATTTTTGGTAATAACGTGGGTCTCACGCAGATTTTGGAGAATTGGCCAAGCCAAAAGACAGATGTAGGGGAAATTTGTGAGGATATAGGGGGTAGATCTTCGCGGATTTTATAGGGCGGAAGTCCGCATGCAGTGTTATGGTTGTAGTAAAAGTCCATCTGGATTTGCAGAGTACTAATCCATATGAAAATCAAAGACTCGGTTGGCAATTCAAGTGGGATAAGTTTCGGATCGCAGTGGAAGTTGTACAGATTTAGGATCTACGCGGATTTATCAGCAAGTTGGCCCATGCGGATCTAAGGAGAATTTGGGCCAAGTACTAGGATCCGCGCGGATTTTGCAGATTGGCCAAGTACTGGAATCCACGCGGATTTTTTCGGATTTTGAGCCAAGTACAGGTCCTCGCGGATTTTTGCAGTTTTTAGACCGAGCACAAGTCCACGCGGATTTTGTAAATTTTGGGCCAAAACACGGGTCGGACTGGGATCCACGCGGATTTGTCGAAGTTGTGGCCATTGCTTGAGTTCACACAAATTTGCAGTCAGAGTTAAGGCTATGCTAATTCTCGCAGATTTGTCAAAGTTGTTGGGATTAAAAGCCCGAGCTATTTGTTTGCATGGAGGCTAGTTATGTAAATTTTGATGTAATCAAGTTATTTGCTTCCGACAATTTTTATAGAAATCAACTCTTGTTTTGACCACAGCTCAACGTCTTGTCTTAATTGTTTCGTTCTGCATCGCATGTAGTCTTAGCTTTTTCTTATATTAGTTACAATAATAAAAAAAAAAAAAGCATTCATACATTAGCATTTGCATCAATGTTTACGTCTAGGATAGTTCATGGGTTCAAAAAAAAAAAAAAAAAAAAAAAGTCTAAGCATTATACATGGAAAATTCCTCAATCGTCATCTCCCTCATCTGAAACCAAGTCTATATATTCTGGACCCGAGAAACCAAAGCGTCGGCCCGGTAGGGGAGCAGGATCTTGCCCAGTGAAGAAGTTCCATCCATCAGTTGCCCAAGAGGAAGAGGGTTGAGTCGAATCTGGTTGATATCCTCCAGCGGTAGGTTCTTCATTCCACGAAGAACTGGGAGTGTCATAAGAATGAACTCGCCCGGATTCATCAACATGGAAAGAGCCCGGGTAGTGCCCTTGCAAAACAGGACCTGCAAAACTGGAGTTAGACTCCAATTGTCATCATATTCTTTCTTGACCGGTTCCTCCTTACCCAAGAAGTATGAAGAAGACGAGTCGAAGAAGCTAGTGGTGGCCGGAATAGGAGTCTCTGGGGGGACGTCCTTAAAGTCCACAGACGATCGATGAACATCATGCGACCAGCTCTGTTGAGAGTAGTCAGGGTATCCTCGGGAAATAGACATGTTACCAAACAGTTGCTCCAAGGTAGAAGTGTCAGAGGCTTGCGAAGCATCACTTTCGCTAAGATATCTCCCATAGGTGCGTGTTCGAGATGATCCTCGAGCAGATATAAAGCCCATATTACTGGAGGATCCGGCAGAATGTTCAGCTTCATCTTCAGGAATTACTGGGATATTGGGAACATAACTATGGAGTTGGGATCCATAGGCAGTCATTCCACCACTACTACTTGAAGGACCCGCGCCAGATGTTGTATAAAAGCCTCCTCCTCCCAAGTCAATATCCTGACCGTTGTCACTCTCCTCTTCATCATCATCGCCGGGATGATTGTCGTCCTGTGCATAAAAAGCAATGGGTATGGCTCCTCCTCCGCCCAGGTCGTGATCATGAGCATCATCATCTTCATCATCGTCATTGGCATCGTGACCTCCATGGCCCCTACCGTGACGATGATGACGCCCCCCACCAGGGTGGTGCCCTCTACCTCCGCCTCCGCCGCGGCGAGGTCCAAAGCCCATGCGACGCCGAAATCGTCTCCTCATATCTTGGAGCTCGTCGCAAAGGCCGTAGATGAGAGCGATAGCCTCCATGGTTTGCTCCCGACTCCACTACAAGAAATTTCGTTTCACAAAGTCAAATTCGGGGATAGCAAGAGTAAAAGTTGTTCGTTATAATAAAAGTAAGAGTCTTACGCCAGGACTGTTTGAAGACAAAGGAAGCTCGGGACAATTTCTTCTTCCACGCCTCAAACCAAGAGGGTTAAGAACCTCCGGCGTTCCAGTATCCTGCAGGTTAATCAAATTAGCCACAGTATGAAAACATGAATGCATAGATCATCGTTGTACTTACCATGGGCCCCATAAGGCGCGGTCGAATGGAGGTTACATAGTCGGCACCCATGATGAGTAGATGACCAATGGGGATCCCCATAAGGTTGACCTCGAGCTCTTCAAAGGTCAAAGAGCGAGGATAGAAAATTTTTGCTGGGGGATCTACTGGCACCCGAGGAGGCCATACATGCATACATTGGTGGGTTACCCTCTCGCCACAATACCAGATGAAAGTGAAAGGGCCTTCAAATAGGACCCTCCGGCAATTGATCTCCTGTAGGATGTCGAGATCTGGAAGTTGGTCTTCCGTAACCTCGTAGGCAGCCCAAGGGATCAAGGCACACTGAATATGGGTTAGTTGATAATTTAATGACATCAAGGACAGGATGGAAAAGAAAGGAAGAGGTCATACCTGTCCGGGATTATTCAGCAGGCCACGAAAGAGCTCCAGATGCTCTACCCGACGCTTTCTCTCCAACAAATCATCACTTCCCCAGCGAAGAGCGATTGAGAAGACATCCCCAGCAGTAGACTTGGGAGAAAGCCCCTCAAAGTACTCATAAAACCAAATCTGCGGGAAAAGAAGGTTTAGTACTTGAATTACAATGAGGGGATGAAGGATAAAAGAAGAGAGGTACCTCAATGACTTTCCACAAGCCAGAAAGATAGGTGTTGTTCTGCTCAAGTTTTGACTTGGGGACCCGCACCCCAGAACGGAGTCCACGAAAGAGACATGTGTAAGTCGCGTCTCCCCAAGCAAGGTTTTGTAGGTTATCTAGATTTTCTAGATTCCCTAAATAATGGAAATAAACCCGACTACCGCGCTCTGCGAAGATGGTGGTGCATAAGAAGATAGCAAGTATCACTCGCCGTCTCTGAGCATCAGTATAAACTTCGTCCCAGAAGTTGCCCTTCTGAACTTCGTCGAAAGAACAGTATCGAAACTTGATTGTCATGCGGTAGCCATTATTGGACCAAACAGAGCCAATTCTCGGGCCTTGTCGTGACCCAAAACATCGAATGTCTGAGGATCACCACCAAAAGATAGACCGGTAATCATAGCAAAATCCAAAGGGGTGATGGTCATTTCGTACTCGGGGAAGTGAAAGGTATTGGTTGTATCCCAAAACCGTTCACTTAATGCACGTACGACACAGTGGCCGGTAGGTTCTCGCATGGCATGCAGAGCGTTGAGCAGATGGCCAAGTCCAGCATCTCGGATAATGTTTTTGGCTGGATAGTCTAGCTGCTCCAGCTCGTCCAGCAATTTCATCACTTTCCCTATAGCCCCACAGGCTTGGATGTTATCCGCCTGCAAGGTAACACAATACGCGATAAAAAACCTACGAGTTGTCAGCTTAACACCATAATGGGTAAAGAAAGTTACATACCGGGATTTGTGTCGCATAATGGGAAATGTGGGTGGTTCGACAATACAAGAGGTCATGACCGTCCCATTGGTCAGGACCGGCCCACTCCCTGCTCATGTTGCCCTTTTGGGCTATGTCAGCAGCCCACGCCGCTTTCTTAGGGTGATATTTCCCGGGTTTTGTCGAAGGCATAGTGAAATACTGCAAGCAATACTCAACTCAAGCGTGAACTTCTCAAATGCTCGAGCAAAGTAAGAAAATAAGTTGGAGACAAAATGAAGAAAAATTTCCCAAGTTGAGCAAAGCCAATACGGATTTGACAAAATAGAAATTTTGTACCAGAGTTATCAAGGCTCCTCGCGGATTTAACTAAAAAAAAAAAAACTACTCAGAACAGGGGAGGTCCGCGCGGATTTGGGCCAAGTAAAATTTTTGTTTGGCCCGGCTTAGTGGAGCTCCACGCGGATCCAGCAGCAAAACGGAAGGGGATGTCCAAAACTTAATCTTATTGGATTTAAGTTCAAGAGTTGACAGCGTATGCATGGGTTGGGTTGGACCCACGCGGATTTGTCACCCAACACACATTAAATTTTTCAAACATAATTTTATGGCATGCCCAAACAAAAAGCTCAAGAACCCGTTTTAACCTTACCACGGGCTGGGTATCACGTGGGCAAAAATTCCCAACTGCAACTGGAGTCCACACGGATTTCAGCCACAAAACAGAGCAAATATTCCCAACTGCAACTGAAATCCGCGCGGATTTCAGCAACAAAACAGAAAAAAAAAATTCTCAACTGCAATTGGAATCCTCGCGGATTTCAGTAATAAAACAAGAGCAAAAACGACTCAATTGCAAATGAAATCCACGCGGATTTCTGCCACTAAAATGCAGCAAAAATGTTTAACTGCGCGTAGATTTCACAAAGTGCTTGAAATTTTGAAGCTCAAAGTTCTCAACCGCCACTAAAATCCGCGCGGATTTCAGCCACGGTGCAGCTCAAATTATAAATCTAGCTTAGATATAACCAGCACTTTTGAACGTGTAAATTCAAGTTCAGCTTTGATGCATTTACCTGTTGAGCTAATCCAGCTCAAATTCAGCCCTGTTCCACGCAGCTCCTCGCGGATTTTGGTTCGATGGCAGCTCAAAACAGTCGGATTTTTTTGGAGGCTTCGCGCGGATTTGAGTACACTAAAATGCCAAAATTTAAGCATGATTTTTGGAGGTTCCACGCGGATTGGAAATGCACAAACAAATCCACGCGGATCTGGGCTTTTGAGGCTCAAGTTCAAAAAAGTGGCTCTAGCTCAAGTTCAAAAAAAAAAAGAGACCGAACAATAGAGCTTACCCGGTTGCAATTTTGCTTGGGTTCACGCGGATATGGCCTGGGATATGGAGAACCACGCGGATTTGTGCTGAAAATTGCAAGTCCCTGAGCTTGAGCACAAGGTTGAAGATGAAGATTTTCTCCTTGAATGGCTTGGAGCTACGCGGATTCTTGCAGAAATGGAGAAAGAGAGTGTGAGTGGTTGAAAGAAGAAAGTGAATAAGGGTTAGATATAAATGAAGATAATGCATGGATGGTGGACATAAATGGAAGGGGAGTATTCTTGTCTTACCTTCATCTTATTTTATCTTATTTTCATTTTATTTTATTTTATTTTCCTTTTTTTAATTTTTTTATTTTTTATTTTTTATTTTTTATTTTATTTTATCCGTCATATACTTACAAAATTTGTCCTTTTCAGGAAAAAACGTATCAAGCCTGGACGATATCCAGCAATCAAGCCTGGACAATATCCAGCGATCGAAGTTAACAATTGGACTACCTCCAGTTAACTACAACGTTCTTTTCAAGATATATACTTTGACTTTCGTCTTATTCAGACTCAGTCAAAGTGGGGGCTAACTGTAGACACAAAATACAGTCAGACCAAAATTGCATCAGTGCCACGCAGATTTTGCAAGCTAGGCCCAAAAATGGCGGACTCACGCGGATTTACAAAGCCAGGGCTAAAATGACCCAAAGTCACGCGGATCCAACCTTGGGCCAGAGTTGCGCGGATTTTGGGCCAGAATGTACTGGGTCCTCGCGGATTTGCAAAGCCAGGGCCAAAATGTACCGAGACCCAAAATCACGCGGGTCCACGCGGATTTACAAAACTGGGGCAAAAATGTACCGTGGGTCAGTCCATGGGATCACGCGGGTTTCACACCAAGGGGGATCCATGGGTTAGCCCAGAGCCTGGCGGATCCGGTTTTTGGGTCAGTCCGGATCCTGAGCGATCTCGCGCGGATTTCTCAGCAAACGCTAACTGCTAAACCGCACTACCTGGAAATGGGGAAATCCACGCGAATTTCCAGGAGGCGTGAGATTTCTCAGCAAACGCTAACCGCTAAGCCGCTACTGGCCCTTTGCCTATAAAAGGATCCGCGCGGATCCTGCAGAGGGGGAGGCTGGAAGAAAAAAGCAGAGAGAATTCTGAGAGAAACCAAAGCGAGAGAGCGAATTGCTGAAATTCCACGCGGATTTCTGCACCGTACTTCTGCAATTCTGAGCGGTTCTGGGTGGAAATTTTCGGATACCTTTGGGGAGTTGCGCGGATTTGCGAAGGCTCGGTAGGGCGCCTTCATTCGTGTTTTTTGTTCAGTTTTCGTAATTAGTAGATCAAATTGTAAAAATGTAGTTTAATCACCCCGCCCGCTGTAATTTAAATTTCGAACTTGTTTAAACTTTATTAAAAGTTCTATGCATGTGTTTTTTTTTATTATTCAGAGTGACAACCTTTTTTTTTACTTTCTTTTTTTTCTTAATAAACCCTACCCAGTAAGGGCCGCTGCGGCGAACGATGCAAGGGCATCCCCCTACATCGATACCTTTACCCCCGGATCCGAATTTTGGTTCGAGACCGGAGTCATTTTTTTTGTTTTTGTTAATTTTTATTGAAAATTAACTGGCGACTCCTTTTATTTTTATGCAAATTAATATTTTTCAGGCCTAGTACTTCGCTCCGGTTTCAGTACCCTTAACCAGAATAGGAAAGTCGGCCCAGAACACTGTTCAAAAATCCGCAAGGATTTACGGTCGATGGCACGGAATCTTGCCCGTAATCCGCTGGATTTCTCGTCGTCAACGCAGCTGCTCGAAAAATCCGCGTGGTTTTACGGTCGATGGGCGGCACGATCGATTCAACAATAGGTCGTTGGACATAAGATGGTGGACCGGGTCGTGCATGTTGGCTAGAAAGTCCTCGCGGATTTTTGGCCAGTTGCCTGCCCAGTACACCCTTTTGATGTCTAGTGACCAATATCCCATTCAGAATGGACCTGGGCCTCGAGTAATTTAGGAAATCCGCGTGGATCTCCAATTACATCGGGCTCACGGGCCATTCCTGAATAGATATCGGTACTGAAATTCCGAGGTAAAGGAGTTGGCCTGATTTACATTAAAGTGCAAGGAAAACGTTTTATACCTTAAAGGAAACTGTTAAAATTTGTACCCTAGGACCAATAAGCAACCCTACGTCGAATCGACACTCCGTGGGGGACCGTGCCCTGCGGGGTCGCGGGCCCTACACACCCATTCACACCCTTAATTACCCCCTAACCCATAGGGTTTCTAGCCACTAATCATGATAAAAACTAAGCTAACAACATCCAACCCAAACCTAAACATGATTTCTAACATCAAACAACCATAAAAAAGCAAGAACAATGAAATAGCAAGCAAAGCTATTAAGAACAAGCAAAGTAATTAGCAGTGTAATTAATAAAAAAGTTAAGGTAAGAGAATACTTATCAAAATGCTGCAGATGAACAAGAGAAAGAATTAAAAGATGATTCAACAATCTTTCAATTGTTTGAATCTCTAAATCTTCAATAACCACAAACCCTAGAATAAATCTCTCTCTAATCTCTCTTTAAAATCCCTAATTACCAATTGGAAAATTGTCTAAGTCTATCCCTAGATGCCCCCCAAGAAAATCGTCAACAAGGAGTAAATATACAAGGCAAAATCATACAAAACGCAAAGACTTCGCCGAAAACACGCGCAGGACATAGGAAGACCGTGGCCACGGTCAAGGGACCGTGGTCACGGTCTATTTCTGTCCAGTGAAAAAGGCCAAAGAGTCGTAGCCCAGCAGGGGGGTCGTGGGCGCGACCAACCCCCGTCGCGGGCGCGGCGAGCGAAAACTCACGGGCGATTCTTCTCTTCGAGGCGTCGTGGCTACGGTGTCCAAAGACCGTGGGCACGGTCTTTCTCTGTCGTCCTGATCCCAGCACACGCCCACCGTGGCTACGGTGGCCATGACCGTGGCCACGGTCACTCTCGGCTTCCAGTGCACTCTGGGCGTAGCGGGTGCTACACCAAATCGTGGCGGGGGCTACGCTTCGGCTTCCCTTCCCTTTGTTCTTCCTTCTTTCCGAAGCATGTAACGCTCGATCCTAAGGTTGTAGCATGCGTTACTTCACTAATTAGCGCCAAAGGTTGGGAGTGTGGTCCCGGGTCGACTCCGTCTCGATTTCCGGTCCGGCTCGGCTCGGGAAATCGCCAAGAATGCTGTAAAAAGGCCTATTTTGCTACGTTTTTGGTGAATTTAACACATTAAAAGCTATGAATTTAAACCACGAAACGAGTTAAAAGCCTAAGGATTTAGGCGGTATTTAGACACAAAATCGGGTCTAAACACCCCCCCCCACACTTAAACTTTTGCTCGTACCGAGCAAAACAAAACAAAACAAATAAGAAAACTAAACACCAACTCCTCTGTCGTGGGAGGAAACGGGTGCATTTTGCATATGCACCAAGCCCTTTGAACCCCCCGGCAGCCCGGGTGGACGAGATGGAATCGTGAGGGTTTGTAGCGGCTGTACCCACAAAAGCTAAAGAAAAAGGAGAGAGGGAAAGTGAAAACAAAACCGAAGAAAACACCATGAAAGAAAAACAAAGGCTTTGATTCACAAGATCTCGCAATCCAAACTAAGAAAACGCGATTAAACCTCCCAAAGTAACCGTTAGGAGAATCTCACAAACACCAAACTCAGATAAAGGTCGATCTTGAAGATTTTTGAACTCCCTACACCTTGTACCAAGCGAAACCCCACATGCCAAAGCACAAAAGGGTTTTAACGGGAACCAAAAGACTCTAAAAACTCGCGTCCGAATTTGAAAACAACGAAACAACCAAGAGAAGCATTGCCCTCCCTCGCATTTGGTCACCCTTGGCTTGGTGAGGGTCGTAGGTGATGCAAGGGGAGGCCCCACTCTTTCTAGAAGCAAAAGCTTTTTCTTTTCTTTCTTTTTGAGTTGGATTTACCAACGAAATTTGCTTTTCTTTTTCCTCTTTTTTTGTCTTTTTTTTCTTTTTGTTTTTTAAAATTCGGTATTAGCCTTACTTTCAGGAATTGGACGGCCCATATAAGGGGTATACCCTCCCAACACGGTCTTTTCCATTCGCCTCTCCGTCGCAAAGCGATATAGGAGGAGGGTTAAGGGGTATCTATGTCGTACCACGATACCGGGCCCGTGTAGGTTGGCAAAGTGTAGGTGGTTAATGTCTTCAGCGACACGCTCCACTTATTCAGGTTATTGCATCTTAAGAAAGCTTTTCTTTCTTTTCTTTTCTTTTTGCACTTTTTTGCTTTTATTAAACGAGAAACAAAACAAACTTGGACACAAGCCCCTAGAACCTCCCTGTTCCAAACAAAACGAGAAAGGAACGGGGGTCTCGCTAGACACATAGTGAAGGGAGTCTATTAAGGGTAAGTCTCGACTAGAACCCGAATTAGGGTCGAAAATGCTCCAACCGGTTACTTTTAAATAAGCTTAAGAACGGCTTCTCAACTTCGAAAACGAGATCCAGGAAACAAAGCAAAACAAAAACAAAACGAAAAGAAAAACTGAAAAGGTTTTCACTCCCTTTTTTCTCCTTTTTCACACGAAAATTTTCAAATTTTATGCATAAACTAAGAAAACAAAGAACAAAACTACTAGGTGATCTACCCTTGAAACAGAATATCTCCCCCCTCCCCCCCCCCCCACACACACACTTAAAACTCCACAATGTCCTCATTGTGGGAAGGTGTCACATGAAAAGGGTAGAGAACCTACACAAACAAACAAACAAAAAAAAAAAAACTAGCAAGTAAAAATGGTGGCGACCCGAGCCCACACGGCTCCAACAGCAATATATATCCCAACACAAACACTCAAAGGGGTTCGCCACCCAAAAGAGAAATCAAGCATGCAGCATGGGTCAATATATATACACAACAAAGAATGCGGAAAGAGGTTACCTCGAGGCCTTCAATTTATTAACGAACCAATCCGCGATCCAGAGAAAACATCACACTTGGGTTAGGAATAAACAAGAAAAACATAGTAAGTGTGAATGTCGCATGCATAAAAGAAAAAGAACAGAAACAGAAAAATAAACAAAACACTAGGGACTAAAAACTAAAGAAAAGACAAACTATTCACAACATGTACATTGACACTAACTAACCTCAACCCCGAATCTCACTAGTTTGAGGCGGGAATTGAGGGTGAAACAACTCTCGTAGCTGGCCGAACCAATGATGAAGCAATGAATGCGAAATAACTCAAACTATGGGGACAACGAACTCAACAAAACCGACTAACCAGCATAGTTTCCCTCCAACTTCCCAATAAAGCACCCCCTCCCCCCACACTTATCTAACACTAACAGTGTAAATAAAATCAATAGAGTAAAGTGGGAGTGGGGACACTTACAAATTATTGCTCGGATCCTCCCGGGGGAGGATATGGGTGATATGGAAAGTATGTGGGATAATAACTGTTGATGTACTCTGGTGGTGCTGGGGGATGGTTCGCAGTGGAATAGTGGTAATATCCCCAGTCACGCCAATACTGGTTTTGCTGTTGAAAATACCCCTCGTGCCTGTGAAGTGTAGACTGTTGGGCACGTATCAGATCTTGTTGGGTTTCCAACTAGTTGTTTTGGCGCTGGAGTATTGCTCGTTGCTCTCGAAGGTTTACTCTCAATTGCTCAAGTTGAGAGTTGAGATGCTCAAATGAAGCTTCCCATGGGTGACTCTGACTTCCACTAGCTTCACCGTGGCCGGCATACTCCTCTTCTTCCTCCTCATTTTCGTCTTCTTGCCCTCCTTCCTCAATGTCCTCCTCTTCTTCCTCGCCACTGGACCCATCCGGACCACCAACCTTGCGGTTACTAGGAACCTGACCACATGACCAGTTGTGTTTCTTAGTGATATCCAACCACTCCTCGGCATGGTCCAGATCTAAAAGAATCTTCGTGTTTTTGTCGTGTCCGTGGCAATAGATCGTGGCAGTTGAGTGCTTGGCGAGGATGTTCATTTTCTGCAACTGCACCTTGTCGATAGGATCCGGATCATAGCGCGGTTTCCACTTCTTCAAATAATTCCCAAAACCTTCCTGAACTAGGAAGTGGCAAATGATGTGCCCCATCCCGATAGTAGTGGGTCGGGGTTCCGTGCTAATCTCCCGGAGACAGTGTAGAATGCAAGATCCGGTGTTGACCCGCTTACCCCTTATGGCATTGTAGATCACAAAAAGATCATCCTTTCGAACCTTGGGGCGTCCGTCATCTCTCCCAAACACCGAACTAGTCACAACTCTTTGGAAGATTCGAACAACTGGATTGCAGAAGTTACGCCCCTTAGTGTTTCGGGGGCAATGATATCGTGGATATTCTCCTCACATACCAAGGTTGATCCTCCTCCAACAAGTTAAGTCCATTATTGCCTGCTGTTCATCAAAATTCGCGCATCGCTCTTTGAGTCTCCCATCCTCGGGCAACCCCAACCGTTGGCAAAAACGCTTCAAGGTGCATGTCTTGTCTTTGTTGGCGACCCTGTATTCAAAATGCGCATTCTTCTTGCCATCATTGTGAACCTTCAAGGAGCTTAAAAATTCCAGGACGGGTTGATCCACGATCAATTCGTCAATCATGATGAATACCTCCCAACCAAGAACACCAATGAGGTGATCGAAGCTCGGCTTGCAATGGATGGCTTCAATTGTCGCCGCATCATAAATATCCGGTGCACATATTTTCCGTGCTTGGAACTTTTCATACCGTCGTTTATTCTCTTCATCCCGGAAAGTCACATCCGCATCTGGTTCACATCGAATTAGTATGGGCGTTTGCGCTTTGTAACGATCCTTTGTGAATGAAGATGGTCCCGGTTGCGAAGAAGGAGCTTCCTCGACTCGTGAACGCTTGCTCCTCCCACTCATGATGAACAAAAGCAGGACTTGGCAAGAATTTTGCATATAACAGTGCCTAAGTTCAAAGGTAAACCAAAAAGAATCGACACAAGCAACAAACACGTGAGTTTGAAAAGCTTATGCACAAAAATCACAAGGAATTACCTCAGATCGGAGCACTTGAACGTGTATTCACCAAGGAGGACAACTTTTGCTTGTCAAAATGAACCAAATACACAGCATATACAAAAAGAACTCACAAATAGCACAGATACTACTTACTAACTCAGCTCATAATGTAAGTGTGTGTGAAAATTCGCCAAACTCTTAGTGCAACAAGAATGTGTGTGTGTTTTGACAAATGATATGCAACAATTTCTCAAACAAAGCACTAAAACAGGAACAAAGAGCTCAAACTCAACTCACTAAAACAGCTTACTGTGTGAATGTGTGTATAAATCTGCAGGAACTTCCAATGCTACTAGTGTGTGTGTGCTTGAACAAGTGAAAAACAGAAACTTCACATACACAACACTGAGCAAGGACACTTTAATCGAATTCAGCACACAATGAGGCGGAATAAGGTGTAAATATTGACAAATTCAAACCCTAACTCGATAGAGCATGACAAACGAACTAGAATGCAGAAGAGAGGGAAGGGATTTTGCTCAATTAAAACAAGAAATACCTCAACTTAGCTGTGTATACCAATTAGTCGAACAATGGTGCACGCTTGGGCGAAATCTGGGCAGAATGTGAAACCTTGGTAGCAAAAACGCGCAGCAGGGGATGAATTAGGGTTTGGGGATCGAAAATAGGAAGAAGGAGAGGGATGAATTGAGAGTTGAGAGGGAAGGAATGGGTGTGAGAGAGAGGTGCTCGTAGTCGCTAGGGCTGTGGAGAGGGTGAGAGTCGAGTTTGAGAAAGAAAAGAAATGAGAAAAGCGGAAGAAGAGTCGGGGATTTGAGTCAAAAATTAGTCCCTGACAATGCCAGTCGCGGCGCGATCGAATCTCGCATGGACGCGACGATTGGAGCGGGAGTCTTTGGCGTTACTGGCGCGCGGCCGTGCACGGTGCCTTCGCATCGCGTGGCTACGGTGAACTCCTGGACGATGTGCTGTTGCTGCCAATTCTTCCAACAAACCTCCAACTCCTAAAAATCATCATACTTCAACTCTCAATTTTTCAAACTTCCTCAAATTCAATCTAAAATTTTCCAACTCTCAAACTCTCCTTCAATAATCAAATATTTTTCAAGGTTCAACTTCTTACATATAGAGTGTGGCATGATACTCACACTTGCCCCCAAGTCACATAATGCATTATCAATCTTCATATCACCAATTAAGCATGGAATAAAGAATCTACCGAGATCGGCTAGTTTCTCGGGACACTTGCTTCCCATAATGGCGTAGCAACTAACCGTAAGATGAACGGTCGACGACTCCTTGATTCTTCTCTTGTTCGTCAAAAGGTCCTTGAGATATTTCTTGAATGATGGGACCTCGGACATGGCATCTAGAAACGGTATATTAACTTGGAGCTTCTTCATCATCAAAATAAACTTGGAGAATTTATCATCATTCTCTTGTTGAACTAATCTTCCGGGAAATGGAATTGGAGGTCTATATGAAACAGGTTTCTGCAATGGGTTTTCATGAATATCCTCCCTCAAGACTCCCTTTCCTTTCTCTCGTCTTTTCTCAATCTCTACCATCTCTTCCAACTCCTCTTTTTCCTCATCCTCGGCTTCATTAATCACAACATCATTCTCCTTTTCTTCAATCCTAGCCTGCTCAACTTCTAACTCCTCCTCTTCATTGCTATCCACCACAACTCCTTCATTCTCTCCCAAAGGTCTCTCCTCCTCCCCATTCTCCTTCACTACCATAGGTTCTTCAATTTTTCTTCCACTCCTTAGGGTAATGGCTTCAACTTGCTCCCCTTGGATGAGTTGAGGTTGAATGGGTTGAGAAGAATATATTTGTTGAGCAACTTGGGTCATTTGGGTTTCAAGGTCTCTAAGGCGAGCACCTTCACTTTCTTGATTAGCCACAATATGTTGCAACAACTTTTCAATCATAGAATCTTGGGATGGTTGAGAAAATTAAGGTTGTGAGGTGGGTTGAGGCGAAAACTCTTCTTGAAAGCATGCATGATGGACATAGACTTGAGAAACAGGATCAAATATAGGATTGGCAAATGTAGTATAACCAGGACCATAATCGTCATAGGAATGGGAATAGAGTTGGTTGGAGTAAACGGCATTCACATGTTCCACTTGACGATACTCCACACATCGATGCTCGAGATGTGGGGCGGAAATGGATGCAATGGCTTGCATACCTCGGGCTAAGTTCAACTGGTTGGAAACTCCATCATTCACCATCTTCTTTTGTAAATCAAGGACAGTAGCCATTAGAAGCTTGATAGTGGGGTTGTGTTCCAAAGAATTTTCCTCATTTCCTGAATTTTGGCCACCTCCCCAACTAGGCATATTCTGAGACAGCTCATGAAGAAAAATATTAGCTTCCTCCGCAGTCTCTTCTTTAGGAACATCCCTCCGGACGCATTATCAATAGATTCTCTAAGAGGACCACGGAGCCCATGATAGAAATGTTGAAGCAATATCCAATCCGGTAAATTATGATGAGGGCATTGTCGTTGAAGACTCTTAAACCTCCCCCAAGCGTCGAAAAGACTTTCTCCCGGTGATGGAGGTCCTCTATCAGAACCAGCATCAGGAGCAGCAACGACCTCACCAACATCAGCATTGAGGCCATCATCAACCACATCAAACACTGACATCCAAGAGTGCTTTATGATGGTCCAACAAGTCATGAGGTCGTCCAACAACAGCAGCATCATCACCAACAGCAGCAGCCAACCAGTGAGGCTATTTCTCAATTCCATATCTTTGGATTGAGGTCCTCACCAGTGCTTTGAAGACTTCACTCTAGTGCTGTTGAGGACTTTCTAGGTCAGTGAAGATGTTTGCCAGTTCTGAGGTCCTCTATGAAGACATCACTTCTGGAATCGTTGAGGATATTCCAGTTCTGTGAGGTGATCCTGCATTGAGGTCCTCCAGGAAGACTCACTTCCGAGCTGTTGAGGCCATTTCCAGCTTGTGAGGTGATTTAACCGTTTGTAATAAAGACAACGCGTTTGTTAGGTTCTATTTCATTTTATTTTGATGTTATCCAGTTTGTAATGAGGCTTAATTAGCTTACTAAGTTAGTTAAGTAGCTTAATGCGTAATTAGGGAGTTTCTTGAGAAAGGGGAAACCCTTAATCATCTAGCACAACTGTAGGTTTATATAGCTTGTAATCGGCAGCTTGTGAGCATTATCTATCAGTGAAATCAATAGCATTTTAAGTGCCTTAATTGAGCCTCTTGTTTGTGAGTGACGTTAAACTCTCATCTCTGGTTAATTCTACTACAGTAGCAAGGACTTGGCAATCCTTGTGGTGGGTGTAGAGCTTGGTAATCTCAGTGGTGGTGTGTCTGTATCCATTGAGGTCATCCAGTCCTTTGCCCTTGAAGTTCTAGCTGTGGTGTGTCTGTATCAGCTCGAGCCTCAAGACTATCTCTGGTTACTGTTTGATTGTAAGTTTGTTCATCCGACCATCATTTTATCATCATCCATTCATCCATTTGTTCATTGGTGTTCATACTCTGTTTCAGAGGAGGTTGTAATTGATTCTCTGTGTGAGGTCTGTTTTGGGTGTGCTTGTAATTGATTCTCTGTTTTGAGGCCAGATTGTGTGCGAGTTGTGTTAATGTGGTGTACTGTGAGGTCAATACTTTGATCTTAGGACCTTGCATACATCATACTTGGTACCAGAGCTGAGTTTCATCTTGGGAGGAGTATATTCGTGTTATTTTTTTATGATTGGGCAGTAGTAGATTACCTCAAGAGGTTGCAGAGCTAGCTTCCATTTTGGTGATTCTTTTCTGATTTCTTTTTTTAAGCCTAAACACATCCCAAATCTGCCCAAACACATAGCTACAAAAAAAAAAAAAAAAAAAAAAAACCCAGCAGCCATGACTTTTAGCAAGCCTTCATCTCAAAAGAATGAGCAAATTTTGAAGGAGGAAAGGAGAATGAAGAGATTGAGGCGTGAGATCAAGATGTTACAATTGGAGATAAATTTGTGTGAATTTATTTATGATTCCATGAAGTCACTTAAACCACCCTTGATTCAAGAGGAAGAACACAAGGATGAACATGAGGTCGATTTTAATCACCCTCCTATTTTTGATGTGTATGAAGATGAAGAAGATTATAAGGAGTTAGAGGAGAAAGAAGAAGTCAATCTAGATCTCATTCCTAGATATGAAGAGGAAGTTGAGGCCAGACCTGATGAAGGTGAAATGTTGGTGATCAGGAGGATCCTTAGCAGTTTTGTCATTGATGAGGAAGTTGAGCAGAGGGAGAACATTTTTCACACAAGATGTACAGTGCAAGGGAAGATATGTTCCTTGATTATTGATGGAGGCAGCTGTACAAATGCAGCATCACACACTATGGTGCAAAAGCTGAATTTGCAAACCTGTCCTCATCTAGTGGTTGAATCAAAGTAGAGGTATCAAAATCTCATCTAAATGCCTTGTGAATTTCTCAATTGGTTTTGTTTATAAAGATGAAGTGTGGTGTGATGTTATACCTATGGATGCATGTCATTTGTTGTTGGGAAGACCTTGGTTGTTTGATAGATCTGTTAACCATGATGGAAGAGCCAATACTTATTCCTTTAACCTAAACCATAAAAAAATTGTCCTCACCCCACTTAAACCATCCCAGCTCACAAAAAGAACCAAGAACCTGATTGTTGAACAATCCCTTGATGTGATCTTACCTGCTGAATATCATGAGTTTTGTGAATTGAAGGAGTTACTTTTGCTTGATCTTGATGAAGAACCAGCCTCACAAAATGAGCCAGCCCCACAAAATAGCCATCCTTTATTCCAACCCATCCTAAACCAATACCTACATGTTTTTCCAGAAGAAATGCCACCAGGTTTACCCCCAAAAAGAGACATCCAGCATAAAATTGACCTCATCCCAGGATCTATTTTACCAAACAAACCAGCCTATAGAATGACCCCTGCTAAAACCAATGAGATCCAGAGGCAAGTTGATGAGTTGTTAGAGAAAGGAATGATTAGAGAGAGCTTGAGTCCTTGTGCAGTGCCAGCTTTATTGGTTCCTAAGAAAGATGGAAGTTAGAGGATGTGTATTGATTGTAGAGCCATCAATAAAATCACAATTAAGTATAGATATCCTATTCCAAGCTTTGAGGATATGCTTGATGAGCTCCATGGCTCAATTGTGCTTTCAAAGATTGATTTGAGGAGTGGATACTATCAAATCAGAATTTATGAAGGAGATGAGTGGAAGACAACCTTTAAGACTAAGGGAGGTCTGTATGAGTGGTTGGTCATGCCTTTTGGTTTGACAAATGCACCTTCAACATTTATGAGGCTCATGAACCAAGTTCTGAAACCTTTGATTGGGAAGTGTGTTGTTGTGTATTTTGATGATATACTCATTTATAGCCAGTCTGAGGAGGATCATGTTAGACATTTGAGGAGTGTTATGGAGATTATGAGTAGAGAGCAGTTGTATGGGAACCTCAAGAAGTGTCAATTCTTCACCAGCCATGTTATATTCCTTGGTTATATTGTAACATCAGAAGGAATTCAAGTAGATGAGGAGAAGGTCAAAGCCATTAGAGAGTGGCCTGTTCCTACATCAATCCAGCAGATAAGGAGTTTCCATGGTTTGGCATCTTTCTACAGGAGGTTTGTGAGGAACTTCAGCACTATTCTTGCTCCCATGACTGAGTTAGTGAAGGGGAAGAGCTTTACTTGAACACCAGCAGCACAGAAAGCTTTTGAGGAGGTCAAAAGAAAGTTAACCTCAGCACCAGTGTTGGCATTACCTTGTTTTGCCAAAGTCTTTGAAGTGGAGTGTGATGCCCAGGCGTGGGCATTGGAGCAGTGTTGACTCAAGAGGGAAAACCAGTAGCTTATTTCAGTGAGAAACTCAATGAGGCCAAGAGGAAATACAGTACATATGATAAGGAGTTTTATGTTATCATCAGAGCTTTGCAACATTGGAGGCATTATCTTATTGGAGCTGAATTTATTCTGCACAGTGATCATGAGGCCCTCAAATTTATTCAGAGGAAGCATAAACTCAACACTAGGCATGCTACTTGGGTGGAGTTCATGCAGCAATTTCATTTTGTGATCCATCATAAATTTGGGAAGCTTAACAAAGGAGCTGATGCATTGTCCAGGAGGTATTTGCTATTGCAAGTTTTGGATGCAAGAGTGCTTGGTTTTGAACAGTTGAAAGCTTGGTATGAGAATGATGAAGATTTTGGAAAGTTGTACCAGAAATGTTAGGGACATCCTCAAAGTCTATACCACATAGACCAGGGATTTCTCTTCAAAAGAGCAAGGTTATGTATTCCAAGGAGCAGTTTTAGAGAGTTGTTGATCTCTGAAGTTCATGGAGGTTGCTTGGCAGGTCATTTTGGCATTGAGAAGACCCTTCTTATGCTGAAGGAACATTATTGTTGGCCTAAAATGAGGAAGGATGTTGAGCATTGGATCAAGAGGTGTGCTACATGTCAGATTGCAAAGAGTCATAGCTTACCTCAAGGGCTATACACACCTTTACCAGTTCCAAACAGTCCTTGGGAGGATATCAGCCTAGACTTCATTGTTGGTCTACCAAGAACTCAAGGAGGAAAAGATTCAATCATGGTAGTTGTGGATAGATTCAGTAAAATGGCTCACTTCATTGCTTGCCATACCACCTATGATGCTGTGAGGGTGGCTGAATTGTTTTTCCAGGAGGTAGTGAGACTCCATGGTGTTCCCAGGAGTATGGTGTCTGATAGGGATGTCAAGTTCCTAAGTCATTTTTGGGTTACTCTTTGGAAGAAGTTGGGCACCCAATTGAAGTATAGCACAACTTGTCACCCCCAAACTGATGGGCAAACAGAGGTCACAAACAAGACACTTGGAACACTATTGAGGTCACTGATATCCACAAACAAAACAGGATGGGACACCCTTTTGTCTCATGCTGAATTTGCTTTCAATAGAGCACCATCCAAGGCAATTGGCCTTTCACCATTCCAGGTTGTCTATGGCAGAAATCCTATAACTCCATTGGATTTATCTCCACTAACAAATTCTGTGAGGTTTAGTTATGAAGCAGGTAAACATGTAGAGGAGATCAAGAAGCTTCACTAACAAGCCAGGGAGAAGATCATCAAGTATTCTGAGCAAGTTTCTACATCAGCAAACAAACATAGGAGGAAGATGGTTTTCAATCCAGGAGATCTAGTGTGGATTCATCTAAGGAAGGATAGATTTCCAAGCAAGAAGAAGGGAAAGTTGAACTAAGAGCAGATGGTCCTTTTGAAGTGCTAGGGAGGATTGGAGACAATGCTTACAAGTTAGACCTTTCTGAAGACTATGGAGGCAGTGCTACATTCAACGTTGCAGATTTGAGGCCTTACTTTCCAGAGCATGAAGACCTTCCAAGTTTGAGGACAAACTTTCCTCAACCTGGGGAGGATGATGGAGGTCCTCTATCAGAACCAGCATCAGGAGCAGCAATGACCTCACCAACATCAGCATTGAGGCCATCATCAACCACATCAAACACTGACATCCAAGAGTGCTTTATAATGGTCCAACAAGTCATGAGGTCGTCCAACAACAGCAGCATCATCACCAACAGCAGCAGCCAACCAGTGAGGCTATTTCTCAATTCCATATCTTTGGATTGAGGTCCTCACCAGTGCTTTGAAGACTTCACTCTAGTGCTGTTGAGGACTTTCCAAACAAGATGTTTGCGATTCGAGGTCCTCTATGAAGACATCACTTCTGGAACTGTTGAGGATATTCCAGTTTTGTGAGGTGATCCTGCATTGAGGTCCTCCAGGAAGACTCACTTTCGAGCTGTTGAGGCCATTTCCAGCTTGTGAGGTGATTTAACCGTTTGTAATAAAGACAACGCGTTTGTTTGGTTTTATTTCATTTTATTTTGATGTTATCCAGTTTGTAATGAAGCTTAATTAGCTTACTAAGATAGTTAAGTAGCTTAATGCGTAATTAGGGAGTTTCTTGAGAAAGGGGAAACCCTTAATCATCTAGCACAACTGTAGGTTTATATAGCTTGTAATCGGCAGCTTGTGAGCATTATCTATCAGTGAAATCAATAGCATTTTAAGTGCCTTAATTGAGCCTCTTGTTTGTGAGTGACGTTAAACTCTCATCTCTGGTTAATTCTACTACAGAGCAAGGACTTGGCAATCCTTGTGGTGGGTGTAGAGCTTGGTAATCTCAGGGGTGGTGTGTCTGTATCCATTGAGGTCATCCAGTCCTTTGCCCTTGAAGTTCTAGCTGTGGTGTGCCTGTATCAGCTCGAGCCTCAAGACTATCTCTGGTTACTGTTTGATTGTAAGTTTGTTCATCCGACCATCATTTTATCATCATCCATTCATCCATTTGTTCATTGGTGTTCATACTCTGTTTTGGAGGAGGTTGTAATTGATTCTCTGTGTGAGGTCTTTTTTGGGTGTGCTTGTAATTGATTCTCTGTTTTGAGGCCAGATTGTGTGCGAGTTGTGTTAATGTGGTGTACTGTGAGGTCAATACTCTGATCTTAGGACCTTGCATACATCACCCGACCCTTGCTTGAAACTTAGAATTTCTGCTCGAAGTCGGTGTGTCTCCTCCGCCAGAAAGAAACGATGAAGAAAATCTCCTTTGAGTGCCTCCCATGAAGAATAAAAACCAGGTGGACATGTTTGTAGCCATATCTTCGCTTTCCCCTTAAGAGTGAGAGGAAAGAACTTCAACTTCAAAAATTCTAATGATATCTTAGGAATGTGAATAAAGCTAATCCGGTCTTCGGATTTATCAGTATGAGCAATGGGACTTCCAGCAGCATCGTCCCCATGAAACGGGTTTCTTTCGAAGACGTCAAGTAAGTGGGGCTTAAACTCGAACACAGCATCAAGTGGTAATGGTGGTAAGATGATCGGGTTGCCTCCCGTACTCGAAGATGGAACGGCATATGATAGAAGAGTACGGGGTGAATCAGCTTGGACTTCACCCATTGGACTCGAGGCCTCCTACGATGCTCGGTAGAACATTAGGGCGTACCTACATGCACCAACAAGAACCAATAGAAGCATCAAATTCATCGGGATTAGCGCAAACTAATTTCTAGCGTGAAAGCAAACTCAAATAACCAAAAACCAAGAAACTAAAACTAGGGGCGCTGACTCCCCAGCAACGGCGCCATTTTGTGTAACGTGGTTTGTAAGACCTCGGTTTTTTCGTTCTCTCTCAGGGAGCTGGCGGCCTTGGTCATAGGAACTAGGTCAATGGTCGGGTCGAGATTGCTAAGGTAAGGATATCGGTTTGGAAAGGTCACAACGCAACAAAGAAATCTAAGGTCGGTCAAGGAATGGAAAATGGGCTTCGGAGGCTTTTCGGGATGCAAACGGGAATAAGAAAATGGGTTTTGCAACAAGGGAGTAACAAGAAGGGGAAATCAAATGGTAACTCCGTTACAAAATACCCACCGGGCTTCCTCTTTCAAGGATAATCCGGATTAACTTCCCGAAAGTCCATCGATAGACCCGGGGGAGTTAATGGAACGAAATTTCCTAGTTAGTTTCTATTCGCTTTCGCAAACTAGAACACTAACTATCCCAATTCCTACCTTCCAACAAGCGTTGGATGTATTCGGGGTGCTCTCGCACCCAAATACATGCCACTTGAGGGAAGGATAAGATTGGGAAATTGATTTCCTAACTAGTTACTCACTAATATTGCTAACCCAAACCTAATCACCCATTCACACCCTTAATTACCCCCTAACCCATGGGGTTTCTAGCCACTAATCATGATAAAAACTAAGCTAACAACATCCAACCCAAACCTAAACGTGATTTCTAACATCAAACAACCATAAACAAGCAAGAACAATGAAATAGCAAGCAAAGCAATTAAGAACAAGCAATGTAATTAGCAAGGTAATTAATAAAAGAGTTAAGGGAAGAGAATACTTATCAAAATGCTGCAAATGAACAAGAGAAAGCAATAAAAGATGATTCAACAATCTTTCAATTGTTTGAATCCCCAAATCTTCAATAACCACAAACCCTAGAATAAATCTCTCTCTAATCTCCCTCTAATCTCTCCCTAAAATCCCTAATTACCAAATGGAAAATTGTCTAAGTCTATCCCTAGATGCCCCCCAAGAAAATCGTCAACAAGGAGTAAATATACAAGGCAAAACTGTTGGCCAAAACGCAACACTTCAAGCCGAAAACACGCCATAGACCAAGGACCGGTCACGGCCTATACTGCCCAAATAAAAGGCCAAGAGACGCATTTCAGAGGGTCACGGCGAGACTAAACTCGTCGCGGGCGCGACGAGTGAAAACTCAAGGGCGATTCTTCTCTTCGAGGCGTCGTGGCTACGGTGTCCAAACACCGTGGCACAAGAGCCTCATTATCCTCGATCTCAAAGACACGCCCACCGTGGCTACGGTGGCCATGCCCGTGGCCAGGGTCACTCTCGGCTTCCAGTGCACTTTGGGCGTAGCAGGTGCTACGCCAAATCGTGGCGGGGGCTACGCTTCAGCTTCCCTTCCCTTTGTTCTTCCTTCTTTCCGAAGCATGTAACGCTCAATCCGAAGGTCGTAGCATGCGTTACTTTGCTAATTAGCACCAAAGGTTGGGAGTGTGGTCCCGGGTCGACTCCGTCTCGGTTTTCGGTCCGGCTTGGCTCGGGAAATCGCCAAGAATATTGTAAAAAGGCCTGTTTTGCTACGTTTTTGGTGAAAACTCCAAAATCTACAAAATAACCAAAAACACATTAAAAGCTATGAAATTAAACCACGAAACGAGTTAAAATCCTAAGGATTTAGGCGTTATTTAGACACAAAATCGGGTCTAAACACACACCATATTCTGGGCACCCAGGGGGAAATAAGCTTTACAAGGATCTAAAGAAACTGTTCTGGTGGAGTAATATGAAACAAGAAGTGGCGGACTTTGTGGCGACTCACATGCCAACGGGTCAAAGCAGAACATCAAAGACCTGTCAGACTTCTGCAGCCGCTAGACGTTCTTGAGTGGAAGTGGGATTCGATATCAATGGACTTCGTAGTGGGTCTGCCAAGAACCAAGTGGAAACACAATGCGATATGGGTGATTGTAGATCGATTGACCAAGTCGGCTCAATTTCTAGCCATCGCCAACAACTGGTCCCTGGACCAATTAGCTCAAGCCTATGTAAGAGAAATTGTAAGACTACATGGAGTCCCTAGTTCTCTAGTCTCGGAAAGAGACACCAGATTCCAGTCTGGTTTTTGGAAGAAGTTGCAAGAGGCGTTTGGTACCAAACTCAAGTTTAGCACCGCCTTCCACCCAACTACTGATGGGCAGACCGAGAGGACCATCCAAACCCTCGAAGATATGCTGCGAGCCTGCGCATTAGATTTGAAGGAGTCGTTGGATGACGAGTTGACTCTCATTGAGTTCTCCCACGACAACAGTTATCATGCTAGTATTTGGATGTCACCCTTCGAAGCCTTATATAGGAGGAGATGTAAGACTCCTCTCTGTTGGCAAGACATCGATGAAGCTCTAACGATCGGACAAGATCTAATACAGGCCACTACTCAGAAGGTTCGGACGATTCAAGATAAGATGAAGGCAGCACAAAGTCGACAAAAGAGTTATGCTGACAGGAGGAGAAGACCTTTAGAGGTAGAAGTAGGAGAATACGTGTTTTTATGGGATTCACCTACAAAAGGGGTTATGAGATTCGGTCAGTCGGGGAAGTTGACACCAAGATTTATCGGGCCATATTCGATCTTGGAACGCATTGGAGAGGGTTGCCTACAAGTTACAGCTGCTGGGAGAACTTCCAAGAGTGCACAATGTCTTCCATGTGTCACAACTCAGGAAATATGTCCCAGACCCAACTCATGTGATTGATCTTGAGCCGCTTCAGCTACAAGAAGATTTGACCTATGAAGACCAGCCACTGGAAATATTGGATCCTAGAGAAAAACAACTTCGAAGGAAAGCAGTTCCCCTGGTGAAAGTACAATGGGCAAATCATGCCACAACGGAAGCAACCTAGGAAACAGAAGAAGAGATGAGAACGAAGTACCCTCACCTGTTTCACTCTTAAAGGTACGTTAAGTTTCGAGGACGGAACTTTTTTTAAGGAGGTAATGATGTAAAACCTCGAGTTTTAGGAAGAACGGAACCGTTAGGATTATTACCGAACCGTTAGGTCTAAGTTTAAGTTTCGAGGACGAAACTTCTTTTAAGGAGATAATGATGTAAAACCCCAAAAAATCCAAAGATGTTGACCGTGACGTCGTTAGTAAATTGGGTTTGACTTCGTTAATTGTTTATTATTCGTTTGTGTTTATTTTGCTAACACTTGATCTCGTAGGATCGTTGAGGGACTAACAAGGGTATATCGGTAACTTCTTTGGTTTTAGTATTATTAGTATTACTCTAATTATTATTAGTATTATTATTAATATTATTGAATTATTATAATTGTTATATGAATTATTTGTTATTTGAATAATTATGTGAATATTACTTGTTATATGTTAGTATTAATATTGTAATTATTAGTATTGTTTTTATTATTATTACTATTATTATGGTTATTATTATTTTCAAAAAAAATATGTTTTTCTTATTGGGTTAGATTAGGATTAAGTAGTATTAGTTGGGCTTTTTAATTGATAATATAAAACCCCTCTCTCTCTCAAAACCCTAATATCAAACCCTAACCCTAACATCTCATCTCCTCCCCCTCTCTCTCTCTCTCCCCCTGTGTCTGCCGTACCACCCCTCCACCGCTGCACTGCCCCCCAAGCACCACCAACGGCCGGAAACCTTCGCCGGCCACCCGCAACCGCAACCTACTCTAGCTCTCTCTCTCTTTCCCTCGATAACTCTTTCTCTCCTCTCGTTCGACTACCTCTGTCGCACCACCATCGATGACCGCGTTGTCTCCCGCCCAGGCTGCCGACTCCGCCGCCCTCGCCACTGCAACACTCAACGTCGGCCGGCGACACATCGAATGAAAAGACGCGTAGTTAGGGTGAAGTTGCTGCAGCCTTGCAGTTGGATCGATAACCGCCAAGAGCGCCACCATCGACGTCGCCCAGTCCGGTGTCACCCACTGCCTTCCCTCGTGCCACCGTCGACACTGCCTTGCCGGAAACCGCCGCCCAGAACCTCTAACATAAACCCTAAAATTATTTTTGAAACTTTTCTTTCTTGTTTTCTTTATTTTCTGTTATATTTATTATGATTATTATTATTATTATTATTATTATTATTATTATTTCTTTTTATTCATCTTGTAATTTGGGTAATCAAGAATGTAATTTTATTAAGTTTTTATTTGTAAGTAAATTGTTCTTGTGTTCTATTAATCACATGTAATTTATAGAAACTATTATATGTAACTTTTATGTTCTAATTTGGTGTAGTAGGGTTGTAATAGTTGTAGTTAAATTGTTAATGTTCAATTGTATGATTTACCTTGTTTCTTGTGAATCATGTTTAGGGTTTTAGATAATACTATTATTGTATGCACGAATAAAAGGTTTAATTATATAGATTAATTCTTGATCGTCAGTTAAGTATTCACATGCTTCTCTAATTCTCTTAGGTGTTCAATCATGTTTAACTTTATGTTTAATCATGTTAAATAATTTAGGTTGATTGAATTATTAAAGTACGATTCTTGTTTATTAATTTCTTGATTCGTAATTGAATCTTGTAAAAAGAAATTAGTTGTTGTGATTCTTGATTAGTAGTTTAAATGTTTATATGTTCTTTATATTTCATTCATATGTTCTTTTGTTCTTTCTTATACCTTGATTAAGAAAATTCATGTTTTATAATCATCCATGTTGTTATTATAGGATCTTGAAATAGTTTATTATAGAATTCATGTTTAGGGTAATGTTATTATTATTTCATGCATGCTTTTAGGGTTAGAGAAAATATTAAAGTTGAATTCATGTTTTACAATTTGGTTTTGGTGGTAGGGAGTTTGATGTTTGGACCTTAGTTGGATTAGATTAACTACCTTGCACCTCAGACACTGTTTTAAGCCCAAATTTGGACCCCGAGATCGAATGGTGAAAGTTAGAACCGAAATAATCAATGACATGGGAACCGAGTGCGGTACAGTTTTATTAGGGTCTAGAGAACGGATTACCATGAGAGATATAGTCGTCCTTTGATCAAACCCTTTGAACTGGGGGTTCCCTTAGATGTTAGCTTTCACAGGAATTTTGCGGATCAGACTTTGGAGTTGTATAGGTCGAGTTATACCCCGATTACCTGACCTAGGTCAGATATGGACAGTTTGGATTGATGACCGTTTTTGAGGACCTTAGTGGGTGTTTTTGGTCTCGCGTTCAACATAAGAGTTTTAGTAGACATCACGAGGTTTCCGAAACGCCCAAAGCCAGACCCATAGGATGCCGGGAAGTCAAGTTTTGACTCTTTTTATGTTGATGTTGTAATCTGTCTTATTGATGTTATTTATTAATAAAAATGTTGTTGAGTGAAAATGATGTTTTGATCTTTTTACGTGATTACTTGGAATGTCTTAGGTAATTTAAAGTGTGAATTCATGATTGATAGGAACCTATAGTGTTCCTAGGGGAGGGTTAGGTAGAAGGTAGTTAATACTAACTTCGAAGGGCACGTTTTGATTAGAATAATTATTTCTATTTTAGACCCCGAGCTAACTCACGTCGTTAGTGAGCTCAAGTGTGTTGGTTTTTGCTGTGAAGTAAAGTTAACCAGGTAATGTCTATGCTCTAATCCCCACTGGGATACTCTTTAAATGTGTTTTAATGTTTTCTAATCCGTTTTGAGAATTGCATCCCCAAGGGGACTTTTTGTGGAAATGTGACCATCTGTGTTTGGATAACTGTTCGTAATTGTTATACTTTGAATTATTGAGTTTGGAAATTGAGATGGTCTTTTATTGGTAGTTTTCTTACTGGTTTTGATAACCTGGGTTGGGTTGACTTGAGAGCTGTGAGCTGACTTGCATAATACACTAATAATTCAAAGTGAAACATTAAGCGGATTTATTGTTTTGATGCCTTTGATAGGCTAATGTTTTTGCGGGCGATAACCCGTAGACCAGGATTTGGTGCCTGTATGGGTTATGTGTCAGGAGATCAGGGTTTCACCCCTGATATAGGATAGATGACTTTTGATGCCTTTGATAGGCGATTGTTTAGATGCCTTTGATAGGTTAATGTTTTTGTGGGCGATAACCCGGAGACCAAGACTTGGTGCCTATATGGGTTATGTGTCAGGAGATCAGGGTTTCATCCCTGACATAGGATAGATGATTTGTTTTGATGCCTTTGGTAGGCGAACGTTACTATAGGGGATGTAATATCCCGCCCGCATAATAAAATATGAATTGGTTGGGTTGAGGAAAATAGTTAAAGGATTAAAGGTTTGTGAAATGGTTTGACTTGTTCCCTCTCCCTCAAATGAATTGAAATGAACTTAACTTGTTTTTAACGTTAGGGGTAGACATTATTGAGATTTCCCCCTCATTTTTGAAATGTTTTGTTTTCAAGTGAAGATCTATATGCTGGGGACGGGAATTAGAAGTGACGACAACATGTTTAGAAGCTATCTTTTATGTTATGTTTCTTTTTGAAAGACTTGAAGTTAGTTTGAGTTTCTTAGATTGGTTTACCGAATTGAACGGTTGTTAGTTTCCCTTCTTGCCTTGTATTCCTTCGGGGATACGGCAGTGACACCCCAAATAAGAGTTGAGACTTCCGCTGAAATTTTTCTGTTAACGTTAGTTTGAGTTTGACTTTCTATAATTGAATTTCCGGGGCGTTACACACACACACTCTCTCTCTCTCTCTCAATTCTCTCTTTCTCTCTTACATGTTTTCTTCCTCCCCGAAATCTTTGCTTGCCCCGACTAACTACCCTCTCTCTCTCTCTCTCTCTCTCTCTTTCTCCCTCTATATATTTCAAACAAAATCCAACCACCTTCTTACACACTTCACCAAATGCCCTTTCTCCTTCTCTTCAACCCCTAGGTATCTTCACTTTCTCTCTTTCTTCTCCCTCTCTTTATTCCCCTCATTCTTTCTTTCTATTTCAATTGCTTCATTCAAACAGGTTTTCTACACTTTGCTTGTGTTGTTCCATCAAATTCGAACTAGGTTTCTTTATTTTTGTGTTTTGTGAACTGGCTATGGATTAAGATTGGTTTTTTCATTGATTTGAATGTTAACCCAGTTCTGGATTGTTGTTTTTGACATGGGTATTCATGTTTTTGCTTTGTTGATGCACATTGCAAGAGAGAGACGCAACAGGAAGCAAATCCCCGTTGAAGATTATCAAACCAGCCATAATTAGTTCTTCATATACCTGATTTCTTCGTTTGATTCTTAGTTATGTATGTATGTATGTGTGTGTGTGTGTGTGTGTGTGTGTGTGTGTGTGTTTTGGGGTTTTTTGAATTGATGTTTATCTGGGCACCTTTTGTTTTGTTCTTTTTGACATGGGTGGAGGGAGACTAAAGAGAAAAGGGGTTTGCTTGGGGTGCAGCTGGTAGCGTTCGGTTGTCGAAAGGAAGCCCAGCATACCGAAGGAGGAGACAGAGGCATGAAAAGCAGAGTGAGTAGGAGGAGCAAGCGACGGTCAAACACATGACGAAGGGGAAAAGAGAAGCAGGGAAGGTGATGGGGGTGTTGTCCGTTGACAGTCCAGCGACCGTAGGAGGAGCAAACAGCGGCCGACAAAAACATGTCGGGTTAATTTCAACCTCAACCCAGAAACTTGCTCATCTTTGACATTAATTTCCTACATATTCTAAATCAAAGAGAAAGAGAGAAAAGGAAGAAGAAAGGGATGGAGTGAGAATGAGGATTGTGAAAGTGTAAAGAACAGTTTGTTGGGGATGATGAATGATGATAATTATTGATTAGAATATAGAAGAATATGCTGGAAATCAATAGTGGGATAGGGAAAAAGAGGGTTTTGGAAGGGGGTTTTTTGTTTTGGGGGAGAAAACAATGGGAAAGGGAAAAAGAAAAGAGAGAAAGAGAAAGGGAAGGGGGTAAATTAAAGAATCCAAGCTGGAAAGAGAAAAAAAAAATTATAAGGACATGTGATTTTTATCTGACGTGACACCCAAAATCAAAGTCAACGTGGTCAAACACATGACCATGGTGCCATGTCAGAAAACCACCGAGTCACCGCCTCTCAACTCGTCAGCGCACTACAACAAAATGAGGCTTTAGCAACGCACCAAAAGTGTTACTATAGGCTCTAATAGTGTTACCTTAGGTCTATAGCAACATTTAGCAAAGTGTTACATTAGACGTATGTTGCAATAGGTTATTGTAACACTTTTTAGGTTATTGTAACACTTGTAAAAAAAACGTTACTATAGGTATTTAGGCTATTGCAACACTTCAAAAAAAATGTTACCTTAGGTATTTAGGCTATTGCAACATATATAATAAAAAACGTTGCCATAGGCATTACCAAAGGCAACAATTCTACTACATTCTATAACACTTTACAATATTTGTAATCTTTGAATCTTGTCTATTGTAACACAATATCTTGACCTATTGCAACAATTTGTTGTTTTGACTTATTCTTATAAGAAAAATTGTAATAATATAATAAATTATATTTGATATATAAAAGTAAATTCCATTACACTAACATTGGGATAGAGTATAATTACAATTATAAATCATCCAACATTATACAACATTTTAACATTCCCAATAGATGAAATATAGTTACTGTTTACACTTAAATATTTTGTACTTCCTCACCCAAAAGTATATCAAAAATGGATTTTATGTTTGCAAAATATGGACAAAGGCATGAATGTAACTCGTCATTGAACTTGAACTTGAACTTGATCATGAACCCAAAAGTATATCAAAAGCGTTGTATTATATCCAACATCAACCAAAATAACATGCAGAATAAAAATACAAGGTAAATAAGTAATACAAATTATAAGGTAAATAAGCTTCCCTCCTGAATGGTCATGGTTCCTCCTACTCTATCCTGTAAAGTGGATGTCTGCAACATTCCTATAATGCTCAACATCACCGAAACATATTGACAGAAATTTAATAAAAGGGACATTAAAATTAAAGAAAATCAACTATGAATATCTTACAAATCATACAAAGAGAGACTACCAAGAACGAGCTAAACTCATAAAAATTTGATTCTGATTTCATGCACAGAACAACAGGCAAATCAACTATACTCGTGAACAGGCAAATCAAACAGTGAAAATATGGTTTTTGTTTTTGTGAAATAATGGACTTGAGCCCAATTCAACCCCAAAAGCTAGCTTAGGAGGTTGAGGCACCCAAACCATTATAAACACCACAATATGGGTGTCAAAGGACGATGTGGGACAACTCAACACGCCCCCCTCACCACGAGGCGCAGACAACTGCGGGCGCGGCCCCAACATCAATGACCCTTGCTCTGATACCCTGTGAAATAATGGATTTGAGCCCAATTCAACCCCAAAAGCTAGCTTAGGAGGTTGAGGCACCCAAGCCATTATAAACACCACAATATGGGTGTCAAAGGCGGATGTGGGACAACTCAACACGCCCCCCTCACCACGAGGCGTAGACAATTGCGGGCGCGGCCCCAACATCAATGACCCTGGCTCTAATACCATGTGAAATAATTGATTTGAGCCCAATTCAAACCCAAAAGCTAGCTTAGGAGGTTGAGGCACCCAAGCCATTATAAACACCACAATATGGGTGTCAGGCGATGTGGGACAACTCACGATTTTACTATTTATTTTTATGATTTCATTTCACAACTTTATGCATTGGAAAATCGTTCTTATTGCAAGCTTCACATTAAGTGTTGTGTGAGCTTGTAGCATCTTTAGTAGTGCTACTACGATTACGGATGTTCGCAATGCAACTATAGCTTACGGTTTAAGGTCCACCCTTATTAGATCCAACACCCTCCTCACCTCGATGGGAGTTAACCTCCGTGACGTAGGTCTGAGTTGTCACCTTAGAGATCCAATATCCATATATCAGCGGCTACATTATCTAGAATTTTATCTCAACACTGGAATCTACTCGAATTTCAAAATCTCCATAATAATACTAAGATAGCATAGCCATAGAATCTCTCAACATAACATAGTCGAGGTTGATGACTCATTAGCAATGTCAATTTCCTCAACAAGGTTGAAAACCAGGTATGGTGACATATTACTGTTTGCAATATTCTAAGCAAGTGAATTGAAGGAAGAGGAACAAAACCCTAAATAGAGAATCAAGCAAGAACCTAGAAAAAGAAAAGCAAATAAATAGATAGGAAGAAGTTTGGAACCTGAATAGAGCGTTGGTAGGTCTGCGTAGCCAGATCATGGTTCAAAGCAGAAACATATTGAGCATATTATCGTTGGGACAAGAAATCACCAAAGCGGGCATACTTAAGGCCACCGGGGACACCACCAAGATAATAGACCAAGTAACGCATAAGATATATCTCCCCTTAGCGAGATTCCTCTCCAACACCTCATAAATAGGGTTCAACAAATGGAGTCTATATAAGTTATCATGATACTATATCATATCCAATGATCAAATATAAACAAATAAATAAAAAACACTAACTAAATGCAACTTTACAAGCATCGGGTAAAAACCGGCCTACTATTATCACATTACTTGGCCATGCTACAAGTCTAAACCATGTTTTATGACGTACCCTTTCTTTTGGTGGTGGAGCGTGCGGGGTGGACAACATGGTTTCGTTGGCGGTGGATGACCGTTTAGGCACAATTTGATGAGTTGAACGATACTCGGCGGCTAAAACTCTATGAAAATGAGCAGTGACTAGAAGAAGAAAATAAATTAGAGATTCGAATGAAAGAAAATACCCAAGAATGTCATCATCATGCATGCCATCCAAAATTGACTCCCCAATGTTGTATCCTGTAGCCTTGGCGTGCTTATTTTCTATACCATCCATTGCACTCTACCATAATACAATTATAAAACTCGCTTTAACCAAGACCAATAGTCAACTTTGAGAAAAAGGGACCTATGATCAAATGCATAAGATTTAAGGACCAACAAAGTTGAAATATAGAAAAGATTTGATTGTTTGACTTACGTATAGAATGACCCAAAAGTTCAAGTTGTACTATTTTCATGGCCACCTTTACTAGCGATGGCGGTATAAGTACCATCAACTTCAAGATATAACACCAAGAGGTCCAACACTACCTCCAACTAGTATCCACTCCACCGAGAAAGATTACTTGGGATACACAAAATACATGATATGATAAAAATGCAACTTCCTAAATTGTGATCAAAACTAATTTAGCCATAAGACAGACAAGTAGGTATTGATATATCATATAGAAGCTCTGAATTTCGATTTATTTTTGCCCCTTCAATTCTCTTAAAGGAAAAATATTGCAAGAAATAGACAAAATTTTAGGTAGGTATAGAGTGATACTTTGATGTTCGAAGCATTTGAACTTACTAAGTACCAGTAAAACCAACGAATCTGATTACATCCCAAGCATGCAACTCATCTCATTACATGATCCATGAAGAGAAAATTAATCAAGATCAAAAAATGTATAATATTGTTCTTTGTTCTTTTTTGTAATGGCTTTTTTGTTTTGCTACATCTTATTCCCCAACGTTTTTGTCCAAATTACGGCCCATTAGCTAAAGAGCACAATTCTTTCAAATAAAGGAAGGCACAATAGTAATGTATAGTAGGGAATGCAATAGTGAAATTGAGAGGCTATAAGTGTACAAAGCTCAAGCAAACATTATCGAACCCTAAGAACTGGATTTACAATTGAATTTCCAGAAACATGTGGCTCTCGTCATAGCACTTAGGATCAATCAATCAACAGGAATGGGGAATAATAATTAGATCACAATTAGCCTAACCAGCACATAATTAGAATCCTCGACAAGCTAGGTTTAGTGAAAGGTCAACAAACGACCCTAAACAATCTCACTTCACCCTAAATTGGTAACTATAGCATCAAACAAGATGAAAAAATTAATCAACATCCAATTATTGAACTGATTCCAATAATCACAATCAGTAAAGAATAAAGAAGCACACAACTAAGTAAATCAGTAATGAAAAGCAAAAGTTGAATAAAGCTGAACAGTTCACAGAATAAAGTCCTAATCTGTAGTAGTCCATATGGGTAGATTAGATAGAAATAATAGCATCAATCAACAGAAGTCAACATGAATAGGCTAGCAAAATGCAATACAATTATGATCTTGATCAAATGAATTAAGGAAACCACAGTCCAAAGATAAACTAGAGCACAGTCACACAATAACAATCTGAATTAAGGTGAACAGTCCACATACGATCCAAAATGCAATGCAATTAAGGTTTCAATTTAGGATTTGAGAATAACAGTGAGATCGACCTTTCCATTACTGTTTGTTACAGTAGTGAATTAGGGTTCGAGAAAACGTTCAATTGAATTCAAAAGACAAGAAGGATTCCTGAAGGCGTTTTGAATCAGAAACAATAATTCTCTAAGATGGGAACCATAACAATGAGTGACATTAGTAATTTGTAAGAGACAGAGAAAGGGGGCCAAGAAATTAATACCTGCAAGTAGCTTCAATTGAATACAAAGTATCTGGTTCAAGCGCGACGAGCAGCAACGCGAGGAACATGGAGAAATGGAGCAAGACTAGCGCGAAGAACAAGAGCAGCGTGAAGAACAAGAGCAGTGAGAGAGGGAGAGATCGATGGAGCAGTGAGTAGATCCATTGTGAGAGGGAGAGCGGCGCGAAGAAGAAGGCCGGCAACGATTTTGGTTGTAATCAAACCTTAGGGTTTGGTTATTTTGTCCAAGTTTTATTTCATTTCAATCTTTAATTTGCCCGGGAAATTAAAATTTTAATGGATAATTGGCGCCTATAGTGAAAAAAAAGGGGAAGGGAATGTAATTAATAATATTTTATTTAAGTTAATTAGAATTCTATTGTAACATAAAATAATTAAATGTTGCATTAGGATCCTATTGTAACATATAATAATTTAAATGTTGCATTAGGTATTACTTTAAGTAACAATTTTTCTAAATGTTACTATAGAGTATCTATTGTAATACTTATATGAAATGTTACCTAAATTAGTGTTACTATAGCTATGTTTTGTTGTAGTGACGTCTCACTTAAATCCAATTTTATTATTATTTTTTTTACTACCAAAATACAAACTGAAAGTAGGGACTATCGCCATCCAATTTGTAAAATATGGAATTATTATAATCCAATTTTCATATATATATATATATATATATATATATATATATATATATATATATATATATATATATATATATAAAAGAAGTTCTAAAAATTTTCAATGTTTAACTAACACATAAACCATAGCAATTGATGAAATGGGAAGAAGGGAATCAACCAAAGAAGACAATACACTTATATAAACTAGAATTAATAAGTAAAATTGGATTGTAGCAAGTTGAACAATGGAATTAGGGCAACGGTAAGTCGAACTTTAAAAATTTATCACGATAAGCTGAATTATTGAACCATTAATTAGATTCTAGTGTACTACCACCGAATTGGTTTAAACGAATTCAGTGGTTTTCCTTCATGACACCAGAGGATGATGGTTTTCCTACGTGACACTTATATTGTAGTAATCCCAATTTTTAATACATTAGGTTGTAGTGATCCAAACTATTGTACAATGGATTGTAATATCTCAAACTATCATAAATTGGACTACAATATTCAAAAGTATCATATATTGAATTACGATAGTCCAAAATATTATTAAGATCATACCAACTTTGTGAATCCAATTTATTGCGATACATTTCTAAAGTTTGACTTATTATTGTCCCAATTCTTACAATTCAACTTAATTCTTTCTACTAGTTTTAGATTTTTGTAAGAGTGATTGAAAAGGAGAAGAAGATCAAATCGGGTAACACGAAGAGATCGATTCCGCCGCTTCCAACTCGGTTATATCTATTTACTTTATGTCTTCCAATTTGAATTCAGTTTTTACGTTGTTAGTTTATATTATTATGAGTAGCTAAGTCTCTTTGTTTGGGGGGATAAACTTGATGTCTTTTGATTGATTATGAATGCAATCTCGGTGTGAAGTTATTTATAATCGTTTAATCTTCGTATATCGTATGTCATAGTAATTGGTTGATCACCTTTTGCTTGGTTTAGATTCTTAATATCGGAACGAAAGTTTGTTATTTTGAATTGGAAATACGAAGATTGAATAGGCATAGAAGACAGTTAGAAATAGTGGTTTCATGCTTCGGGTCAAGTTATAATCGGGTCTTATCTTTGATTAGATTAAATAGCCATGAAAATAGGTGTTTAATTTAATCATTGCAACTCATTTCGGATTCAAAAGATTGTTGTGATAGGTCTTAGAAAGATTATAGACCCCGAATTCCTAACACCGCTTCGCACCGGGATTGCTGATTGATTAGTTGACTGACTAGAGTGGACTCCCCCAAACTCCCTTAAGTATTTGGTAGAACTCTAAAAATTACTGCTTTCTGGACCACCACGGGATAAGCCACCACTTTTTCCTCGAGTGTGCTACTTAATGATCGGGAGCCGACTAAGGTTGCTTAATCCTTAAATAACGATATTTTTATTTTATAAAACATTTTCGAGGAGAGGCTATTATTCGTTTACGAACCCATTTTTTATTATTAATATACTTGAAATTACACCGAATTATTTTATCAATGACTCCATACTAATTCTCATCTTGAACCCAAGTCCAAAAGAGAAACATGGGCCACCAGAAGAGGTCATAGGTCGCAGGGCCTATGACGTACCACTACTGGGCCCAACAGAAAATGGATAAAAATTGTCATATATGGCAGGGCCTATGATAATTTTTATACCATTTTCCCATGGGTCGGCTATAGGTTAAGACAAAGTGAGTACAAAATCATTTTATAAATTTTTCGATGTAATAAGCATGTATGTTGAACAATAAAAAAAAGTTATAAAGGAAGAGTCGCCAGCCGATTTAAGGAAAATTGACAAACCAAAACAAAAATATAAAATAACTCCGGTCTGCGAACCCAAATTCTGAATTCGGGGGTAAGGTTACGAATTCGAGAATTAAAGAATTCTTGAATCCGCATGTTTGAAAACAGACTCTACTAGAATCGAACTTGAAATGAAATGAGCGAGGAGAAGTTTAATTAATTTCACAAAAATATATTCCGAACATGTAAGCATTAAAATATAAAGTTTTTACAAAATAATGTACATATAAGACAATAAAATTACATGACTGGAATACCAAAGGATGCACAAACCTCACTTTGAGCCTTAGCGAGATGGATGGAAGATCGAACTCCTTGAATGTTTGGACTTGGCACCAGTTTAGAACTTGGATGAAAGGATGAGTATGAGGGTGGCAAGAAGAGTGGTGTGTGGATGATAGGATGGTGGTAGTGAGGATGATCATGGGAGAAAATTTGAGAGAGGATAATGGAGAATGGATGATAGTAGTTGGAGAAAGTTGATGAGAAGAGTTGATAGGATTAGTTGATGAAAGTTGTTGATGGGAATTGTTGGTGCAAATGAGTGAGGATGAGGGGGTATTTATAAGTGGATGATGGGGTGTAGAAGATGGAAGGGTGAGGGACATGATCCAAGGATCATGCCCCAAAATGCATGATCATAGGCCGCATGACCTAATGACATGATCAAGGGTCAAAGGTCAAAGCTGCGATCAAGGGATTGGGGGGGAGATCTCGGTGCCGAAATTCAATTGCACTGCAAAGGTCAGGCGGCCTATGGCGTTAATACACACAAACTGCTAACTTGGTGGAGCTGAAGCGGCTGGATTTCAACAACGAAGGTCAGGCGGTCTACGGTTCACATTTATGGGCCGGACCTGCTTGTTGGGCCAACTTGTGAGAGGCGTTGTAGGCTATGCGGCCTAAGCCTTTTAAATCTGGGCTTGGCTAGTTCGATGGGCCTGTGCTAATAGCGTTGTAAGCTCGGTGGCCTATGTTGGTGCTTGGCCCATGGTTTGCTGGGTTTTGGCGGGTCGGGTTTGATTTTCCAAATTTGTCGGTGTAAATCCCAGTGTCTACAACTGCTTTCTTAGTTTATAATTTTAATTCACTATTTCACAACTATTTGGCCGACCTAGTATCCTTTGTAGTGAACTAGTTTAGTGCGTAGTTGAATACAAGTCCCTGAGAGACGACCTTGATATACTACTTTGACCCGTACACTTGTGGACAACCTATCAAGTTTTTGTCGCCGTTGGCGGAGAATTGTTTCCCCAGCTGCCACTAAACGAAAGCACTCTGGTTGATTAGGTTATTTGTTTTCTTTATTTTCTTTATTATCACTCTTGATTACGCTTGGTATTCTTGTTTTTGTCCTGTTTCAGGTTTATGCAAAAAGACTTCTCTTTTGAATTCGACCCTGAAATCGAACGCACCTTACGAGAGAGAAGGAAGAAAGCAAGATTGGAGAAAGAACATCAAGAACAACAAGAAAATCGAGAAGAGGAGCAAGCTAAACCCGGAGGAGAAGAGATGGTTGAACAGCAATGAACATTGGGACAATATGTGACACTCTACGTCACCAACCCTCAATCCCCCATCGCTGTCGCCGCTGTTGCAACAAACGACTTCGAACTACGACAGTGCTAATCAATTTGGTGTCAAAGACACCGTTCCATGGGCTGCAAAGTGAGGATCCAAACCGCCATCTGCGCCTCTTCCGCTAAGCTTGCGACACGTTCAAGGTAAACAACGTCTCGAAAGATGCAATCAAACTGTGGCTCTTCTCGTTCTCTAGAGAAGGCAAAGCATAGGAGTGGCTTGACTCACTCCCGCCCAACTTAATCACCACGTTCAATGAACTAGCTTGAGGAACCAGATATCGACGTTCACCCAAGAACCTGACGAGTCGCTCTACGATGCTTGGGAAAGGTTCATGGACCTCCTCCGTCAATGTCCTCAACATGGATTCGAATCTTGGGTTCCAATCCAGTCATTCTTTAACAGAGTGAAGGAATCTACGAGAGGAAGCATCCTTTCAACAGCAGGAGGCGATCTCATGGACAAAACCGTGCCTCTACCTATGCACATGATCGAGCAATTGACGAACAATTCGTATCAATGGACCGTTGATGCTATTGACGAGCAATTGACGAGCAATTGACGAACAGAGCGAGAGGTATGCTAAACGTTGATGCTATTTCATTATTATCTTCTAAGCTTGATACTCTAACGCAGAAAATGGACCGTTGGAGTTCGCTTATGAACCCTCTTCCGCCATGCGGCACCTGTCAAATGACCGAACAAATGACCTTAACCTATCCCTCGAGAGGAGTTAGTGATGAACAAACTCAGCAAGCCAACTACGTTGGCAACCAAAGGCAGAACTATGACTTAAACTCCAACACTTACCATCCAAGACTAAGGAACCACCCAAATTTCTCCTATAGGAATAACAACCCAATTGGTCATCTTCAAGGACAAGAGCAAAAATACACACCCCTAGGATTCTAGAGACCTCCACCTCAAGGTCCCCCACAAAAATCGAACCTAAAAATCATGATGGAAAGCCTTGTAGCGGGCCAACAAAAATATGATGGGGTAGTAAAAGATTTAATGAAAAAGGTAGAAGCCTTAGCGACCCACAACAAGATTATAGAAAACCAAATCGCTAATTCGGCAACTCCCTCCACTAGTTTACCACCCCAACCTGTCCCCAATTCAGGAGCCCAATGCAATGCAATATACTGCGAGGTACACAACCCTAATTACAAGACCCCTGAAACATCTGAATTACCTAGAGTAGCCAAGGTAGACATCAAACCTGACCTAAACGAGGGAACTATGACACCTTTAGTAGTACCTAAAAAGGGAGACCCGAGGAGTTTCAAATTCCCTTGTTAGTTAGACAGTGTGTCGACTGAATAAGCTTTATGTGACACAAGTTCTGGGGTGAATATCCTTCCAAAGTCCCTCATAATGAAATTAAACCATAGGGAGTTAAAAGTGACTAGCGCAACTCTTCACCTAGCTGATAAGACCCTTAGGCAACACCTGGAAGTCTTAAATAACGTCCCTCTTATGGTAGGAGAACACCTTATCCCTGTAGACTTCATGGTCCTAGACACTGGAGAGGACTCCTCAACACAGATTATCCTAAGCAGGCCCTTCCTTGCGACCGTGAACTGCAAGATGGACATGAAGGGAAGGTCAATGATCATCGAGCTAGGAGAGTCGATGATGGAATATAGGATGCAATCAGACAAGAATGTTTCAGTTCAAACACTGAGTGAGATTCAAGACGTTGATGATCCCATCCTACAATCAACTCAAGGATGGATCAAGGACCCCGATGACTAGGGGTCAGTACTATCGAGCTAACGACGTTAAACAAAGCACCTCGGGGAGGGTACATCACTCTTTTATAACCTATCCCTCCCCACTCATTTTGTTTTATATTTTATTTATTTCTTTTAATATTTCTTTAGTAATTTTAATTTTTGTTCATGTTACTTCGCTAATATTTTCTTTTATTACGCAGAAAAAAAGAAAAAAAATGTATCGGTATTTGGCTCTTTTAAGTTTTTACTTTCTAACCCAATAATTTCAGAGCAAGTGTGATGCATACAGGAACCCATGGCACGTTGAAAAGAGGAGGTAACGAGGAAACAAAGGGAAAAAGGTGTTTAAGTAAAGAAAAAATTGTGCGGAAACATCAGGTGAGAAAACACTGCCAACGCCCCATAACCGCTGGCAGCGTCCCTTCCAGAAACTTCAGGTAAGGAAATTTTCTTGCACGCTGGCAGCATTTCTGGAAATTTCCAGAAATCTTTTGCCCGCCTTTCGCTTAAGTCGTCCCCCCCTCTCTCTTTCTATTTTATTTTCAAAACTTTTCAAACCTTCATCTTCCCTCACCTCTCCTTCCTCTCCTCCTACGCTGCCCTCCTCCCTCTTCCTCCCCTTGCTCTGCCCGTCGCCATCGCACGTACACCACCACCACTCTTCTTTTTCTTTCTCTCTTCCTCCATCTCACTCACACTCTCACCTCTTCACATTAGAATTTCAATTGCAATCTTTGTTTCCCCAACTCCAAGAAGGTAAAGTTTCTCCAATCTCTCTTTTGTTCTCTAATAATTTCTAGTATTTGTGGTATGTTTTTGGTTGAATTCATGAATTACTTAGTAATTTGTTGAAATTATTTGATATACCATGTTCTTGCTCAAAGATTACAAGTTATCTTGCTTGGATTTACCTTTGGTGCTAGTTCTTGATTAGGGCATAATGGAGTTGGTTGAATTGGTTCCTTTATTGGCTAAAGATTGAGATTTTATTGTGTTGGGAGTGTCATGGGAATAATGTGATAGTAATTTGGTGGGATTTTTGGATTGATCAAGGTTGGTGCTAACCTAGGGGTGTCATGCTTTGTTTTTGGTATTCTCATGGGGTTAGAATGATTTAATTCTCTATTCTTGGCATCAAACAAGCATGGGGTAGTTTTAGTTGTGTCAAATTACATTGTTTTCATGCTTCTTTGATGCCTTGATGTAATTTTGGTGGAGATACTAATTTTTGATCTTTTTAGATGGTGAGAACTAAGATTGTGAGTTTCTCCAGACCTCCTAAAGGCGATGATGGTGCGAACGGAAGCAGAAAACGTAAGGTTATGGCCTAGGAAAAAGGGAAACAAAAGGGTTCCACGACTCGAGACTCCCGGAGTAACAACCCCTTCAACTTTGAAGGGGATATTAAAGCTCGGTATGATTCTCTTTCCAAACATGCTTTAATTCCTAAAAAATACTTGCATTAGGATTTCTTGCGGGGCTGTGGAATGCTTGACGATGTACTTTGGTTATTGAATTGTGGACAACTGACTCATGTGGCTAGGTTAAACGAAGAGACCTTTAGGGGCATTACCTTAGAGTTTCTCAGTACTGTAGAGGTAAACCTTCAGGGGAGGGATTGACTTATCCGGTTCCAACTCCTCGGGAGTGTGAGACAAATGACAATTTCTAAATTTGCACGAGTCTTTAGCCTTCCTGAATAGACTTGTAGAGATCCACACACTATCCCCTTGAACTGGGACGGGGTAGGATTCTTTCGCGAGATAGCCGGTGTAGACGATTGGGACCCTAGCGACTCGACCTCCATCCTAATTAGAAACCCCGCTTTGAGGTATGCTCACCGCATCCTGTAGACACCGGAATTTGCACCGGTATGAAACCCGACTCACCAAAAAAAATATAAACAAGCCCAAAACATATCCGAAATAATTGTTAAAACCCAAAGGGGTTTTATTTTTTATTCACAACCCACACAGAAGAAGCATGCCAGGCGCGCGCCTCGGCCCAAAACAAATAAAACCCGCCTAGGGTTTGATTTGGCTCAGAAATTATCAAACCCTGCCTAGGGTTTGAGCGACGCAGCACGCGACGTCGTTTTACGCCTGGTCAGCGATCCGTGTGACGAAAATTGTTATACCCCGCCTAGGCTTTGGTGATTTTAGCGCCAAAAATTTCTGCATGCATGCAATTGCAATCCCCTGATTTTTGCCCACGTGGTTGACTTTGCCCCTTAACCCTATATACCCCGCCTAGGCTTTGGAATAAAATGGCTTGATTTTTGGGGTATGTCCCCCCCCCCCCCCATTTCCCTCCAAAAGCCATACTTCTCCACCTATAAATACCCCCTCCATTCCACCTTCATTTCAAAAACAATCATCAACAACCATCATCTATTCTACTCTCATTTTCTCTCATTATCTCAAATTCTCTGCATCTCCATAACCACATTCTTCACTACCATACAATCATCCACACTACACTTTTCCTAAGCCATCCACATTTCCTTATCCGGGTTTCAAATCAAGGGGCAACTCAAGGGATCGATTTCATCGCCGCTACAACCAAAGCAAGGTTCGTTTCTTTGATTTAAATTATTGTATTTAATCATGTAATACTTTATTTAATTCCGTGCTTGTACACTTATTTTGTAAAATAAAATCGTATTGTTTTTATATTGCATGTTCTCGAATAATAATTCCGCGAAATTAATCAAACTTCTCCCCGCTCTCTTTCTTTTCAATGTTGATTTTAGTAGAGTCTGTTTTTTTAAACAGGCGAATTCGAGAGTTCTTATAATTCTTGAATTCGTAACCTTACCCCCGATCTAGATATCGGGTTCGTAGACCGGAGTCTTTCTTTTAGTTTATGGTTTGTCGATTTCCTTAAATCGGCTAGCGACACTTTAATTTTTTTATAAATTCGTTTAATCATTTAAAATATTCGATTTCTTACACAAAATTGATTTCAGAAAATGATTTAATTTTTGTTCAAATGATAAAAATGGCCTTGGTTCATGGAGAAAATGGCCAGAAATTATTAAAACCTAGGAGGGTTTTAATAATTTCCACCAATTATCTCTCTGGGCCTGGAAGCAAGAGGACCGGCCCAGAATTCGTCAAACCCTAGGCGGGCTTCTGATGGTCCGCTCGCTTCTTGGGCCATGACTTGTCAACTGGGCTGAAATTAAGTTATTTGAGATTATTTTTGTGTAATTCTTGGATAATTTAAATAATAAAAAACGAGTTTGTAAATAAATAAAGTTTCATCACCCCGAAAAATGAATTTCGAAAATTAAAGGTATCCTTATTTAAGGATTAAGAAACCTTAGTCGGCTCCCGATCACAAATGTAGCGCATCCGAGGAAAACATTTCCCCCAAACGGGGAGGAAATTTTTCCGGGTCCTACAGATTGGCGACTCCACTGGGGACTTAAACTTTAGAAAGAGGGTAAAACTTGAAAAAATCAAATTGATTGGAAAATGTAAAAGGGAGAAGTTAATTTATTTCACGACTTTATTATTCTTTTAGGCATCCTTTGCATAACGGGCCACTAATCGGGTCTTTTGACACGTTAGCACAAAGGCGACGGTTTAGGTTACCTAGGATTTCCCTTGAGAGCGGGAGGCCACTACTATAGTGATGAACTCTACATCTCTAAGCATTTGGTCACTCCTCTCCCGATGTCACACTCCGAGAGCTTCCTTGAAGTTCTTTGAGAAATACCCTAACTGTTTACCTTATGGTATGCAGAACCGGGGCGAAGGCATGCGGTAGGCTATATACCCAACCCTAAAAGTCCATGAATTAAGAGCCTTGGTTTAGGTACCCCTTCATGTGTGTGTTATGTGCTATGTGTATCCCTCCCCTTTTCTTGTCTTTTTTGTAAAGAGTCGACCCTAGTTTTGAGGTTTTGTTCTAGTCCATATAAAATTCATTGGGTTGAGAAAATGATTATTTATTAGTTAATATAATTAACTCAAAGGCATTTTGGTTAGCCCAAGTGGAAGGGTCCATTTATGTTTGAAAGTTAATTATCTTAATTGATAAATAAAAATTGACTCACCTTTGATGATATTATATGGCCCTTTATGAAATTCTCTCAACAAAGGTCCAAAAAAATAATAATTAAAACTCTAACAAAGTTAATGGATAGCGTCTTAGACTGCATAATACTCACTAGGCTTGAGTAAATTAATTTATCGGTTTAATTAATAAGTCCATCATATTTGTGGCCGGCCTGTTGTTAGGCCCAACCATATTGGATTTGTCAATTGAAACCTATAAATTAATTATGCTCGCTTATTGTTGACTTTATCCAATCCTTTACAATATCCATTCTCCCCGAATTAAAAAAAAAAAGAGAGAGAAGTATAAAAAAAATGGGTTGTCGGTCTTGCTGAACATTATTCTAGTCCGCATAATAGCCAATAAGGTTTGAGGTGCCTGAGTTGTTGGGCCAAGTTACGGATTCTCCTTAAAACGGTCGGCCTGTGGATTGGGCCCATCCGAATTGAGAAACACTGACTATAGTCTGACAACTTATGACCCGCTCGCTATGTTGACTTTATTCGGCCCTTTATAGTGTTTTGCTTTTAGATCCATATAGAGTTAGGCCATACACTCCCAAAAGTGGGTGAGTCCGTGGTGTCAGCATACATGTGTCAAGGATCATATAGGTCATCTAGGTCATGCATGCATCGGGTAGAACGTGTCGGAGAATGTTATCGAGTGTCCTAACTTTGAATTTCCATGCAGGCATCATTGGTGATCGACTCCGAGCCCGCATTCGAGATCCACGAACAGGTCGTTTGGTTCCAAATCCTCGCTACGATCCGTCTGCCACCAGTGACAGCATCATGTCTGGAAAGCAATTCCAAGAGATCCCGGTCCAGAGCACCGAAGCCAACATCACAAAGCATTTGGATGAACTCTACACCAAAATGCAGGGTCTGGTATTTGTCAATACTTTAGAGCAAGAGCAGAAGGTTGGCAAGAGGCTAAATGAGCAGCAACAAGTGATCGATGGCATACTGCAAGCCATTACTAAGATCAATACCAAACTGGGGTTGAATGATGAGGAAGACGACGAAGAAATATTGGGATATGAGTCCGAGTCGGAAATGATCAAGACATTTTCAAATTCTGGAGGAATTGGGATATCCAAAACCAAGGTCGATACTCCCAAGGCATCTAAACTCATGAAGGATCCTGCTGTTTAGGCCCTCGAACAAAAATTAGAAAGCCTTACTAAAGCAATGAGCACTGTGTCGGCCTTTGCTGACAAGTACCTGGAAGTGCGATTACCTGTTCAGCCAATTCTGAAAGTTGCTGATAAAGTTGAGATACCGAACATCAGGTTCAAACCCTCTGAGAATCCAATTCATCACATTGAAGAGTTCATGAGGCTAGCACCACTAAACCGAATTGACGCCAGCTTATACTCTCCTGTTTTCCCTTCCCCTCTAGATGGCGAAGCCAAGGTGTGGTATCATGCTTTATCACCTCGAACCAAGGCTGATTGGAATGAACTGTTCAAAGCCTTTATCAATCACTACAGTCGTATCCAGAGGAAGCAGGCTACGGTGGATGACTTGACCACCATGAAGCAACGAGATGACGAATCCTTCCTAGATTACTTTGAGCGATGGCATACCAAGCTGTCTCACATCAATGAGACAATCCTTCTTCGCCTACAGCTGTCTACTTTCAAGCAAGGGCTAAAAAGCAGCTTATTCAAGCACTTGGGATACCACATCATCAAAGACTTTGACTATTTGAAGGATATCTGTGTCTAATTAGAGGCGATGCATAATGACAAGACCACTTCGCCTGGATGGAAGGGGTTTAGTTCCAACAGGAGGGCCACTAGTGCGTCTAGCCACCCTCCTAAGATCATAGAAACTAACTATATCCAGCGCAAGGGGCCTCTCATACCAAAGTATGAGACTTACACACCATTGGATATCTCTTATTCACAAGCTCTTGATCGATTAGTCAAGAAGGGTTTTTTGATCCTACCTTTGCCATGGGAGGAATCAGCCACAAAAGGAAGAACTTGGATCAATTCTGCCGGTACCATCGTTGCCGAGGACATGATACTGAGAAATGTTGGTCTCTCAAGAACAAAATAGAGGACATGATAAGGGATGGGAAACTGCCCATGCCAAAAGCTGCTCAAAAGCCTAACAATCAAAATAACCCTATGCCCGAGCATACTAACGCTATTCTTCAGGGAGTTTGTAGCTTTGATCCTTCCACTTTGATTGTTGAAACGGTTCAACCTATCCCCAAGATACTCGGCTTTCATGAAGACCTCTTCATTCATGGTATTTGGGATAGCGACGACGACGAGCAACATGAGTACTCCAAGACAAAATGGATGGAGCCGGATGAGCCAACATCGAATGATGTAGCATTTCTCACTCGATCAGGCCGCCATAACGACAGGAACACCACCACCCCAGTGGCTGTTTCTAGTCCTACACCAATGGTTACCAACGACAATCATGTCCCGCCTAAAGATCCTCTCCTTACACAACTCAAGAAGACCAAGGCTGAAGTTACCATCTGGCAATTGATTTGTACCTCACATGCACACAGACAGAAGATGATGGACGCTCTTACTGCATTAACAGTGTTTCCCACGATAACTCCTGAATCTCTAGTTGCTCACGTGACTACCCAGCAAGAATCGATCACCTTTGGGATTGAAGATCTGCCTCAAGGAGGGACATCTCACAACAAAGCACTATACCTCACAGTGCAATGTTCGAACAAGACTATCCCTCTAGTTTTGGTCGACAATGGCTCAGCTGTGAATGTATGCCCTTGGAGGACGGCACAGAAATTGGGAGTCCAACAACAACACTTGGCTAAGAACGGTGTTCAGCTTAGGGCTTATGACAATTCCCCTCGGAAGTCGGTTGGGTCCATAATATTACCCATCACTACAGGCAGCATTACCCGGAATGTGGAATTCGTAGTATTGGACATTCCAGCCTCCTTTAGTCTGTTGCTAGGAAGGCCATGGCTTTATGAGTGCAATGCCATAGCATCTACCTTACACTAGAAGGTGAAGATGTTGGTCCAAGGACAAGTCATCACCATCTCGGGAGAATCCATCAATGTTGTCTTCACTCCCAAGCAAGCAACCCTTGAGGTAGAACATAGTTCTATGGACGAAGAACTTCACAATTTTGAGCTTGTGGCAACTTTGAGCCAGGATGAAGCTTCCTTTGACTTCGATCCCTACTCAAACCCTAAAGTGCATGCAATACTCAGGAAACAAGGACACTTCCCTGGAATGCCGCTAGGAAGGAACCCGAAAAGCAAGATTCCTCCCGTGTTCAAGACATTTAAACAGAAGGGAAGGTTCGGCTTAGGTTACAAACCAACTGAGAAGGAAGTTAAGCTCGCTAAGGTAGCCATGGCTGAACAAAAGAGGATGGACAATCCACCTACCTTGTTCCAAATGAAGCCCTATCCACTCACTCTGAATGGGCAGTTCGTTAGGGAAGGTGATGACTTCCCTAACTATGGGTTCCCTGAACCATACTACCTGAAGAACAAGGGAGTTCAAGTTGCTGGGTTAGAAGTTTTCAATGACTGTACCATTAATATGGCTACTGTTTTTATCCCCGCTCGAGACAAACAGCCACCACTGGAATGGACTCATCTTGCTGGGAGCAACATATTTGGCATGTTGTTCGGACAAGAAGCTGCTAAGGAAGAACCTGAAGCTGACGCTGTTATTGTTGCATTATCCAACCCAAGCTTTGACCCAAGTCTCATGATCACTGAAGAAGAAGAAGTCAAGGCGGTCCATGGGTCGACGCTGAGAAGAATAGCTTTGTTTTATCTGTAGGAGAGTCTGTTCCTATAGACATAGAGTCTGGTCCTAAGAGTCTAGAGTCAAGTGAGTCTGGTCTTGAGTCTGCTGGCGATGTACTCATTTCTGCATTTAATAAAATGAACCTTTCTGCTTACTCTGATTCTTCTTTCCCCTCTTCCCTGAACTGCTGCGCTAATAATAATCTTGAATTTAATGAACCCTTAAAAGAATTTTCTAATGAACATGAGCATAAGATGGCAGTGTTAGAAGACACCATCACCATAAATGTGGGCACAGAAGAACAACCTATGGAGTTGAAGTTAGGTAGTTCACTCGCAGCAGAAGAACGGGTGGCATTTACAGAGCTTCTCCAAGAGTTTGTGGATGTATTCACATGGTCTTACGAGGACATGCCGGGGATTGACAGGGAAATTGCGGAGCACGCCATACCTTTGCTCCCCGATGCAAAATCGGTGCGACAAAAGGCTAAGAGGATCAAACCTGAACGGGCTAAGAAAATTGAAGAAGAGGTGATCAAGCAGCTTAACACTAAGTTTATCAAAGCAGTCCAATACCCTGAATGGATTGCTAACATTGTCCTAGTACCCAAGAAAGATTGGAAGGTGCGCATGTGTGTGGACTTCCGAGACCTTAACAAGGCTAGTCCCAAGGATAGTTTCCCTCTACCTCACATTGATATATTAGTGGATAACACTTGCGGACATGAGCTCCTATCCTTCATGAATGGATATACTGGTTACAACCAAATAAAGATGGCAGAAGAGGATATGGAGAAGACTTCCTTTACTACTCCGTGGGGAACGTACTGTTATGTCGTCATGCCTTTCAGTCTTAAAAATGCCGGAGCCACATACAAGAGGACGGCCAATACCCTACTTCATGACATGATGCACGTCGAAGTAGAAGTCTATGTCGATGATATGATTGTTAAATCCAAGACAAGGGAGGGTCATATTCCTAACCTCCGCAAGTTCTTTCTGCGACTTCTCAAATACAAGATGCGGCTCAACCCAGCAAAGTGTACCTTCCGTGTCACCTCTATGAAGCTACTAGGCTATGTGGTCAGCCAACGGGGCATTGAAGTTAATCCTTCAAAGATCAAGGTTATCCAACAGTTACACCCACCTAAGACAGAAAAGGAGATAAGGGGTTTCTTGGGGCGAATCCAGTACATCAGCAAGTTCATTTCAAAGCTCACCATGACTTGTGAACCTTTGTTCAAGAAGCTAAAGAAAAGAAGCAAAGTAGAATTGGACAATCAATGTCAAGCTTCTTTTGAGAAGATCAAGGAATATTTGCAACATCCTCCGGTTCTCATGCCGCCAGTACCAGATGAGCCTTTACTCCTTTACCTTACAGCGACTAGCTCAGCAATGGGGGCTATGCTAGCTGAAAAGGTAAAAAGTCACGAGAGCGCCATCTACTACTTGAGCAAGAAGTTTCTAGACTACGAAAGTCGATATGCAGACATAGAGAAAATGGCCCTCGCATTAGTTTGGGCCACCAAGAAGTTAAGGCACTACATGCTCTCACACATAGTATATGTAATAGCTGAGAACAATCCCATAAAATTCATCATGGAGCAACCAACCATCAACAACCGCATTGCTTGATGGGTAGTCATGTTTTCTGAGTTCAATCTTCAGTACCTACCTCAGAAGTCAATTAAAGGGCGGGTTGTTTCGGATTTTCTAGCTGCTTCACCATCACAGGAACCTCCAAGCACTCACTTGGAATTCCCAGACGAAGACGTGTTCTTAACTGATGAAGTTACTTGGGAAATGTATTTTGATGGATCTTCTAATTAAATGGGTTGTGGAATAGGAGTACTGTTAATATCTCCAAAAGGTGCACATGTCCCTGTATCTGTAAAATTGGATTTTGATGCCACTAACAATGCGGCGGAGTATGAAGCATGCATCAAAGGCCTACAAGCTGCCTTGGCTTTAAGAATACGCCACATAAATGTCTTTGGAGACTCTAGCCTCATCATTAACCAGGCCAAGAACGCATGGAAAGTTCGAAGTGAATGCCTTTTAGCTTATCAGCAGATGCTTTTGGGATTGGCTGGCCAATTTGAGAGGATCAATTTCCAATACCTTTCTAGGGATCACAATGAACTGGCTGATGCCTTGGCCAAGTTATCTTCAATGATATCAATCCCGTCAGACACGCTCCAGCTACCAGTAATTATAGGACGACTATCTGAACCCGCATATGACTGTGTCATAGAAACACAAGAAGAGGAGACTGAGGAATGGTTTTTTGACATATACAATTTCCTTCGGAAGGGAGAATATCCTGCTGAGTTAGATGCCCGAGGACAACGAGCGATCAGGGCTTTAGCAGCACAATACTGCTTGATCCAAGATCGTTTATACAAGAAGTCACCTACAGGCATCAATTTGTTGTGTATCGATGCCAAAAGTGCAAAGGAAGTCATGACTACTGTACACGGAGGGGAGTGTGGGCCTCACATGAATGGGCGAATGCTAGCAAAGAAGATTCAAAGAGTTGGTTACTACTGGACCACTATGGAAGCAGACTGCTTGAATTTCTTTCGGAAATGTCACAAATGTCAGGAGTATGCCAATCTGCAACATCAACCTCCTTCATATCTGACAACACTGACCTCTCCATGGCCATTCTCGGTATGGGGTATTGACATCATTGGCTAAATACACCCAATCGGAACAGGAGGACATGAATACATCTTGGTCGCTACTGATTACTTCACTAAGTGGGTAGAGGCAGCCTCTTTTGCCAAACTCACATCTAAGCATGTGGCCAAATTCATCCTTCAGAACATTATATGCCGATATGGAGTACCTCATGAGATCATCAGCGATAATGGGAGTCATTTTCGAAAGGAAGTAGAAGTTTTGGTCACCAATTACAAAATTCAGCATCATCGGTCTTCACCTTACCGACCCCAAACCAATAGAGCTGTAGAAGCGGCCAATAAAACGATGGCAGGAATCATTAAGAAGATGGTTGTCACTTACAAGGATTGGCCTGACAAGTTAGCATTTGCCTTATGGGGATACCAAACCTCAATTCGAACTGCCACAGGAGCAACACCATATTCATTGGTGTATGGGATGGAAGCAGTCCTGCCAATCGAGTTAGCGATCCCATCATTACGAATAGTGGCAGAAAGCCAATTGCTAGAAGCAGAATGGGCTAGGGCAAGGTTCGAGGAGTTAATGTTGATGGATGAAAGGCGATTAAGGGCATTGCATAATGTTCAGGTATATCAGAATAGAAACACTCGCGCCTTTAATAAGAAGGTGAAAGGTCGTTCACTTCAAGAAGGTGATCTAGTGCTTAAAGAAATGAGGGCACCAATACAAGACCCAAGGGGAAAGTTTGCACCTAATTGGAAAGGTCCTTATATGATTAAGGAAATTTTACCGGGAGGAGCGGCTCGGCTTGCCACTATGGATGGAGAAGATGTGATTCAACAACTAAATTTGGATCAACTTAAGAGATATTATGCTTAATATAGCCAAGCAACTGAAAAACAAATTTTCAGACACTTAGTTAATATTCGATTTATGCTCATAAAAGAAGGAAAGATAAAGTTGCAAGGACACAATAATTGTAAACAATACTTCTTCTTTTATTAATAATCAAAATGCAAGTACACTGCTTGTAAATAAGAAAATTCAAAAAGGTATAATTAAATAAAAGTTTGTTCTAGCAAAGCAGTTCGATTCCTTCACTCCCATCCATCTTCTAGTCTTGTTTCATCTTCTCTACGTCGCCAGTAGTCTCATGGTCAATCTCCATGTCTTTAGACTCATTTGGGTCCGTCTCTTTGTTTTTAGGCTTATAGGCTCGCCTATGTGACTTTCGCGTCTCCACTCTCGGACCAAGCCGGTCCTTTGCCATCATCCTCACGCCAAGACGATCCTTTATTGTAGAGCGAGGACCCAGTCTGTCCTTCATGGCTGCCTGACTTCTCAGCACCTCTCCAGCACGGCAAGACTCAATAGCTGCAATTAACCATCCGTGATATTCAACGTCAGCCATCTCTGATATATGTGCCTTGGATGGAGCCTTGAGGGTCGGCCTTCTTGCCCAATACTTCAACCAAGACTCTATCACCGAGCCACGAAGCTTCAGCCGCTCGGGGGCTTCACATAGTCATTCGGGGATGGTCTGTTTGCGGCCCATTTGTCGCAATACCCTCTCCGGGAAGTAGAAGGTCATATGTGTAAGGCCGGCAATACACACATAAGCGTTGCGATAGTCACAGGTCACATATTCGGGAACGTGCCACCACTCGATCCACCACGAGATGTCACGGGGTTCTTTCAGAAAGGCAACCCATTCAGTTACCGATCGGAGCTCGGTATATTGGCGCTTCCGTTGACAGTAATTTGCGAGCGCCGAAGGGTTACGAGGGACTTCGATAAGGCCCAAATGCTCCATCAGCCAAATCTGCCCAAATGAGTTAGCACGTGTTACAATTGCATACCAATTATTCCTAAACTAATGAAAAAAAAAGAAAAAAATCTCAAAACCCGCCTGGGGTATGCAGGCAGTAGGCATTTTCTTTGAAAAAACAAGAGAAGAAGTGTACCTGAAGAAGTAGGGGGCTCCCACGAAGCTCGAATTCTGGATCCGGATCATCCAAGCCCATCATGGTTTCCGCTAGCATCAATGACACCGGATTAAAACCTCGAGCCACGTCTTCCACGATCTGAATTAGGCCCGCCGGCCCGGTTCTTCGACCACCATGATAAAAGCATAATTCTCCAAGAAGGCATAATACGAGTGCTCGCACTCGTATCACTGGGCCATATTCCAATGTGTCAGGCGATTGAAAGAATTCAACAATGGTTTGGAAATGTACCTTATCGCCGAATAATGCGCTTCCTGTGACCCGGTTCGGAAGGCATAGCAATTCCTTGTATTGTTTGGTGTTATTGGCAACCGTTGAAGGCGATGTTGGCCGCGCAAAATGATTCATCCCGAGAATGGACGACCACTCTTCAGGAAGTGGGCATAGCTCCTTCAAAGAAAATCGTAAAACGTGCATCTTCGGATCCCAAAAGGCGCTCGCCGCTCGAATAAAGTCGTGGTTGACTCTCGCTTGTCGGAGACTTAGCAATTTCGTCAGACTATATCTCCCGAGCTCTTTCTTCTCGTCTTTGGACAAAGTGCTCATCCAAGTGGCAAGTTTCTTCTCGAAGGCCATGACAAGAGGATTTTTGTGACTTTTGGAGACTTTTAGATGGAGAATGCAAGAGAAGAAGATGAGTGATGATTAAATACACAAGAGTAAGGTATTTATACACCTTCATCAAGGATCAAAATGGAGCAAATCGGCCAGAAGCAATCACATAGCCGTTATTTTTCATATCCCACGATTCAAGCCTTTCTTCAACGGCTAGCAAAAAAAAAAAGAAAAAAAAAAGATTATAACCCGTCTAGGGTATAATCTTGGCAGCCCAGCATGCGCGCGTCCGCCCAAGCCCAGGCCTCCAGCGCTCAAACCGCGCCTAGGGTTTGGGCGATCCAGGCCTAATTTTTCAACTCCCGCGGCCCATCTGTGCAAGAACTTCTTTTGGGCCTCTCTGTTTGGGCTTAAACTGGCCCATTTGTGTATTTTTCATGTTCCAGGTTCTGTTATCGGCCTAATGACGTCTGGTTCTGAAATTTTTGCTTGAGCTATCTCCGACACTTAAGTTTTGTTCTTTTTTTATTTCATTTTCTTTTTGGGGAAGCAGGATTAATTGGAATTAATCTCATCATGTAGAAAGATAATTTGAAATTGCATTAAATAAAAGCGTTGAGTTGTGCATACACCAAGTTCGAGTCTTGCATAAAATAAAATAAAAAAAATATATTACAAAGAGTCCTGCATAAAAAGAGAGTCTTGCATTGCGTAATTAAAAAAAGGATAAAAAAATAAATAAAAAATAAAAAAAGAGTCTTGCATTGCATAAAAATGATCACCACAGGGAACCGGAATCGCCGATGTCCTCCACCAAGTTGCCCCCTGCATTTGAAGCTCCTGCATTGGAAGCGCCCGCCGTGCCGAAGTAGGTATCCCAGGAATAATAATCAGGCCCGGGAGCAGTCTGCACAGGAGGTGATGGCCCAGTCAAGGGCATTTCCGAAGGACGCACACTCGACGGCGAAGACACAGAGTGTTCCTGCGAAGCAGCCAGCCAAGAATGATCAGGAACCTTCCATTCAGCAGAGGGAGTAGGCCATACCGGGCCAGTTCCATAGCCGGGGACGAGCCAACCAGAAGAAGCAGATCCACCCAGCCAAGAGTGCTGAGGCACAGTCCACTCTTGGGAACCTGTTGGCCATGACAAACCCATCTCGGGAGCAGGGATAGGCCATCCTGCAGAACTAGAACAAAACGATGAAGCATCATAAGGTACAGGACGCGAAGTAGCGTCATCCGCTAGGGCCTGACCGCCAGTATACCCTATGTATGCACCTGAATCGCGGTCCCTCACTACCATTTCACGACCACGACGAGAAGAGCGCACTGAGGCCGGGGTGTGACGAGAAGGAAGAGGCCGGTAGGTGGCGCTCGATTCAGAAGCATCCTCCACCCAGTAAGGATGAGGCTGAGCATCACCATATCTAGTGCTGTGATATGACCCTCCATGACCCAGTGGTTCCTCCAAGGACATTTAGGCCATATCCTCTTCCATGCTCGGAGGACGACGGCCTCTGCTACCGGACCTACTACGATGGGATCCGGTGGAATGTTGACCTTCGATCAGAATGCCTTTGCCCCGACCCTCTAGTACAGCTGTAGGGATGTCAATGGGGCAGGGAATCCCCGAATCCGTCGGGGCCCCGCCCCGCTCTGGGGAAAAAATCCCCGCCCCCATTAGGGATGGGGACGGGGACGGGGACGATTTTCCAAAATCCGCTCGGGGACGGGGCGGGGATGGGGACAAAATTTTCCCCATCCCCGTCCCCATTTTCCCCGCCGGGGTGAATTCCCCGTCCCCATCCCCGAATCCCCATCCCCGAAAATGCTAAAATTACCAAATAACCTTTATTCTAATTTAATATATATATTAATGGGAAGGACAAAGTAGTAATTTTCCAATTTATTCTCACTTGTTGATGTATTATTGTTTGATTTTGATGTATTATTAGTTGAGCAAGTTAAATACGTTGTATTTTGAACATGTTAAAATCCGGGTTCGATTAAAAATCGAATCCGATTAAAATTTAGCTAAATTTACGATAGTTTTAAAAAATCCCCGTCGGATCCCCGTTGGGGATGGGGAATCCGCGGGGATGGGGACGGGGATGGGGATGAGTTTTGGGAGCGGGGATGGGGACGGGGGTATACTCCCCCATCCCCGATCCGCCCCGTTGCCATCCCTATACAGCTGCTAGAAGAGGACGAGAAGACCCTCCAACTTCCTATCGAGAACGACCCCGAGTGGAATATTCCCTAACTGAAGAGCGACGTGGAGGCTCTGTACGAGGAGCGCTTGCAGTGGAACGTCGAGGCGACTCTCTGGGAACGGATTCAGCATCAGCCTCCATATCGGCCCGTCTAGCAGCACCACCTTGATATCTCCCCGGACCAGTGAAGCCCCGATCAATGAACTTCCTCATGGTGCTCCACTCCTTAGTCAATTGCCGGAGAAATCCCCACCGCGGCTGGAAAATAGCAAAACCAAGGGGGTCATTCACAAGTGGTATGCAGGGTAAAAGGAGGCAATATAAAACAAAGTTTTACCGGTTTGTGGTTTAATTCTTGGAGCGCAGAGCACTCACTACTGTTCTCCACTACCAGAAAGCCACCGATCTTTCGTCTCTCTTGAGGAGCCTCCACTTTGGCAGCTGCAGCGTAAGGTCCCAGCTGTAGACTTACCAGTCAGAAAACGGCCAAAACATGTCAAGGATAAAGAAGGAAGATGCATACCACTCGAGGAGCCAAACGACTAAGTTAACGTTGGAACTCTTCGTCGAATTAAATCCTGGGGAACGTTGTGCACGAAATCGTCAAATGCTTGACCTCGGACTAGATCCCTCAAGATGGTCGGATCAATCCGCCATGGCTCAAATCTCTGTACTGGAGGATCTAGGGGAATGAGGCCAGGGTAACCTCCCAAAATCTGCCTCGAGGCTCTTTCCCCTAAATGCCACACATAGCCGTAAGGCCCTTCAATTAAGAGGCGAAGACGGGTGTCGTGTTCCACCCGATCCAGAGGTTGTGGTAGCCCTCTGATGTCGAAATCGGCCCAAGGACGACAATTTATTTGATCCTACAAGAAGAAGAATACATTTAAACATGGCACGTCGAAGAAAATAGAAATGGCGTCAGGAGTAAGGAGATACCGACTGCAAGTTATCCAAAATGTCGCGAATGAGGTCGAGAGCCCCCGACTTGTATTTCTTATCATGTATGCCCTCAATAGTTCAGCAGCTGGCACTGTCTTATTCTTCTTGGAGCGAATTCCCAGGGCCAAGATATACTCATATGCCCACGACTGCATGCACAATATGTCAAACCGGGAATGAAAGATGAATAAGAACATTAGAAAAGAAGGATCGAGCACATACCTCGAGTACCTTCCACAAGGAAGGGTTGTACTGGTTGCGAGCCTGGGCTGCATGGAGGTAAACGGGATCCGCATCCAATGAAAGACGGACGCCACGACAGAGCCAATGCATGAAGTTGGCATAGGCCGCCTTACCCCAGTTCAGGTTTCGGATATTATCAAAGTTGAAGAGGTTCCGAAACCAGGTTAGGGAAATGTTATCCCCATGGTTGGCAAAGAGCATGGCAGAGATGATATATGCCATAAAAATGAAACGGCGTTGCTCTAAAGGCAGGTTCTGGAAGTTCGCATCGCTCGTCCTGCCCGCCTCAAGGAAGACCGGTGATCATGACAAAATCTTTAGGTGTGACTGTCATCTCACCTACCGGGAAGTGGAATGTGTTAGTTGAATACCACAACCTCTCCGCCATCACTCGACCAATAGCGCGAAACGTCCTTTTCTTCCAAGCCTCCAGGCATTTCCAGAAAGGCATGAAGCCCGCCGCAGTCAAAGTCTCTTGGACAAAATTCCCCGGGATAGATTTCGCTGCCTTAAGTGGCTCTTTTAAGGCACCAGGAGTTTTCAAATTATCCTCCTAAGGGTAGAATTTCAAGGCGTCCTTTTTTTTATAAAAAAAAAAAATGGGGGCTCTAAGTATAATTTCATGGACCCAAGCTGGACCCAGCACGAACACTGGGCTCATAGCCACGGATCATGAAGCAAACAAGCAAGCCCAAACAACACGGCCCAAACCGTTTCAGCAACAAAATAAAAACAAAAATCTACCATTATTCGAGTCCAAAACCCGCCTAGGGTTTGATTCAAATAAGCCAACAGTTGCGGCCCTTGCAGCGGCCCAACAAGAAAAAAAAACAAAAAAGAGTGCGGGTCAAAGCCCGCCTAGGGTTTGACCTCGCCCAACCCAATTAGGCGGCTCAGAACGAGCAACGGCCCGGTAGGCCTGGAATTAAAAGCCGCCTAGGCTTTAATTCCGCCTAATGGGCCGCTACTCGATTAACAGGTCCAGAACACATGCTTTATTTTTTTTGTGGACCATTTTGGCAAAAAGCGGTTTTCGGATATCTTTTCGGTCAAAATGGATTACTCTACATCCTAACATGAATACTTAAAATAGCTAAAAAATTGACAAAGTATGAAAAAATAAATTCATGCTTGCTCATTTTTACGCTGAACTAAGTACAAGAGGAAGGTTAAAAGGAATAACTTGCCATGGGAACGGTAAAACCAAGCATGGTTCCACGGTTCAACAATAAGATCAGAAGGAGCCACTTCCATGCTAGGAACAAAATTGTGTCGCGAGGACCGCTTATGGGGCCAAGCCGCCGCATGCGGAAGAGGAGGATTGCGGTGACCGCGGGGTTGCATCTTTTCAAACCCGAAATTTGCTTCAAGATTTCTTTCTAGACAGAGAAGTAGTGAGCTAAAGAGATGAGGGAATTGAAGATGTGAAGAAGATGAAAGAAACCCCTTGAATTTATAGAAAGGATGGGTGAGTGTGAGCCACTCGTTCTTGTAACCGCCTCGAGATGCCAGACGCATTTCATTGGTCGAAAATCTAAGAGGTTATCCTTTTGTCACCCAAAAGAGAGGTAGGGTGACGTGGCCCCCTTTATGACCACAAGTGGGACGGACCAACTTTTGATACCTTCACAAGGTAGAGAAAAAAAAAAAGAAAAAAAAAGAAGAAAAATGCACAAACCCCGCCTAGGTTTTGTGCAGCCCAGAAGACACGGCCCAGAGGGCGCGGACCAGGCGCGGGCGCGGCCCAATAATAATAAGAAAGAGAGAAAAGCCAAAACTCGCCTAGGATTTGGCTCAAATAGACCCACGATTTCATCCCATAGTCGGAGCCCACACTCCGGCTTTGCGGCCCGCAGGTGAAAGAATCGAATCTCCTTGGTTTTATTTCAATAAAACTAATGTTCGATCTTTTCTCTCAGGTTACCGACAATGGGACCGCCATCACCCAGCTACCGCACAGGAGGTTGCTGCCATCATCATTCCGGGCCATCGACAGAGTTTCGATGCAGTCCCAACCTTCGGGCCATCGACAGAGTTTCGATGCAGTCCAAATCTCCGAGCCATCGGCATCGTACCCGATGAAGTCTCGACCCCCAAGGCCATCAGTAACGCGCTTGATGAAGTCCTTCGGAATAAAAAAAAATGCCAGCCAATATGAAGCGACACCGGGAAAGATTGAGTTTTTATTGTGTTGGGAGTGTTATGGGAATAATGTGATAGTAATTTGGTGGGATTTTTGGATTAATCAAGGTTGGTGCTAACCTAGGGTGTCATGCTTTGTTTTTGGTATTCTTATGGGGTTAGAATGATTTAATTCTCTATTCTTGGCATCAAACAAGCATGGGGTAGTTTTAGTTGTGTCAAATTACATTGTTTTCATGCTTCTTTGATGCCTTGATGTAATTTTGGTGGAGATACTAATTTTTGATCTTTTTAGATGGTGAGAACTAAGAATGTGAGTTTCTCCAGACCTCCTACAGGCGATGATGGTGGGATCGGAAGCAGAAAACGCAAGGCTATGGCCTTGGAAAAAGGGAAACAAAAGGGTTCCACGACTCGAGACTCCCGTAGTAACAACCCCTTCAACTTTGAAGGGGATATTAAAGCTCGGTATGATTCTCTTTCCAAACATGCTTTAATTCCACGACTCGAGAATACTTGCATTAGGATTTCTTGCGGGGCTGTGGGATGCTGGACGATGTACTTTGGTTATTGAATCGTAGACAACTGACTCATGTGGCTAGGTTAAACGAAGAGACCTTTAGGGGCATTACCTTAGAGTTTCTCAGTACTGTAGAGGTAAACCTCCTGGGGAGGGATTGACTTATCCGGTTCCAACTCCTCAGGAGTGTGAGACAAATGACAATTTCTAAATTTGCACGAGTCTTTAGCCTTCCTGAATGGACTTGTAGAGATCCACACACTATCCCCTTGAACTGGGACGGGGTAGGATTCTTTCCCGAGATAGTCGGTGTAGACGATTGGGACCCTAGCAACTCGACCTCTATCCTAATTAGAAACCCCGCTTTGAGGTATGCTCACCGCATCCTGTAGACACCGGAATTTGCACCGGTATGAAACCCGACTCACCAAAAAAAAAATATACAAGCCCAAAACATATCCGAAATAATTGTTAAAACCCAAAGAGGTTTTATTTTTTATTCACGGCCCACACAGAAGAAGCAGGCCAGGCGCGCGCCTCGGCCTAGAACAAATAAAACCCGCCTAGGGTTTGATCCGGCCCAGAAATGATCAAACCCCGCCTAGGGTTTGAGCGACGCTGCACGCGACGTCGTTTTACGCCAGGTCAGCGATCCGTGTGACGAAAATTGTTATACCCCGCCTAGGCTTTGGTGATTTTAGCGCCAAAAATTTCTGCATGCATGCAATTGCAATCCCCTGATTTTTGCCCACGTGGTTGACTTTGCCCCTTGACCCCATATACCTTGCCTAGGCTTTGGAATAAAATGGCTTGATTTTTGGGGTATGTCCCCCACCATTTCCCTCCAAAAGCCATACTCCTCCACCTATAAATACCCCCTCCATTCCACCTTCATTTCAAAAACAATCATCAACAACCATCATCTATTCTACTCTCATTTTCTCTCATTATCTCAAATTCTCTTCATCTCCATAACCACATTCTTCACTACCATACAATCATCCACACTACACTTTTCCTAAGCCATCCACATTTCCTTATCCGGGTTTCAAATCAAGGGGCAACTCAAGGGATCGATTTCATCGCCGCTACAACCAAAGCAAGGTTCGTTTCTTTGATTTAAATTATTGTATTTAATCATGTAATACTTTATTTAATTCCGTGCTTGTACACTTATTTTGTAAAATAAAATCGCATTGTTTTTATATTGCATGTTCTCGAATAATAATTCCGTGAAATTAATCAAACTTCTCCCCGCTCTCTTTCTTTTCAATATTGATTTTAGTAGAGTCTGTTTTTTTAAACTGGCGAATTCGAGAGTTCTTATAACTCTTGAATTCGTAACCTTACCCCCGAATCTATAAACCGGGTTCGTAGACCGGAGTCTTTCTTTTAGTTTATGGTTTGTCGATTTCCTTAAATCGGCTAACGACTCTTTAATATTTTTATAAATTCGTTTAATCATTTAAAATATTCGATTTCTTACACAAAATTGATTTCAGAAAATGATTTAATTTTTGTTCAAATGATAAAAATGGCCTCGGTTCATGGAGAAAATGGCCAGAAATTATTAAAACCTAGGAGGGTTTTAATAATTTCCACCAATTATCTCTCTGGGCCTGGAAGCAAGATCGCCTGCATCTGCCAAACCCTAGGCGGGCTTTGACAAATTCTGATGGTCCGCTCGCTTCTTGGGCCATGACTTGTCAATTGGGCTGAAATTAAGTTATTTGAGATTATTTTTGTGTAATTCCCGGATAATTTAAATAATAAAAAACGAGTTTGTAAATAAATAAAGTTTCATCACCCCGAAAAATGAATTTCGAAAATTAAAGGTTTCCTTATTTAAGGATTAAGAAACCTTAGTCGGCTCCCGATCACAAATGTAGCGCATCCGAGGAAAACATTTCCCCCGAAGGGGGAGGGATTTTTTCCGGGTCCTACACATCCTCTCATGCGACATCTTTGGGAGGCTTGGGAGTTCCAACTAGGCAACAAAAACCGATTGTTATATGTTGCACGCTATGCTTCGTGGTGATAACCACGCTTTCCCGGCTACCTTGTTCGCCGTGCACATATCCCGCATTACTAGCTCGTCCACCGTGGGGATAGCTATAGTTGGTTATATCATGCACCTTGATTCGCCAATTTGGCTTTACGCCGACCATGACCGCCCCCGACCGTGTCTCTAGTAGCATGTTCATTGATGGATACCAGTGCCGCTCCTTTGGTATGTGCAAAATTGACAGTGACCGCCGTTGCTTGTGGGTTTACCCCAACAACGTCAGGTATCCATTGCCTCACCCCCACCTCTCAGTACAAAATGAAGCAAATCTACTTTGGTTGCCTCCTGTCCCCCTTGCCCAACCCGAGCCCAAACGGCAGCCTGACCCTCAACCCCTTATTGACCATGAGGCGCGTTACCGTGACCTCTAGTTTTCCGTCGGCTGTAACGACCGCCGACTCGACGAGTTGCAGTCCTACCTTGTCGAGATGTGACAAGAATCCGACGTGCGTTACACATGTTTGGATGAGTCCATCTCCCATCTTTCCCGCATCGTCGAGGCCATGCTCCACCAGTCTCCTCCACCACCACAAAACCTAACCACCCCATCCCCACCGAGCGAGGATGATTAATCCTTTACTCTGCTCTTTCCCTCACCACCATTGTCTTCTACATTGAGGGCAATGCAGTGTTTAAGCATGAAGGGGTATATCCACCTTGTGCATATTTTTATCGCTTTTTTATTATTTCTTTGATTTTCTCTTGTTTTCCTTTGTTTTTCTTTTATTTTCGTCTTTCTTTTTTCATGTTTCATGCTTGTTTTTCATGTTTTAGTGTGTTGCTTTGTTTGAATTTTCATTTTTATTGTGTCTTTGACTGTTTTTAGTTTTCCTTCTAAGTTTTCCTCTTAGATTTTCTTTCAAGTCTTTCTAAAAGCTTGCATCCACCTAGTTGCATTAGTTAGAGCATGCTAGATTTTCTTTTCTTAGTTTCTTTCGGTTTGTTTTTTTCTTTCGTTTTGCATCCAAAATTAGAAAAAATCACAAAAAAATCATCAATTAGGAAAAAACCAAAAAAAATTAGGATAGGATTAGGATTAATAATCCTGAACACCTTCGGTGATGATTTGAAAACTAATTAGACTTTCAGTTTGTCTTGCTTTATCTTGAGAAGTTTGGTTGAGAATTAAAAAGCTTTTAAAACAGAAATTGCAAATCCTTCCCGATTTTGAGACAAGTTATGAAAGGTGTGCTTAACTGCTTTGACTATCTTAGTAAGTGTAAATATGCGTGCCGCAAATCTTTGGGATAGGTTTAGTTGTTTGAGCCATAATCCCATATCCCGTGAGTCCACATAGCCAAAAAGTATGGATTGATCATTTTTATCGATCCTTTTATTTCATGAGTGACTCCACCACTAGTTGCACCTCTAGAACTTGTTTTGCATCTTGTTTGAAGTTGCATCTTTGCAGTGCACGTTGTGACAAAGTGATTGAGGAATTCTTTTCTTTATTAATGAAACTACATAGCCAAACAGCCTCCCTAACAATATAACTGCTCTTTAGCCTCGCCTAGCCTTTGTCTACCTTTATTTTGTGATTGAAGCCTGATGATACAAGCCTTGGCCTGTGGTAACTCCTACCCTTTGCCTTGCTTGGATGTGTGAGAGTTCATTATTTTTGGAGTGAAGAATTGGTTCGGTGTTGCTACGAATGAAATTGAGAAGTTGGGGAGTGATTATGATTTTGATTGAATTGGGACACATTACATTTTCCACTTATTATCAGTTAGCGTTTGGTTGTGATATTCTTTTATCATATTGAGATCAAAGCTACGCGTACCCACCAAAAATAGAAGTGGAAAAATAGAACAAAAAGAAAAAAAAAGAAAAAAAAAGAATTCAAAAGAAAAGGGTGATTAAGGAGATTCAATTGGAAATCTTGAAAGCTTTTGACCCCGTTGTGAAGTTTGATGAGGTGTCTGTTCTTAATGAGGGAGTAGAGTGAATCCTTGTCTACATTCGACATGTGTGCGAGCTAAGAGTGATATTTTATGAGAATGATTCCAAGCATGGCTCTTAAGCTCCTCATATCCAAATTTTACCGCTCCTATCCCTTAACCTGTGCCTCGTTACAACCCTGAAAATCCTCTTTATTGTCACTTGTGTATTTGCATATTAGTAGTGGAGAGCGAGGTTCTTACCAAGCTTATGGTAGGTCGCTTCTTTTGGTTTGAGTAAGAGAAAACCCACATATATATATCCAAATCTGAGTGTTAGAGTGTTCACTTCTATCCTAAAGTGAGTTTTGCTCTTCTACTTGCCTACGTCCATAACCAACTGCGCATATTTGCATTCATCATAAGATTGTTGGCAGCTTCTCGCATCTGAAGTACTTATTCTCTTTCTTTGATTTTAAAAACTTCATTCTCTCTATTTTGCACTGGTTTTGTTCTCTTCCATATTGATCTTGGTGTTTGCTTGATGGATTGATGTGTCTAATTGGTTAGCCCGAGGGAGTATTTAATTATGGTTTCAACCCTAATGTTAACCCTTGTCGTATCTCTTTCTTCTTAAACCCCTTTTCCTGTTTGAGCCCTTTCTCTCTTCCTCTTGTTTTTGAGTCTGACTTGCTTGAGGGAAAGCAAGACCTAAGGAGATTTGAGAAGTGATTATTTTATAGTAATTATTAGGGCTCAAACATGTGTCTCCCATGTAATTATTGCTTTAAATTCAACAATTCTATACCATTTTGGATTTCTTCACTTGGTTATGGAGATTGGTATGTTTTACAGGGATCAATGAAATTCTACATAAAAGCATGAAGAATTGGAGGAAAAGTGGTGCAAAATGAGAAGAATTGAGAAAGAGATTTTAATGAAGAAAGAATTGGAAGAAAGAAGTCGGCCCAACTGCATGGCCCAGCCCAACTATGGGCGGAGCAAACAAACGCTGCCAGCGTCTCTGGATGCTACCAGCCCCCAAGGCAGAGAACGCAGCAAGTGTTGAAATCTTCGGACGCTGCCAAGGGAGAAACTGGCGCTACTAGCGCCCACCCATGGAAAAGAACGACGGAAAGACCAGACGCGGCCAGCGCCTCATGGAGCTCTGCCAGCGTCTGGTGCCCTTGCTAATTATTATAAAAGGGCTTCCGCCCTGCCGCGAAAAAGGACATCTTTTAGTCAAGAATATTACATTCTTTTTCTTTATAGTTTTTCTTAGTTTTAATCTTTCTACTAGTTTTAGATTTTTGTAAGAGTGATTGAAGAGGAGAAGAAGATCAAATCGGGTAACACGAAGAGATCGATTCCGCCGCTTCCAACTCGGTTATATCTATTTACTTTATGTCTTCCAATTTGAATTCAATTTTTATGTTGTTAGTTTATATTATTATGAGTAGGTAAATCTCTTTGTTTGGGGGATAAATTTGACGCCTTTTGATTGATTATGAATGCAATCTCGGTGTGAAGTTATTTATAATCGTTTAATCTTTATATATCGTATGTCATAGTAATTGGTTGATCACCTTTTGTTTGGTTTAGATTCTTAATATCGAAACGAATGTTTGTTATTTTGAATTGGAAAGACGAAGATTGAATAGGCATAGAAAACAGTTAGAAATAATGGTTTCATGCTTAGGGTCAAGTTATAATCGGGTCTTATCTTTGATTAGATTAAATAGCCATGAAAATAGGTGTTTAGTTTAATCACTGCAACTCATTTTAGATTCAAAAGATTGTTGTGATAGGCCTTAGAAAGATTATAGACCCCGAATTCCTAACACCGCTTCGCACTGGGATTGCTGATTGATTAGTGGACTGACTAGAGTGGACTCCCCCAAACTCCCTTAACTATTTGGTAGAACTCTAAAAATTACTGCTTTCTTAGTTTATAATTTTAATTCACTATTTCACAACTATTTGGTCGACCTATCATCCATTGTAGTGAACTAGTTTGGTGCGTAGTTGAACACAAGTCCCTGAGAGACGACCTTGATATACTACTTTGACCCGTACACTTGCGGACAGCCTATCAGCCTCGCAAAGTGATGGGTTTTGAACAAGTAGTGTTGATGAAGATTGGAAATGGAGATGGTTGACACTTGGCTACCACCTCTTTGGCTACATTTATGTATCCTTATTATCAACGAATTTCATTGTATTATACATGGTGCATAGCAATGGTAGATAAAATGAAAAGTATTAAGTCATAAACACTCACAACAATGGTAACTAACCCTCTAGAGGATTCATTACATGTCCAACAAATAAAACAGCACGACTTTTGTCTTCTCGAATCAGAAACACGAAAGGGTGATCAGCCACGAAGTCAAACTTGTCTCGGATGCACATTAATCGTACCTTCAAAGCAGTAGCAGCACTAGCTTCTGTTCCTTTCTCGTTAACTTCAATAAATGATTTGTGATGGATGCCTGAAACATGTAGTTTCCCTCTTACTATCTCGCTGATTTCGCTCAAAGACTTTGAGAATGGCAAATCAACACCTAGACCCTTCAAAACATTAGATGCTTCAAATCCAAATGATAACTTAAACCTAGGAAGTTTAAAATTGCCCACCAAGCATCTATATATGGAATGTGTTTGTCTACAAAACCAGATTGAGAACTTATTTTGTCCACCAAAGCATGCAGACCATCTTTAGATTCTGGAAGATAGAAATACATTGAAAACCTTCTTTCATCTTCTCCTGTTTCGTATGGTAAACGAGGGACTTTGAAACCATCGTATGCTTGGATCAATTTGTCCTCCTTGGTGGTCATGAACGGCACCTTAATGGTAGTACCATTAAGGAGATGAAAATCACCTTCTTTTGTTTGTGTTGCATCGAAAGGTTCCTCCCAAGCACCTTTGAAGTAAATTGCATTTATAAAGATGAGTTTGGTATTATTATCAACTGATCCAGGTGGTAGGAGTTGCTAAATCAGTCCATTAGTCTTCCTTTCAGCCCATGAATTAACTTCAGATGTCACTTCAGCGACCTGCATGTGCACAGTTAAACATCATCATCCCAAGATCTTCACATTCACAAATGCGATTTGATATAAAAATGATTTTCTATGATTTTTATTCATTGCAGTAAGGATCAACTAGACATATCATAAAATCACAAAATGAACGAGATGATGATGTTTGGACTATGCATAGTGGATCATGTCTGGTCTATTCCTATCCATGTTTCCTATAATAAAGCAACTCATTATCTAGAAGCGATGATAAGATTTGACACAGAAGGAAACATGAAACACAGGAAAGTCATCTAAGGGGAATATTGCATACATATTGAAGACATAATCGTTAAGATGAGCACAAGCTGTATTGGAATGGCACAAGCAAATTGTCAAACTTATATATCTTGGGGAGGCATCGCTTACTTTGTTGGTAAAATCAACTTGATTGGAAGAAGCTTTGTAGAGACGCTCAACAACCTCCTTGAATGTAGGTTGAAGGGGAAGGCTTTTTTCAACCCACAAGGCATTTATGAAACTCAGTTTAGGGCCACCAAAGGGACTTCCGTCAAAAAAAGTATTGGCAATGAGCTCTGACAAAAGTTTGTTAAGCTCATTGGAAGATTTGGACTTGAGAAACGCAAACAATTGTTCCTTGGTTATGAACCGCTTGAGCTGATGGCTAGCAAGCTGATTACAACATGAATAGACGCAGGGGACAAGATCATATTCTTGCCCTTTGCCTCCAACAAGAACACATGCTCAACCAACCTTAATGAAATGTCAGTATGGTTGGCAATTGCTTTGCGAAGCTCCATATTTTTGATTGTAAACAAGATTGTTTTGCAAAGTTAATTAATTTGGGTATGCCATGTTTCGGTTATAGTTGCATTTATTATATATGCAAGCCTTTTCTTTTGCATGAATTTTATATTGTATTCCAGTCTTAAGTTGTTAATTACTAATTGATAGATTAAATGATAAGATTAAAGCATTAGATCCTGGGTTATGGGTACACATAGGTTTGATTTTGTATTGAATTAACGAATAATTTGATCTAAAGTTGCGAGGCTTATCACTCTTTTTTCCTTAATAAAGGTAAGGGAACATATTCGATTCATATACTTTTTCACTCTAATATAATTAAAGCAACGTAGGTTTGCATTTTATATGTTCTCGATCGGTGATTTTACTTGATGTAACCTGATCATCTAGATTCGTTGGGTAAATATAAACACACATTCATGTGTGTCATGAGGTTGGATTTTAATTTTAACATCATGAGTACTTTTTCCTCCCTTCTATATATCTTTTTTTTTAACCTTAATTATCTTTTTTCTCATGTTTGCTTATGAACAGCGAAGAAAAGGATTTGACAGAACAAAAAAACTCTAAGCATCTATTTCAACTTTTGTTAGGGGCTGCCATTAGTCATAATTGTTTATGGTAAGTCCCAATTTTCTTAGCTTTTATAAATTTTGCCTCTTTGGCCTCCCGGGCTTCTTTAGTTCTTACAAATCGATCATGTATTTGGGATTTCACTCCATGGACTACTTGGTTGTGGTAAGACAATGTTAACTCACGCCATTGCCAATGAGGCGACTCTTCCTTTCTATCACATTTCTTCCACTCAACTTGTGTATGGAGTTTTTGGTATCTATCTGCCACCATTTTTCTGATCTTTCTTCTATTCCTCTTGGGCCAGAAAAGGCGGAGGTTCGGTGGTGGTGGGATGGTTGCGCTGGTGGTGGTTTTAGAAGTGAGAGAGAGGGAGTATGAGGGTGGAGGCTGGGGTTTCGAAGAGATAGAGAGAGAGTGAGTGAGTATGGGGGTGTATTTTCCGGATGTTTCCAAAGATAAACTATGGTTCATCTTTGTACATATCCATGGATATCTCCAAAGGCGAACTATGGTTTGCTTTGTAAATATCTTATGCATGAATCAAAGAGAAAATGGTAGAGCAATTGAAACAAAAAAAAAATTGACTGTTCACTTGGCATGCTACATTAGCATCGCTGGGTCTCCTTTTCCCTCATAAATTAAGACTTCATAATCCCCATGTCCTCCATGATCAATTTACATTTTGGACCATTCTTCACTATCAATAACCCTTCCAAATGATGGTCCAACTTCCTGGGTTATGGACGGAAGAAAGTGCTCAAGGCCCAACACGGAGGTGAATCAGGGCCAATTTCATTAGGCCGATTGGAAGCTGCGAAAATGCTGTCTTCAACCTTCAGATTATTATTCATCATTTCGCAAGCTGAGTTTTCCGGAGTAGCTTAAACCCCAAATCCTTCAGCTCTGCTTAAACCCTATACAAATCCTGGGATTAACCCATCACCATGGCGTTGCAATCCCTCTGCTGTTCCTTTCTCTCTCCTAAAGTTACGCCTTCTGTCTCTCGCCGCACCGTAAGTCTTCTTTCTCGTCGAATTTCACGGTACTGGCTTTGCTGCAATCGTCTTTTATTCGGGTTTGTTTATATGTTAACCTGTAAATTTATATCTTAAAGGTTTTAAAGATTGCTGCTATTCGAAAAGATCAAACTCTTCGCATTGCAAATGCTTCAAAACGTAAGCTTCGTTCAATTACCGTTCTTCCAATAGATTTCAATTTGCTAAATGACAGTTGAGCTGAATTTTGTCTGTTCTGAAACAATTGCTGAATTAAATTCCTGGGATTATGCTTCTTTGGTGGATTCTCGCATGCGGCAGCATTTTCTAGCTTAATTACTTTGGGTTCTGACTTAAAGTTTTCTACAGCAGGTGGTTTGAACTGGGTATGTGAGGATTCTCTGTTGCCAAAGGTGAAGGGATTCTGCAAAGTTCGTGCTTCAAGTTCGGAGAATTCAAACGCGAAGTTGGGGATTTCTCCCAAGAGCTCTTCAGGAGTTCCGGTGACAAAGTTTGGTGGGGTTGAACCTTTCCGAGGCAAAGCAGGATCAATCTCATTCTATGGACTGACGTACAATTCAGTAGAGGAAAGCAAGTTGGTGTCATCTCCATTTAAGGATGGTGGAGGTTCGGTGCTGTGGGTGCTCGCTCCGCTTGTGTTGATACTTTCTTTGACCCTCCCTCCTCTTTTCATCACAGACACAGTTGATGTTCTAATCAGAGATGGGGTTCTTGCAGGTAGATATGCTTTGCTGGTTCTGATTTTGTATTGTTTGCTGTGAAGTGCTTGTTGGGTGGGTTATCATGACAAAAACTTTCCTCTTCCTGCTTCTGATTGTGTTGGATATGCTTTGGTTTGTGTGGGATTTGGTGTATTAGAGCTGTTAGTCCTTAGTTAATCTTGATGAAAACATCCATGATTGTCAATACGTTTTGGTCTGTTTGGCACTTGGATAAAATCTTTCTAATATTGACAGTTAGCAATCTATAGGACTCTCTTTGTAGAGTATTTCAAATATGTAGTCTGTTATTAGGCTATTAGCATGACATCAAGAAGGAATAACCCACTTAACTATTTTGGGTGCACAGGCAATTCTTAGTATCACATCAAGAAAGAATAACCCACTTAACTCTACGGGGAAAGCCCCATTCAACATTACTGCATGTGTCTTTATGTGGACCGACAGCTTACCCTTGCAGTATCCTCTTGCCACTTTTAAACTGCTATTTGAAAAGACTCCTTGTTTCCTTTGTTCCCTTGTACTCTAGAGTCATTAGGATTTCTTTGTTCTTTATTGGAAATGTGTTAATATGAGTTATGTAACTGACCCTTGATGCACAACCCCACTTCAACACAGAGATCATTGCTTCCCTTTCATGCGAAGCTGTATTCTATGCTGGCATAGCAGCCTTTGTGCTAATTACTGACTGGGTTCAGCGACCTTACCTGGAGTTTAGCACCAAGCGATGGGGACTCATAACTGGTCTGAAAGGACACTTGACCACTTTGTTTTTCTCAACGGGCCTTAAGGTTGTTGCTCCATTGGTCATCACCTACGTTACCTGGCCAATTCTTGGCGTTCAGGCATTTGTTGCTGTGGCTCCGTTGCTTTTTGGCTATCTTGCTCAACTTGCTCTTGAGACTTTTGTTGACAAACGAGAGTCCTCCTGTTGGCCTGTTGTTCCCATTATATTTGAGGTATGCTTGTGTACTAGTTGATTCCAATCTCTTTATGCTTATGTAGATATGTGTTTCTCATCGATAGAAATTGGCGTGGCAGGTTTACAGATTATATCAACTGACTAAAGCTGCTCAATTTGTGGAAAGATTGATGTTTGTCATGAGAGGCGCTCCAAACACCCCTGAAGTAGTAGAGAGAACTGGTGCCTTAATAGCAATGTTGGTTACCTTTCAAGCAGTGGGTCTGGTTTGCCTGTGGTCGCTACTGACCTTTCTTCTAAGACTATTTCCCTCCCGACCCGTTTCAGAGAAGTACTGATGTTTTTCGAAGCTGTATATGCTGCAAAGTTTTTGCCTTTTGCTCATCTCCTGCTCCAAGAAATGGACTAAAAGCTCTTTGGTGAACTGATGTACATCACTGTCTAGGCTTTTTAGGCTCAACAGCTTGTAGAAAGTAGGAACAGATCGATCATCCAAAATCAGCTTTATCACATTAAATTTTTGTTTTCATTAAATCACTTTGCTTTCGCAGATTTTTGATAGGGTATGTGCTGAAGGTAAGTGTATACGTTTTGAGAGTCTATTTGAACACTTTCTATCATATCTACTTGAAGAGAGATCGAGACCCACAACCTCCAACTAGATATGCTTAACCTGAAATGGCGTCGTACAGTGCTCTTGCAGATCACGCAGCATAGTGTCTTCATTCCCTACTGGCTACCATTTGCACCGGGAATCTGGCTCTAGATTTTCGACCATGTCTGGTTGCCCAACTTATCTTCACTGTCAGCGTATCGGATTGTATACTTATCTGTCATATGCCAAGCTTTGACATTCACTTGCTTATTAATATTCCTTAAGTATCATACATAATTGATAAGGTGAAAGAATTACAAAGGCACCTTTAACTCATTGATACTTTGACCTTGTTGCTCTATAGATACGAGTACTATTTAACCATTCAAGAGTACAAGACACAGAAGCAAATGTCACACTTTGGGTCTTCTTCTTCTTCTTATTGTTATTATTATTATTATTATTATTATTATTAATTAGTTGAGTTGTTGAGATAGTTTCTTAGTGTGAGAACTAGGAGTTGAGATCTAGAGGTCAACTACCTCGTACTTAACTGAGAGGTGAAATTAAGTGATGAGATCTTGAGAGTAGAGGAGATTCTAAGATTGTGAAAAGTTCATGATAATAAATCATTGAGGAAGTTCAGTTCTAGTGTTGGAGAACTCTAGGCAGTGACTAACTCTGAAATTTGAATTTGAAGGAACATCGTTAACAACTATCGTGTTTTATCTCTATTTTATTTCCGATATTCATTTGACTAGCCTAATTAAACTTTCAATTGGTATTAGAGCCTAACATACCCTTTAAGACTTTACCGTCTGTAGGCTTGATCTCATAACTAGTTATGGATACAAATTTGACGATTTTCCTTCTCCACTTGATGGACCTAACTATTCTTCTTGGAGTGACAGGATGAAGGCGTTTTTTTCAAACCCACTACAATGAGGTTTGAGGAATTGTTATCCATGGACCAAATGTAATTGACAAAGCAAGAAATGAGTACACTAATGATCAAATGAAATATGTCTCATTGAAATTAAGGCTATGCTCATCTGACTTAAGGCTATACTCATCTTATTTTTCGGAATATCTAATAATATTCTTGAACAAGATATTGGTTGTGAAAATGCCAAAAATATTTGGGATATTCTCTCTTTATTATGTGTCACTATGAATTCTTTTTAGATGTGATCAAACATGAAGAGGTTATTGTGATCGCTAAAGCGAAAGGTTATAATTTAAAGGTCAGTTGAAAAAGTAAAACTAGTTGAACAAGAAAATGAAGTAGAGGTTCAACCATTAATAACTCTATCAAATGAGAAAAGTCATGTAAAATCTTCAATAATTTATGTTGCTCACCCTTTCTGTTCCCGGGAATGCCACTATTTCATTGATGTGTCTATTGAGACGGAAGCCAGTTGCCTCAAGGTTAGCTAATCATGGTTATTGTATTTATACTTCTTGTGCTTTGTGTCGCCATCAGTTGGAAGATATTGATCACTTGTTCATATGTTGCCCCTTTTCTATTACAATCCTTGATAAAATCATATCCTACCTTGATGTAATATTGTTTCCCTTCTGACAATAATTTCTGAAACAAAGGAGCAAGATTGTCTCTGACTTTTAACAATCTTCTCCAGTACCAACTAGAGTTCTGCTTCACTTCACAATCAACCATTGACTTCTTGCGCAAATATATGTGATGAATCCATTTTACCCTCAATGATTCCTTGTTACAATAAAGTTGCCAAACAAGCTTCCCCAGAGTAGCAGTATTCCAAGCTAAAGCATCTCTGATGTTCAGGCCCCCCTCATTCTTATATAAGCAACAACTATGCCAAGAAATTGGAGGAGCTTTAGTATCAGAACCCCACAGAAACCTAATACAGAGTCTGTTGATTGCTTCAATAACATTCTTTGGTAAAACAAACATCTGAGCCCAATATGTATGAATAGACATAAGAATGATGTTTACCAATTCAACTCTTCACGCATATGACAATTTCTTCACTGCAAAACCCTTCATTCTATTTGTCATTTTTTCCAGCAACATAGTGCAGTCATGTCTGTTAAGCCGAAATGGCTTAATTGGGACTCCCAAGTATCTAAAAGGAAGATCCCCCTCCTTGAAACCAACCTCATCCAAGATCTTCTTCTTGATGTCTGCTGGAACATTTGAACAAATTACATCTGACTTGCATTTATTAGGGAGCAGCCCCGAAGTCGTGGAAAAATGATTAAAGGCACCATTCAAGATACGCACACTAGCCACATCTCCATGACAAAACATCAATAAGTCATCCGCAAAACATAAATGAGTGAGTTTTAGCGGAGCACGAAACTGATGATAGTGGAAACCAGAAGATGAAACATGATATTTAATTATCCGGTCTAAGTAGTCCATTACCAAAACAAAAGAAGAGGGGATATCGGATCACCTTGACGAAGCTCTCTCCCACTTCTGAATCTGCTAAAAGAATGACCATTAAAACCCACCGAGAAACTTGCACTGGTTACACAAGTCATAATACGCTCCACAAAAGTCCAAGGGAAGTTCAGAGCCAATAATAAATTCCTCAGAAAATCCCAATCCACAGTGTCATATGCCTTCTGGATGTCCACCTTTAGTAAACAACTTGGCTTGGCACCCTTTCTATTATAAAAACACACGAGGTCCTCAGCAATCAAAATGTTGTGTAGAATTGAACGACCTTCTACAAAAGCTGCTTGAGATGAGTCCACCAAATCACAAAGGACCTCTTGCATTCTGTTAGAGATTGTCTTAGTTATCACTTTATAAATGTAAATGATATTACAACAAGGTATAGGACGAAGATCTCCAACCTCAATGGGATTAGGAACTTTTGGAATCATGGCAAGTAATGTTGAGTTCACTTCACCAAGAAGCTTTCCATTTGAGAAAAAATCTTTAATAGCCCTAGTCACATAAGAACCTACTATACTCCATGATGCCTTAAAGAAGCAAGCATTGAAACTATTCGGCCCCATACTCTTAGTGACATCCATAGCGAAGATAATCTCCTTGATTTCCTTATCTAAAACAGGACATAACAGTTTGTTGTGATGGCTATCAACCAGCCTCTTACCTTCATCATAATAGCAAAATCAACCTTGCCTAAACAAGATTTTTTAGCAAAAAAACTCTCGAAATGATCAGCCAAAAAATTTCCAATATCTTTGACGTCTTGCAATGTTTCACCAACATTGTTCCTCAATGTTAACACTTTATTTTGATATTGCTGAGCCTTCAACATAGAATTAAAAAGACCTGAATTATGATCCCCTTGTTTCAGCCAATCTGCCTTTGTCTTTTGTCTCATAAGTTTCATTGCTGAGGTCAGAGAAGATTGATACTTCTGTTTTGCCAAGTCAGTAGTATCAAGCATAACTGTATCTCGAGGGTTCTTCATGAAAATCTCTTGAGCTTGTAGCATTGATTCATAATCCTGTTGTGACTGCTTGTAAATATCCTCATAAGAAGATCTATGTAAAGTAGATAGAGGACCCTTAAGGAGCTTCAATTCAGAAACAAGAGAAAACATAGGAGAGCCACTAATCCTCGTCTTCCAAGTCTCTGAAACCAAAGGAAAGAAAAGAGGAGAGTCCACCCACATATTGCAAAACATAAACCTTCTCTTTGATCTTATTGAATTGTTATTCAAGGAAATAACAAGGGGTGAATGGTCAGATATACCATGGGGTAAAACAACATAAGAAATAGTAAACCGTATGGGAATCGGTTCACTTTTGGTTCGTCTCTATCGGACCATTCCTAAGCCTTCTAAGGGGCTTCGGAACCATCGGCAAGAATAAACACAACGTGGTGAAGGCGTTCCAAGGCTAGAAAAGGGCGTGCCTTCACTCTTTTGATCATAACTCCTTCAATACAACTCCGATGGACTTCAAATTTTGGGAGCTTAAAGAAAACACCGAGAGTTTCCATCGATACCTTATGGGTCTAAAACGGAGCCCGGATGAAGAAGTTATGCGTGTTTGAAGTCGGCAGAAAAAACTGCCCAGAGATTTCTTGGGTGATTCAATACTCTTTGCTTGTGGGAGATCCTTGTGCAAGTGTTTGAACATCTAAGTTCAATTTGATGAGATTTCTCTCTTTAGAATTGTCCATATCTTTTAATTTCATGTTTATCTAAATTAATCCAAAAACCCTAAAAATTGGTTCATAGTGTTTATGAGTTCTATGGGTGGATTTCCATCATCCACATGTTTGTTTAGACCCTAGGCTTCCGCGCATTCCTCTCCATTTGGTCTTAGAGCTAGGCATAGAACTCATAGTTTGTTGGAAATTTCTTGTTTTTACCTAGAATTGTTCTTGTTGTTGTTTGGTAGTGAATTTTTTGTGTTCTTGGTTTTGTGGATTGTATGCAAATATTGGTGTTCCCCATTCCCTATGATATCCAAGAGTGTTGGAATACATTGTATTGTGTTTGTATCTAATGATTGATGCATATTGGAGCTTTGAAGTGAAGTTGGAAAATAGTGCCCGAAAGGTGTTCGATGAAATGTCAATGTGAGAAAAACACAAAGAACCCTTAGCCAAACACTATCCAACTACAAGAAAACCCCTAAACTCCACAAATTTCCCCCAAACACAATCTGTCACTTCATCCCTTATTGTTGGGTGTTATTGTTGTTCTTGGTTATTGATTGAATGGTTGGAAGTAGTATTGGGTTGTGTTGAAATTTATTTGTTAGATTTTGTTGAGTTGGTGGTTGTGTTAGTGGTTGTTTTGTTGGTGGTGGTTGTGTGCCCATCCGGGTTTTTTCTTTTTGGTGCATTCCCCTTGCCAGTTTCACCCCATTTTTCCTCCACAAAATTAGCCTCGAAAATAAACCCCTCAAATATTCCTAGCTACAGAAAAACCCAAACCTCCATCCGCTCAAATTGTACACCCCACAAAAAAACCAAGCTCCACAAATGGCCTCCATGTCTTATTGTTCAGGCAAGCATGATGTCCTTTTTTCCCCTAAACCCAAACCCAAACCCAAACAAACCTTCGAGGAGACTCTTCAACGTATCGAAGAGAAGGTTCGAGAAGTTCAACGTCGAATGGGTGACTTACTCTGCGCTACGACCCCTACGCAACTAGAGTCATTGAAAAGTGATCATGGTATTTCAACTCGGTCTCCTAGAACTCACCATAATGGTTATTCGAGGTATTTCGATGATTATCGACATGGTGGTTCTCAAGCTAGGAGAATGGACGAGAAGGTTACTTCATGGCCTTCTAGGAAGGGAAGTGCTCACTCTTGGAGAACGACTTCATCCAAAGGAAGTCCAACTTCCAAGCAACCCAAACCATCTTCCCGAGCTCATAAGGAAAGTGCGGAATATCTTCGGAAGCTCAAGGGTAGAAAATTCTTCATGTGTCCGGTTTATGGCCATTACCAAGCCCTATGCCCTACGAAGATGGTTGATAGCTCCAAAGCAAGTGAGGTAGCCACACTGGAGGCTCCAAAGACTAGTGTTGAGGTTCGCGCGCAAGAAGGGGAGAGTTCGACTCCTAGGCGATCCTTTATCTTGACCAAGGATTCCCGAGATAACTCTCAACGGAAGAATATTTTCCAAACTCGGTTCACCATCGGTGAGAAGGCAGCCAAGGTCATCATCGACGGTAGGAGTTGCACCAACTTGGCCTCTACCTACATGGTTGAGAAACTCCAATTGCCAGCCTCGGCTCATCCTCAACCGTATAGCTTGCAAGGGCTAAAAGATGGCGGTGACTTCGAGGTAACTCAACAAGTTTTGGTTTCTTTCTCCGCTTGGTCTTATGAGGATAGTGTTCTTTGTGATGTTGTCCCCATGGATGCTTGCCATTTACTACTTGGTAGACCTTGGCAATTTGATCGGCATGTTATCTACGACGGCCGGAAGAACACCTACACCTTCTCAATGGGAGAAAGAAAAATCAAACTCATTCCTTTACCCCCTCTCGAAACCAATTTACCATAAGCCGGGGTGGGAAGTGAGAAGAGAAACCTCCAAAAGAGTGAAACACGGGATGAGAGTGTTTTGAGCAAAGGAAAGCCACATTGGGCTTTACTTTTGTGAAAAAGCGACCTTAGTGAGGTCGAGCGAACCTTAGCTCCACAGAAATTTCCAACCTCCCTCCCTTGTCCCTCACCCTTACCCAAAACTCCTACCAGGCTCCGTATAGAGTTCCTCAGTGTTGAGTCTTGCTCACTCACTCTCGAGCCTCGCCATTAAGTTGACTTGCTTGACGACACGTCCATGGCTACTCACCCGAGCTCTATTACTTCCACATCGAGGTTGAACGAGGAAGAGGTTGTCTCCATTAGCCTTGACGCCGAGCTCTCATGTGACGAATTCCTTGTTGCTTTCAACAAGTTGATGGGTGCTAGGCGTGTTTGGGTCCTTCATGAAGTTGACTTGGCCCCTCCTTTCCGCCAGAATTGCTAGATGTTTTAGAAGGACGGGTTGATGAGCGTCACTCTACTTCAACTGTTGGAGTACGTGCTTTTGGGTCTACACGGGTATCCGATAATTTTGAACCCCAAGAGTTGAGGACAACTATTTTCGAAGAAGGGAAGTATGAACCGTATGGGAATCGCTACATTTTGGTTCGTCTCTATCGGACCATTCCTGAGCCTTCTAAGGGGCTTTGGAACCATCGGCAAGAATAAACACAATGTGGTGAAGGCGTTCCAAGGCTTGAAAAGGGCGTGCCTTCACTCTTTTGATAATAACTCCTTCAATACAACTTCGATAGACTTCAAAATTTGGGAGCTTAAAGTACACACCGAGAGCTTTCCATCGATACCTTATGGGCCTAAAACGGAGCCCGGATGAAGAAGTTATGCACATTTGAAGTCCACAGAAAAAACTGCCTAGAAAGGTGTCGCGCCCGCGACACTTTAGGTCGCACCCGCGACCTCTCTCTGCATGTCCCCGTTGTCAGCGCCGATTTCCAGACGGTTGTTGCACCTGCGACCTCCCCCTGCCTTGTTGCTGCAGCCGCGCCATCTCTCTAGTCCAATCGGTCGTCGCATCCGCGACGTTCCTCTGCCCTGTTGCTGCGACGCGTGACTTTTGTGTCCAAATGTTGTGTTTTGTTTTAATTTTCCCCATTAGTATGAATACCCCCTCCCCCCTTTAGCTTGTTTTTGGAGATAGATTTTGATGATTAATGTTTAGGAGTTAGACTCAAGAAAATTCCTATCAATTAGAGAGTTTGTAATTGTTGGTTTTCAAATCATATTGCAATGAAAGCTAATCCTTTGGGTGGAAGTTACTTTGTGATTTCTCTTCTTTGTGAGTGGGTGTTTATCATCTACCCTTTGTAAGATTTCTTGGGTGATTCAATACTTTTTTCTTGTGGGAGATCCTTGTGCAAGTGTTTGAACATCTAAGTTTAATTTGGTGAGATTTCTCTCTTTAGAATTGTCCATATCTTTTAATTTCATTTCTATCTCCCTTAATCCATAAACCCTAAAAATTGGTTCATAGTGTTTATGAGTTCTATGGGTGGATTTCCATCATCCACATGTTTGTTTAGACCCTAGGCTTACGCGCATTCCTCTCCAATTATCCTCAAAATCATCCAGACCTTTGGCATTAATTAAAACACGATCAATACAGGAACTGTAAAACCCCGAAAAATCCAAAGATGTTAACTGTGACGTCGTTAGTAAATTAGGTTTGACTTCGTTATTTATTATTATTCGTTTGTGTTTATTTTTGCTAACACTTGAGCTCGTAGGATCGTGAGAGACTAACAAGGGTATATCGGTAATTTCATGGGTTTAGTATGATTAGTTTTACTCTTTTTATTATTATTATTACTATTAATATTATTGAGTTATGTGATTAATTTTGTGAATATTATTTGCTATGTGATTACTATTACTATTAATATTATTATTAGTATTATTATTATTATTGTTGTTATTATTATTAGTTGTCTTTAGAAAATCAGATTTTAATTGTTTTAGTGTTGGGTTGGGCTAGGATTAGGATTAGACTAATTGGGTCCTAATTAAGTGGATAGTATAAAAACCTCTTTCTCCCTCCCTCAAACCCTAATCTTCAACCCCTAAACCCTAACCCTAGTCTTCCCCCTCTCCCATCTCTCTCTCCCCCTCCTCTCTGCCGCGCCCCAGCAGCCGCCCCCACCAGACGACCACCGCCGCAACCACCGCCGTCCACCGCAACCACCGCCCCTCCTCTCTCTCTCGATCTCCCTTTTCTCTCTTTTTCTCTCTTTCCCCCTGCCTCTGCTTCGCACTCGGCCCAGGCAACCACCACCAACGTCGACCACCTCCTCGCCGCCGCCTTTAGGACACCGCCGCATCGCCGGAAATCGTTGCTCAGTAGCCCGACAGGAGGAAACCTGAAGTTTGCTGCTGTTGTTGTCGTGCGAACCCTACTGTCGAGATTCGAACCGCGCCACCAACGCCACCGTTGTCTGCCCTGCTGTCGCCGCCTCTGCCCCTGCCGTCGACACCGCCCCGCCGGAAAACCGCCGCCCTAACCCTAACGTAAAACCCTAAGATTTTTCTTTAAGACCTTTCTTTTTCCTTCTTGTTCTGATTATTGTTATTATTATTGTATTATTATGATTGTATTATTATTATTGAGTTATTATTATTAATGTTGTATTGTTATTATTCTTGTTTAAGTCTTGTAAATTTGGGTAATTAGGGGTGTAAATTATTAGGTTGTTGTTTGTAGCTAAATTGTTCTTGTATTGTTGTTATTTATATGTAATTTGTCTAATTCTTTATATGTAATCTTGTATGTTTAATTTGGTGTATTAGGGTTGTAATAGTTGTAGTAAAATTATTAATGTTAAATTGTTTGGTATATTTTGTTTTCATGAGAAATCATGTTTAGGGTTCATTCATGTGTTTTATGTGATGAATTAAATTATGTATATCATGCTTAGGAATTCTAAAGTTATTATTGTGTAGTGTTAGTATAAATCTTTCACAAGTTATTTATATGGTATTGTATGCAAATTTATGTTAGGGTCGTTAGAAATATTCTAGGCATGAATTATGATTAGTATCGATGTTTATATATGTTATATGCTATTGTTTAATTAGTATTTGAGATTTTTCATTAAATTCGTATTCTTGAATGAATCTTGGAAAATGAATTAGTTGTGTGATTCTTGATTTTTTTTAGTTTAAGTGTTTATATGATCCTCATATATATTTTTTTTTTCATTCACATGTTCTTTATTTCAATCATGCTTAAGGTTAATCTTGTTAATAAGTTAGGTTGAGATTCTTGTTTATTAATTCTTGGTTCTTGATTGAATCTTTGTTTAAAAGAAATTAGTTTTGTTTAGGATTCTTGATTGGTAGGTTGAATGTTTATATGTTCTTTATAATTTATTCATATGTACTTTAATTTATTCACATGTTCTTTAAGACCTTTCTTGGTTCTTGATTAAGAAATTCGTACTTTATAATTATTCATGTTGTAAATAAAGGGTCTTGAAGTAGTATGCTTTAGATTTCATGTGTACGATAATGTTGTTAATGTTTCATGTGTTATATTTTGGTATTAGTGATAGAGAATTTGATGTTTGGACTTTAGATGGTTTATACTAATTACCTTGGACCCTAGCTACTGTTTTAGGCCCAAATTAGAACCTCGGGACCCAATGGTGAAAGTTAGAACCGAATTTATAATTTTAAATAAGAACCGGGATCGGGACAGTTTCGTTAGTGTCTAAAGATCGGGTCACCACGGTTAGTGTAGTTGTCTTTTGATAGAACCCTTTGGACTGGAGCTTCCCTTAGATGTTAGCTTTAATAGGAATTTTACGGACCGGACTTTGGAATTTTATAATTCGAGTTATACCCCGATTACCAGACCTAGGTCAGATCTGGACAGTTTGGGAAGATGACGGTTTTTGAGGACCTTAAAGCGTGTGTTGGGTCTCGAGTTCACTTAAGAGTTTTAGTAGACATCCCGAGGTTTCCGAAAAGTCCAAAACCAGACCCATAGGATGTCGGGAAGTCAAGTTACGACTCTTTTTATGTGGATGCTGTAATCTGTTTTGTTAATGCTTGTTATTAATAAAAGTGTTGTTGTGTAAAAGTGATGCTTTGAGCTGGTTATACGATTATTTGAAATGTGTTAGGTAATTTAAAGTGTAAATTCATGATTGATAGGAACCTATAAGGTTCCTAGGGGAGGGTTAGTTAGAAGGTAGTTAATACTAACTTCGAAGAGCGCGTTTTAATTAGAATAATTATTCTATTTTAGGCCCAAGCTAACTCGCGTCGTTAGTGAGCTCAAGTGTGTTCGTTTTTGCTGTGAAGTGAAGCTAACCACGTAATGTCTATGCTCTAATCCCCACCGGGATGCTCTTTAAATGTGTTTTAATGTTTTCTAATCTGTTTTGAGAATTGCATCCCGAAAGGGGACTTTTGTGGAAATGTGACCATCTGTTTTGGATAACTACTTGTATTTGTTTGTGCTTTGATTTTATTGAGTTGAGAAACCGTGATGGTCTTTTATAAGTAGTGTTGTTATTGGTTTTGATAACATGGGTTGGGATTGACTTGAGAGTTGTGAGCTGAGTTTGAATAATATACTAATAACTCAAGTGAAACGTTCAGCGGGTTTGTTCTCTGATGCCTTTGGTAGGGGGTTACTTTGATGCCTTTGGTAGGCGATTACTTTGATGCCTTTGGTAGGCAATTTTAGGCGATTACTTTGATGCCTTTGGTAGGCAATTACTTTGATGCCTTTGGTAGGCGATTTTTTATGCCTTTGGTAGGCGATTACTGATGCCTTTGGTAGGCGATTATTATATTTATGCCTTTGGTAGGCGGTTACTTTGATGCCTTTGGTAGGCGATTGTTTTGATGCCTTTGGTAGGCGATTGTTTCTATATGGGATTTGATATCCCGCCCGCATAATAAAATGAATGGGTTGGGTTGAGGACAACAGTTGTGTGGGTTAAACGGTTTATTAAAAGGTTTGACTTGTTTCCCCTTCCTCAAATGAATTGAAATGAACTTAACTTGTTTTTAACGTTAGGGTTAGACATTATTGAGATTTCCCCCTCATTTTTGAACTGTTTTGTTTTCAGGTGATGATCAATATGCTGGGGACGGGAATTAGAAGTGAGGACGACATGTCTAGGAGTCGTTAACTTTTGTTATGCTTCTTTTTGAAAGACTTGAAGTTAGTTCGAGGTTTATTTCTAAGTATGAGTTTGTTAGTTGGTTGCCGTTGACAGACAGTCGTTGTTTTTTTTTCTTACCTTGTATTCCTTCGGGGATACGGCAGTGACACCCAATAAGAGTTTAAGTCTTCTGCTAAATTTTGTCTGTTAACATTAGTTTGACTTTGACTTTTCGATAATTGAATTTCCGGGGCGTTACAGGAACAAATTCTCTTGTTATGCCAAGTAAATTTCAAACTTGAGTGCTTCACCTCATAGATCAATTTATCAAAGAGAGCAATTTATCCATGATCATATGATGAAGAAGTTCAAGGAATCTCACCAAACTCGACCAAATCCAATTATGGAATGGGAGATAAGGTGATTGGCCAAGACCCCACAATAATATTAGGAGTATTTGGCCTTGGATTCCCTCTTTTAGGCACTTTCCTACTCTGAAGATTTTCATTTCCAGCAGCAGAATTTTGTGAGCCCCCAGCCACAAAAGTAGTATTCTCAGACTGACCAACTTTTTGTTTCCATTCTAGGGTGTTCTTCTTCTTCCTGCAATTCTCAGCTCGATGACCAAAATATTTGCATTCATAACATCTCACCGACCTCCATTCATACTCAATTTTCTGAGTATATGGAAAACCCTCCTCGTCATTCTATGGAACAGTAGCAAGGAATGAATGTTCAATATCCATTTTGACTAAAATTCTTACAAATCTCATCATAGTCTTATCCTTTGTAACCACATCCGCCAAAAGAGGCTCTCCCAATAGACTCCCTATTTTGCTTAATTCGTCCTTGCTCCAAACCTTCCAGTTTAAACCTGGAAAATGCACCCAACTTGGCACAGAAAATTACTTATCAGGAACTACCGAATCATCTAGCGCCCAAGTTCCCATCAACAATGGCTTCTTATCAAAATAAACCACATGTCTCCTGAGTATCTTATCTCTAGCTTCTATTGAAACAAATCGAAAGATAAAGATACCTTCCGGATGCCAGACAATCCTATCCAAACCCTCATTACCTCAATTCTTCGAGCAAACAACTTCATTACAGATAAAGGAGGACGAGCTCCCAAAACAAAACTAATTATAGAGGATTCCCAAAAAGTTACCTCAGATTCAATATCTTCATACGAAAATTGTTGTGTCACAACACCATCAATCTCTAAAGGAGGAATGAAAGATAATCGCATTGGCTCAGAATCATAATCATTAGATGCATTTTGATTCAAGTTTTCCTCCGATTCAATAACAGATAGTTCAAGTTCTGGATCATCATCCCCATAGTAATACGAAGAGGAGAGACCGAAGAACATATTTCCTCCTCTTGGACGATCGAACCTTCAATATTGTGATCAACATCTTCATCAAGATGAGTAGAGTTCGAAATCAACACTTCAGGCGATGAAAATTCAATGGAAATCTTCGATTTCTTGGCAGATTTAGCGGCTTTTTTCCTACCCCGCGATCGCCCAATAGAGCTTCTCTCTCTAGGGCATATATAATCACCATAACTCGAGCCTTGATGGCGAGGATAGACCTCTTACTGCTGCATTAATTGATTTACTAGTTCTTGTAATTATATATTCCTCCATCTCTTTTTATTTGTCATTTCTTATAGGAGCACAGAAACTAATACTACCAAAATTTTAGGTAGAAATGTACTAGAATTACAAAAATAACCTCAAATATTGTTAAATTATTGGTTTCAAGAGCGACGGATCCAGACAATGAATTTAGGGGTGTCTAATTAATAATAACTACCATTACATCTATTTGCAAAAATAATCCCCCAATATTAACAGGCTATTTAAATTTTGTTATGAATAGTTGGGCTGTTGTATTAAATTGGATTCCTCTTACTAATATTTCGAGCCTTTTTCGGTGTCATCTCAACATAAATATACAATATTCTTCCAATGTATGATAAATTATTTAAAAAAAATTCTGGACTAGAGATGTCCATGGACACCCCCAACCATAACACATATTCACCCATAGATTTCAAAGTAATTTATTAATGGTAAAAGTAGTAAAAATATTATTATAAAGGTAAAAATGAAGAATAATTACAAAAATAAAAAGGGTAGTTAAATGAGTAATAACCAGGGAGGGAGTGTTCATCTGAGTGGGGATACTGCTTCATAATGTTTGGGCAAAGCTATGCACCGCAGATATTAATGTTTCATCATTTGGGTGGTAGTGCCTCGGTACACTGCTTTATATTAGATAATGTTTGGGCTGAATTATGCACCTCAACTGTTGACGTCTCCTGGCTCCCACCAAAAGTGTCATCGAGCAACATTGCTGATGAGTGATAAATAACGTTATAGAGCACTATACATAAATAAAATGATTGAAAAATAATACGCTACAAATTATTGATGAATTCACAATCCATTTTTTTTTTGTTGGTAAGTGAAAAAATATGGAGCCTTACAAATGGTTAAAGGGAAAATTACTCTCCAATGTTGTCCCAAGAAAAAAGACTTTTTTATTGAATTGTTTTTCTTAGGATAAGATGTTGCTATTAATCAAGGACTTTTGACCAAGAAAAACAATTTAGAATTATTTTTAAAGTTGGATATAGGTATGTCAAAAGTCAGATGTGACTTGAAATGATGTAAACTAAGAAATTTAAATTGGATAAATACTTGTGCAAAATAATTCAAAACGCTACGTCTATTGGCGTGTTAACCCTGAAAATGATGGTGGTAAACCAAGTTTTGGGCTAACATGAATAAATGTTGGACCAACACGCCATGAACACCTGCATTCAAATGCTAGTGACCAGCACAGGGTATGGGAGACAAAAATTTGAGTATATGTTATTCACAACTAGACCTGTCAATTCGGTCTGGCGGGTGAGTTTCGGGTAAATACGGGTTAAGTGTATTTCAGGTTCGGGTAAATAAAGGCGGTGTATTTCGGTTTTAGGTCAACCCAACGGGTTATAACTGCGACCTTTTTCTGTTTTTTCTCTTAAAAAAATGGTCTCTAAAAAACTACTTTTTAGACAATATACATAATCAAATATGGTTATTTTTTAATAACGGTAGATTATTGTAATTATTTTAACTTAAATTAAAGAAATAACAAATAAATGAATTGCACTTAGAGCTGGCAAAATTTTGTCTGACCTGAATTCCTAAATTGCCCGACCCAGAAAAATCTGGGTCTGGACATAGATTTTTTGTCCGAATTTTGATACTAACCGAATATTCGAACACAAAGTTTTTCTTTTTCTATTGCCCGAACCTGATTTTGACTCGAATTTAGGTACGTCTGAATTGTCCGACCCGATCCGATCCGAAATAAAATTGAGTCCGGACATGAATTTTCTTCCGAATTTTGACATTATCCGAATTTATCCGGACCCAATTTTTTGCCAACGTTTGTTGCGCTTATAGTTTAATATTTAAAAGTTCCAATGAAAGTTCACAAATTCTAATAGAGTTAAACTTAAAAAAATAATTTTTCAGTTCTAACGGGCACGTCGGGTTTGACCAACTAATTTTCTGGTTTGGTGTATTTCTGGTTTAGTTGAGAAAATCGTGTTCAAAACCCAGAAATTTCTGGTGGGTTCGGATCGGGTCAGAAATTGCTAAGTCTAACCACAACGGACCTCAACTAGGTTAAAATCATATGAGACATGTAGTTAAGGTGTTGGTAATGGTTAACCCAAGAAGTAAGGGTGGTAAACCCAGTGATCAGTTCTGCGTAAACCTAAACAAATGCTAGGTTAACACGCTTAATTCACAAATAAACAAAAAAATTATAAATAATAAAAACAATTGACATCTACAGTATATCTAGGCAATGATGACCTATTGGACCTATACAAAGAATCAAACTGTAAATATTTTCTTGGTCAAATGTGGTTTCATTGATGGCAACACCTTATTGTAAGAAATATCCATCAATGAAAAGTCCTTTGTGTATTCAACACCAAAGAATAATTTTCCCATGATTAAATTCTCCCACCATACATATTTATCATCACTGAGTCTTGCCTTAGCTAATCAATTAGTCGCTTGATTAGTGCTTCTCTAAAAATGTGAGAAATTTAACTACAATTCACGTCAACCATAAAGCCTTAATATCTAATAAATTATAAATCTCTCATGGAATGACACAAACTCCATTAATCGCATCAATCAACACCTTATTGTCACTCTCCATGATGATGTTCTTCAACCTACAAACTCGCATCTCTTTCAACGTATGATGCAATGCCACTACTTCAACAACAAGAGTAGGAGCTCTGCCAAGATTAATGAGTGTCTCACCACCACCACACCTCTCCCATTACGAATAATATACCCACTAGCCACACTGTCAGAGGATCTTGAACTATCGAAGTTGATTTTGAAAACATCTCCCTAGGTGCCTCCTAAGCTACCCACCTCTAACTACAAGAATGATTTGATTGCGACGCAGATAAAAGAATTCATGAATAGTGGAGATGTTATACCAAACTCTCCAGTCCGCATAAGGTTTCTTGGCTCTCTCTCATAAGAGTATCTAGAGGGCTATAAATATAGTTGCGAAATATCTTTGGGTTCATAGACTTTCAAATGCTTCAAATGAGTAAAAAAAAACTCTAGCCTATATCATCATATTTAAAATCTGCCTTGAATTTGGTTAAGGCATTCTCATCATATACATTACTACGTTGACTTCACCTATATATTATTGTAAGGTTCCATACCTCTTTAGCAAATTTACAATGAATTTAAGATATGTTCTTTACTATTATCATATAAATGAGAATTCTTATTAGGATTAACTGATACTTCTTTTACCAAATCCACCCCAAAAAGGAAGGTCTTGCGACAAATTTGCTATAGAAATACTTTCTATTTAGTCATTATGTTTGGGTTCCATATCCATCTATGGTCCCAAGGCCAACGATCGTGCGAAATATCATGGACAAGCCAGGTCACCAATTTAGTAGAGAAAACTCAATTTCATCAAATTCCCCTACACTAATCTTCCTTAATATCATGCAATGGAATTGGTATCACTTTAATCATCTCCAAAATCTCAATTTCATTTCTCAAACAAGGTTGGAGGATAGCCATATCTCATAAAGGATTTTCTTCTCACATCAATTGGTCATATCTCATAAATGACTATCATCCCACATTAATTGGCCCCCTAAATAGTAACAGTGGGAAAATCTTTCTTTCTATCAAAACTAAGCTTTCAAAAAGCATGTTTTAAAATCCCCCTACTTCATTTGGAATATTTGGAAAGAATGAAACAATGCGTCTTAATAACTGCATGTTCAGTGTCAATAGGTTCATAACAATAGCCAATAATTACTTCGCGGAATGGCAAGCTAGAAGAATATTCTCTGCTACCAACAAGCTGTCTAAGTGATACACTATAACATGGAAGTTGATCCAAGACCGATAACATACGACAGTTAATTGAACGGTCACATTTTTCGAGTGGACGACCATTCAATTTGCAACCGTTCAATTAACGGTCGCAAGTAGTGACCATTCAATTATAACGATCGCGCTGCTTTTTTAGCTCTTTTCATTCTTATCACTTTCAAGGTTTTTTTAATTACTTTGTGTCCATCTGCTGAGTTAATGTCATTTAATTGATATATTGGCCTGACTTCGATTGGAGTAAGTCTCATCTTCTTTTTCTTTTTCTTTTTTTTTGAGTACCATCAATGGGTATGGTTCAGATTGCACTTGTGTGTGTGTGTGTTTGGGGGGGGGGGGGGGGAGGGAGATGAGGGGAAAACTACAAATTTAGGTTGGTCCACATAACATACCAAACTTAGTTTATATTAGATAAGTCAATCACTATCAATTTATGACTACCTGGTAAACTTGTAACACTAGTCTAGTTTGATTATGTCAAGTATTCCAAGTTTTGTACGCTTGCTTTTGATTCACTACCTCCTATGTTGGGATTCACCCATGATTAAAATGTGCGACATCGGAAAAGTAAAGAGAAAGGACATAGTATATAAGTCAAGTGGACTATTTCTCTTACATCAATTGGTTTTAAAATGAAACCTCGCTTAACCTGTGTACCATGGGTCTTGGTTGAAGTGGGCTCCCGCCTTAGACCTCCTCAACAAGTGGTATCAGAGTCGATAGTTCGTTTAGCTGGGCGCAAGGTGCGGGAAGGGTGGTCCTGTAAAAAATTGTCCATGGACAGGAGCAAGGACCATGACGTTCGCGCGGCTGGGTCTCCTAAAGCCATAGAGTGGTGGCATGAGACTCAGGTGGAGTAGGGTGCAACTCTGTGGAGTAAGGTGCAGTTGGGACTCTTGAGGCAGAGTGGTGGCATGAGACTCAGGTGCAATAGGCTACGACTGTGTAGAGTAAAGTGAGTAGGGTTGTTCATTGGTACCAGACTGGATCGAATGGACCGAGGACCGAATTATAGGAGTAAGCTAGACCGAGGACTGGACTGAAAAAAGTTCGGTCCAGGACTGGACCGACCAAACTTTGTTTGGTTCAGTCCTTGGTCCAGTCCGGACTGGACTATACATAAAAAAACCCTATAATTTTAGTAACTTTGATTCATCAGTTCGGTCCACGGGCTAAATCGAGGACCAAACATAAAAATTTCCGGGACCGAGGACTGAACCAAACTTCACTCGGTCCAGTCCGGTCCAGTCCCTTTTTCGGTTCGAACTAGACTATGAACATCCCTAAAAGTGAGGCTATGATGGGATCTTGATGGTGACTTGAAACCTTGACAAGGAAAATTGAGGCTTCCGAATAAGGGGAGAGACTCATGTATGAAAGGGGAAATTGTTGAAATTCACCCATGAGTAAAATGTTCCACTTCGTAAAAAACAAAGAGAAACGACATGGTATATAAGTCAAGTGGACTACTCATCTTAACATTAATTGGTTTTAAAATGAAACCTCATTTAACTTGTGTACCATGGGTCTTAGTTGAAGTGAGTACCCACCTTAAATATTCCCAATAGTTTAGTTGTTGCTACTTGTTTTCTTTTTTCAATGAAAGGAAAACAATTTTATTAATGAAATATCAATATTAAACAATACTTATAATGAAAACTAGGAATAAATAATTATAGATCTTCCACATACACAAAATTTAATTAGCTTTCAAATAATTAGTATAAATAGTGACCTAAATTTTCTTCTGACACTAAACTTAGCTACTCCCTCCTTCCTATATTATCTGTCACTTTAACTAACTTTCTTTTTTCCTATAATATCTATCACCTTACAATTCCAATAACACATTAATTACTAATTTATCAAATTATACATCTTTTTCTTCAACTTTTCTCTTTTATTCACCATTTTTCTTTATTATTCACCATTTTATTCAACCTTTTCTCATTTCCAAGAATACAAATTAATGCAAATTGGAAGTTTTATTGGTTTTGTGAATCATATCTTAAGTGACAAATAAAATGGGAAGGAGGGAGTATCTTGTATCTTAGTTTCTGGAACACATAAAATTACTCTACTGCTTAAATCTCAAACATCTAACAGACGTCACAAAATTGTGCCGATATTAGAATTAGAAGTACGACGGTATGGTACTTGTTAATCCTTCATATTCGACCAAGCCTAAAATTTGCACTTTCGTTGTACAGTGTATAAACTATAAAGTATATATACTCTTCAACCTCATATGTCTTTCTTTGTATATGCCAAATAGAAATTCAGTGTTGTTCCGATTGAGAAATCCATTATTTATCAATTTTTATCTAAATTTACCAAAATCTATCAAAAAATATCAAATTTTAAAAAATAAAAAAAGTTAATTTTAATATATTGGCGTAAATTTATCAAAAATTACCAGAATTTATCAAAAATTATCAAAAATTACCAAAATTACCAGAATTTTTATCTAAATTCAGTGTTTTACACGTGAATTTGACAGGCCTTTAGTTGTGTCTTTTCTGTGTCCACACACTTTCATGCCACCCTCCAAAGCAAAAAAAAAAAGACAGATTTGCATTGTATGTGAAACTTCTACAACGAAAATCTCACGTCTTCTTTTATTTCGGTCACAAATAATGGTAGCCTGGTAGAGTTTGATGATTATGTGGTCCTCATTACAAAACCCAATTACAACCATAAAAATCAGATATGATATTAATCAAGCTAGCCCAAACCAGTAAATCTGAATTTTGTTTCTAAAATAGCATTATCTATTTTCTCCCTTCTCTATTTTACTTCTAATTCATTCTGATTATACTTTATTATGTCTAAATTTCAGTGTAGACACTAAAAAAATCAAAATAGTGTCAAAAGTTGTGGTCGGTCCAAATTAATTAATTTAATTGATTTAAGTGAAATTGGCTCAAGCTAGTTAATAAGTCAAAGCTCGACGACTGCTAAGTCAAAGTCGAATCATTCTAAGTCGAGGCCGAGTACTATTAAGTCAAAGTCAAATGATAGTCAGTCAACAACCTAAGGTCAAGACATGACGGTACAAAGTCCAGTCAGTCAAGTCACTAATTCTAAGGCCTGACAACTAAAAAAAGGTAAGCCAAAGCCCAAAGAGAGATCAGTCTCTTCCTATAAATAGACTCTACCTCTTCTCATTAAAGGGATAGAAAAATCAAACTCTCAAGAATCTTCTCTAGAATTAAGCAACAAACACTACATTATGTGTCGTTTGTTCAGAGATTCAACACAAACTTGATCGAGATTCAAGCATCGTCCCTCCTTCAAGAAGGCAGCGAGATCGAATCAGAGGATTTTTTATTTGTTCATCTTGTAACAAATATTATAGAGATTGTACCCAAATTCTTTGAAATCAATACAAATTATATTTGTCCATTATTTTCTTGTCTTTATTTATTTTAGACTCGAAAATTTGTGGTTACAAATTTATTTTCTTGTCTTTTGACACTATTTTGATTTTTTTTAGTGTCTACAAATTGCCCCCTCGAGACTAGATCGTATACACTGTCATGTGTTTAAACACGATCGACGTCTCGACATATTTTTCCATAACTTGTTCTGGCAGACTATTGACTTGATTCATTGTGTTGTCGATGGATTTTACAAGTCAATACTATAGTGTATCATTTTGACATTGTACTCGCGTTTGAGTTGAAGTACCCAAAGGATTTTTTTCTTTTTTTGGGCAACTCAAGCACGATTAGGAAACTTGTATATATATGTTGATTGTTGCTTCTCATCAGAAAGGAAAATAATCATCACATACCTAATTGTGTAGGATTGTACGTGATTAGTGATTATTCTCATCTTTGTCCACCAATTAAATGGGTACATAAATCTTCCAGGATTGTACACTTGTTGCGGCTTTTTATTATCAATGGCTTACTGTCATGATATTATCATGCCCACCAATTTAATTGGACAAGGTAAGATATTATCAACGTTTCACCATCCTTTATAACCTCGTGATGTAGAATCCATTAAAATCCAAAGCATAGTTATTCGCCTTGTAGTCTTCTAATTTCCTCTTCACGTTCCAACATTCTCATCATATTCTCACCTTTTTTTTTTTTGAAGAGGTGCACTTTGACCTTTGTAATTTATGACACCATTCCAGCAATATTAACAAATTTATTGGAAGATGTAATTAGCTTTACGCCCACAAATGCAATTTTGGTGTTTGATCAAACGCCTTTGCCACCATGTTGTTACTTGGATTTTGAAGAGCCTTTCTTTTGTCGTCTTTTTGTAGGTATCAAGATCCGAGTACCGTCAAAGACAAGGATAAAGGGATCCGCTTTTGCGTTAGGAGTTTATCTTGTTGGAGGCGATGAGTCGGGTATTTTTTGGAAGACCGAGTACCGCCAAAAACAAGGATAACGGGCTCCGCTTTTACGCGAGGAGATTATCCTTGTTGAAGGTGATGAGTCGAAAAAAAATTTTAGACCCCGGCACTACCAAAGACAAGGATTACGAGCTCCGCTTTTGCGTAGAGGAGCTTGTCCTCGTTGAGGTAAGGAGTCGGGAAAATTTTTTTAAGACCCCGGCACTGCCAAAGACAAGGGTTACGAGCTCCACTTTTGCGTGGAATAGTTTGTCCTATCTTGGTCAATTGTGACAACTTAGAAGTCTTTTGACTCAAGTGTTCCTTTCTAACGACTCCAAAGTCTTTGATGATGACTCGAGTGTCTTATGACTTGAGAGTCTTTTTCTTGTGATGACTTGAAAGTCTTTGGTCATTTGATAGACTTGTGAGTCTTGTGTGTCAACTTAGGAGTCTCTTGATTAGGTTGACTTGGGAGTCATTGGTGGTGACTTGGAAGTCTTTGGTCATTTCATAGACTTGTGAGTCTTGTGTGTCAACTTGGGAGTCTCTTGATGAGATTGACTTGAGAGTCATTGGTGGTGACTTGGAAGTCCTTGTGTACTTGGGAGTTTTTTTTTATGATGACTTGGAAGTCTATGACGATCACTTGAAAGTTTTTGTTTCTTGAGTCTCTTTTTCTTTTAGGTGACTGTTCTTTGCCCCCTAGGATGCCCTTTCTCTTTGCGCACATCGTATCTAGTCAAACTCGTCAGTGTCTTCTTTATCTAGTGTGATTTTCCCTTCCTTCATTAGCTGCATGACTTTCTCTTTGAATGCTCTGCATTTCTCTAGTGGGTGGCTGACAATCATATGATACTTCCAATACTTAGGATTTCTCACTTTTCATACTTCTTCAAGGAGTTTCGGCTCAGGGAGTTCTATGAGTTCCTTCTCAAGGAGTTTGTCCAACATTTCTGGTGCATCAGAGTCAGAAAAACAATAGTCATCTTCATCATAGGGTCTCTTCTTGGCATGTCTTCATAAGCAGTTGTGGACACACTATTGTTAGAGTGTTTTCCATGGTTGGCAATTGTAAACTCCATGTCATGAGCTTGTGTCACCAAGTCTTGAAAATTCTTAGGCTTGTTCACTTGCAAGGCATAGAGTATGTTCCAATTCATTCCTCGAGCGCACATGTCGACTGCAGAGGTTTCTGATAGACGATCCTTGCACATTAGGGAAAGAGCACGCCAACGGTTGATGTAGTCAACAACTGACTCATCACCCCATTGTTTGGTGTTGGCCAATTCTGTCATGCTAACGACACGACTCGTGCTATAGAAACGATTCAGAAACTCCTCCTCCATTTACCCCCAACTATCTATGGACTCAGATACGAGGTTGGTATACCAGTCAAATGCGGTTCCTTTCAAGGAGCGAACAAATTGCTTTACTAAGAGATCTCCATTTGTGCCAGCATTGTTGCATGTTTCAACAAAGTGTGCGACATGCTGCTTTGGGTTACCATGTCCATCGAATTGATGAAATTTGGGATGTTGGTAACCACGTGGCATACGAAGAGTGTTGATTCTCTTAGTGTATGGCCTAGTGTATCTGTGAGTTCTTGGTGAAGCTTCTCCTAATTGATCCTTGAGTGCCTTTGCGATCAAACTTTGGATTTCTTCTGCAGTCATTGAGATTGTAATTGATAATGGCTTGTCGCCCTTCTTAGACATGTCACTCTCGGCCTCACTTTCACTAGATTCGTTTTCTCCCTCTACGTCTGAATATTTATTGAGGGACTTTGCTGGTCGTTGCTTTAACTTCTTCTCCAACTTAGCAATCTTTCTATCTTGACGCTTGATTTGCGCATCCTTCTCTTCACTCTCTTGAGTAAGTTTCTGCAACATAACTTTTATGTTAGCCATTTCTTCTTCTATAGTCACAACTCCTGTAACCATGACTGACATGGTAACAACACCAAATGACCTTGTTCTACCATGAATTTCCCTTGTCATGCTAGTAACCTTGTGGTTCATCTTCACATTTGTTGCGAACTCTTCCTTGGACACAAGATTCAACTTGGACACGAGATTCGGAAGCATGATTTGTAGATTCACAATACACGCACAAATGGGGAGACTCAACAACATCACACGGAGGAAGATCATAAGAATTTTCCACATAACCCCCACCATAAGATTGATCATCAAAATACATGGGGTATTCACATGATTGTTCAGGTAAGGTCTCACAAAAATTTTTCATATATTCCCCACCACTAGATTGATCATAAAGATTTTGGGAGTATTCTTGATATGGTATGGCTAAAGTCTTGGAGGGTGGTGCATGAAGAAATTAGAAGCTAGGACTAACACTTTGTTGCTCAAATTCATAAGAACCCTTAGACAACCATTCAAGTAATTCCCATATTTTTTCTTCCCCTAAAGCGGAAAACCCATAATATTCTAAGAGGTTTCGGGGCTCATAATTCACACCCTCATTCACAACTCCCAACATATCCAATGTATCATAAAAGATACCATACAATTCACATTGATCACGATAGTCAAGCAATCTAGCAAAATACCTCCAAAATATTTCATGCTCAAATTGGGGAAATTGGGGACTAGCCATACTTCTCTATATTTTTTTCTTTTTCTTTTTTTTCTTTTTTTTTATTTTTCGATATTCAATTTTTTTTTACTACATTTTTTTCTAGAACAATCAAGAAAGCAATAAACTATATACACACAAACCAATAACCTAATCTACCAAATAACATCATCCCGGGCAACGGCGCCATTGTTCGATTGTAGTTTTTGTGGTTTTAGTAAGTTAGGGTTTGTCGGTCCACGAGGATGGGTGTTAGGCTTGACAAGGAAATCGGTTTGGGTTTGTGTTTTCTCAATGCGAAAAGCGGTAAATTATGTAAATAAAGCTATTAAGCTAATCTAGACATGCATAATCAAGAAAACAATAAAAGCATCAAATCAAATAAAGCATGAAATTAAGAAAGCAATTAAAAGCATGGATGAAGAACTAGAATGAACAATGAAATTAATTAGGGAAAATAAATTATACATTTCATGAACACAATCTTCTAATCTTCAATCTACACTTGGATTCCCCCCGAACAAACAAGAAATTGTGGATTGAATTACCAAGGATCCCCAAATTCTCACTGGAAAGTAGAATTGGTAACCATTCATCCTCCTCCTCACTAAAAGTGGATTTGTGGTGAGATTAGCACTAGAAAGCTTTGTAATCAAACATCAATGGAGACTAGAGAGAAAGAGAGAGAGCAAAAGCTTTGTAAAACTTCAATGGAGAATGCTTGAAGAAAGTTGAATACAATTGCAAGAAATCAAAGATAGCTTGAAGAAAGTTGAATACAATTGCAAGAAATCAAAGAAAGTTTGAAAAACAATGAAAAACTTGAAGAAAGATTAAAGCAAGATTAAAGGAAAGCAATTAAATCTAAATTTACTCTAGTCCTACTCCTAAACTACTAAGGCTACTTGATAATGGTGTTGGATACATGTGGGTATTTATAGGAGATAAAATACAACCCGAACCCAAGAAATAACACAGCACGCGTGCATCAGGTTTCCGCAGTTCTCGACCTGTCGCGGGCGCTACGCCCTTGGTCGCGGGCGCGACCAAGGTCTGCCAGCCTCCATCCGTTGACCATTCTTCGACCGTCGAGGGCGCGAGACCACTTGTCGCTAGGGTTGTTCAAAAAAACCGGGACCGCTTCACCGAACCGCTTCACCGACCAAAAAAAAACCGGAAATGGGCAACACCGAATTGCTTCATTTTTCCGGTGCACCGAACGGGATAAACCAGGTGCTAAACAGGGTGGTTTCAGTTTGTAATTTTCAAACCGGCGAGGAACCGAATCAAGCATCGTAGTATATATATATATATATATATATATATATATATATATATATATATATATATATATATATATATATATATATATATATATATATATATATACATACAAAACGGTTTGAGAGAGAGAGCAGCAGGCGATTTGAGGCCACCGACACAGGGCGATTGGCCCACCATCGTCGGCGTTCCTGCCGGATTCGACCACCGGAAAATAGGTCTGCGCCTGCACTCAAAGCCTTTTCAGATCGATCAGAGCACAGATTGAGCATCGAAGGGAGAGAGATAGCAGATCGATTCTGAGCAAATCGCCTTCGATCTACTTCCTCAACACCGGAAATCTTCAATCGTCGCACAAAATCGATCTACAGGTCAGTGTTTGGAATAATCGATTTGGTTGAATAAGAATTGTATGCATGATTTGGAAGTGTGAACCTTGAGCTGCTGTGGGTTCTGGGTACTCGGGGCTGTGTTTTGGTGAATTAAAGTCAGCTGGACTTAGGGGCTTCATGCACTCCTAAATCCCAGAACTGCTTTAATCGAATAGGGATGCTTTGACTCGACTGGAATTGGGGGGATCAGGGTCTCGATTTGGATGGTTTGTTTCTGATCAGCGTCTAGTCGGGGATTGTCTCTTGTGATCTCTGTCATTGAAAAAATGATCTATTCTGGTTTTGGTCACTGAAGACAAATCCCACAATTGGTATTAGGCTTGTCTGTTTGCAAGCAACCCTGATCTGTACGGGGATATTCAGGGGCATCTTAGAAGTCCTAAACCAGCACTAATGCATCTGGGAGCAACCAAGTGTAATTAGGTTGGATTGTATTCATTAGATCGAATCCATTATGGTCATTACTCGACAGACACAAACTGCTGGCCGTAATCCTACAACGGTGGCAAAAATGAGCAAACCAAAAGGGACCCCAAAAAATGGTGAAAAAAAGGAACTTGACAATCACACTACTGTCGTTCAAACCGCAACGGGAAAAAAATCAGCCGAAGAACTTATACTTGAATCCTTTAACAAGGAACCAAAGAAAAGTTCTTACGCTTCTCTTTTCAATCAAGATGATGGGTTGCAATTACAATTTGTAGAACCAATTAAGGTTGAAGGGATGACATGCGCTAAACTAGACAGAGAAGATGTGATGGAATCCATAGAGTACTGGAACAACTCTGTCATCTGCTGTGTTCTTGGTGCGAACCCGCCTCATGAAGTAATGAACGATTTTCTTCGCAGAATTTGGCGACAATATAATATTGAACAAGTATCAGATGTCAAAAAGGGACTGTACATGGTCCGATTTAAGTCAACTGAGGACAAAGACAAAGCTCTCACCCAAGGCTTTTATTTCTTTGACAGCAAACCGCTCATTGTTCGGGAATGGAATGAAAACCTCGACATGGACATTGATTCGATTGCTTCATTACCAATTTGGGTAACCATGCCTGACCTCCCTTTCAAATTCTGGAGCAATGAAGAATTGAGCAAAATAGCAAGTATCCTAGGGGTCCCTATTAGGACGGATAGACAAATGAAAGAAAGGGTCAAGTTGGGATATGCGAGGATCCTCATTGAAATACAACTCAACGGAGCTTTCCCTGAATATGTTGACTATTTAGACCACAATGACAATCTAATGAGGCAACGTATTCAATACGACTGGAAGCCAGTTCGATGTACACACTGCAAGATGTTTGGCCATGAAGAAGCTAACTGTAAAAAGAAGCTTCAATGCAAATACTGTCACAAATCAGGGCATGAAGAGAATCAATGCAAGAGGAAACCCGAAAACAACAAAACATCAGAGCCAAAGACAGGTCAAACCAAGCAACAACCTAATGCAGAAGGGTTCAATAGGCCAAAGAAATCTCTGGTATGGAGACCAACTACACAGTCCAACAAAATGACCAACTCCAACAGATTTGAGGCCCTGCAGGAGGAAGGTGGTACAACAAAATCGACAACGACGCCTGATGGCAATGAGCCAACTCCAAAACAAAGTTCAAATGAAGAGCATCCTCAGTTGGAACATCAGAGGGCTTAACAGCCCGGAGAAGCAAGAAGACCTGTGGGTCTTCTTGCAACAACAGGGGGCGGGTCTAATCGGACTATATGAAACAAAAATCCCCGACAGAAACATTAATAGGTTCCATAACAACGTCTTCAACCAATAGAACTCGACTACAAACATTCAGCATTTCCAGAAAGTACGGATTTGGGTTGCATGGAACCCACGTGAATATGAAGTTGAAATCTTGGACAGCTCCGCTCAGCACATCCATACGAAAATTATAGTTGTTCAAAACAATACCACCTTTCACATAACTTGGGTCTATGGGCACAATGATCTCACTGCAAGAGAACCTCTTTGGGAAGCACTTCGAGACATTGCAAATGAAATGGAAGGTTCTTGGGCTGTCTTAGGTGACTTTAATGCGATAATGTCGGAAGAAGACTGAATTGGTGGAGCCAAAGTTGAAGCTTTCATGACCCAACCGATGAGTCATTGCATCCAACACTGTTGCCTCCATGAGCCTTCATATGAAGGGTCATACTACACCTGGACGAATGGCCACGTCCGCTCCAGGATAGATCGTCTTCTTGTGAACACTCAGTGGTACCTTCTTACAGACTGGATGCATGTTAGCTTCAAGGCTGGTGGACTATCAGACCATTCAGTCATCACTGTCAACTTCTTGGAGATGAAGAAACAGACACAACCCTTTAAGTTCTGCGATATGTGGACTAAAGCGTCGCTGTTCAACAAGCTGATACAGGACACTTTGAAGGAAATCCCGGAGGGTCACAAAATGTTTCAACTACAACAATACCTCAATCAACTACGACCGAAACTGCAAGCCTTACATAGAGATCGATTCTCTGATATTTACACACAAGAAGTTGCAGCAAGAGATAAGCTAATCAAGCTCCAGGAGAGGCTCAACCAAAGCCCGACAGACACAATGCTTCTACATGAAGAGAAACAGCAAAGAAGCAACTACTATGACATCTTACACTCGGCCCTGCTCCTGAAACGACAGCAAAGTAAATTGGCTTGGGATGATATGGGAGACAGCTGCTCAAAATTATTCTTTGCCAAGATGAGACAAAAACGGTCCCAGCTGTATGTTCGTGAAATTGAAACCAACGATGGAACTAAATTCACAGGACTACAGGCGGTAAACGAGCAACTCAGTTTGTTCTATAAAAGCCTGCTTGGGAACACAAACCACCAGCAAATCGCACTGCAGGACGATATATTCACTATGGGCCCAAGACTTACAGGTTTGCAACAAATCAGGCTCAGTAGGCCAATTACGGACAAGGACATCAAGGATGCCATCTTCTCCATCCTCAACGACAAAACGCATGGCCCAGATGGGTACACCAGTGGATTTTTCAAAAGTAGCTGGAACCACATAGGAGCGCTTGTCTCGGCTGCTGCTCACGAATTTTTCCTCACAGGGAAGCTCCTGCAACAATTAAATGCTACTAATTTGGTACTTATCCCAAAAGTGCCAAACCCCAGCAAAGTCACTGAATTTCGGCCAATAGCCTGTTGCAACACCTTTTACAAGGGAATCACCAAGATCATCGCACCAAGGATACGAGAAGTCCTTCCCGATCTAATCAACCAAAGCCAAGGGGCTTTTGTACCCGGCCGACAACTCCTCCACAATGTGCTACTTTGCCAAGAGATAGTAAGGGGCTACAATCGATCAACCATAGCTCCTAGATGCTTGATGAAAATCGACCTTCAAAAAGCCTTTGACTCAGTACATTGGAGTTTCATTGAAGAAGCGCTCCACGCATACCGATTCCCAAGTTGGCTCATAAATTGCGTAATGGCTTGTGTCTCTTCCCCCACTTTCTCCATTTGCTCAAATGGCATCTCATCTCCCATCTTCAACGGGAAGAGAGGACTAAGACAAGGGGACCCGATGTCACCACTCCTTTTTGTTTTGACAATGGAATACCTGACGAGATCTATTCAGTACTTTGTCAGCAAGCAAGAGGGGTTCAAATACCATCCAAACTGCAGACGTCTACAACTCACTCATCTTGTCTTTGCGGATGACCTAATCTTATTCTCTGCAGCCAATAAAGCCTCTATTCGAACCCTTAAAAATGCTTTTGACCACTTCTCAGCAGCCACAGGCCTTATCGCTAATAATGGTAAATCTGAAGTGGTCATAGGGGGCGTGCCTAATGAACTTGCAACTACTCTTATCCAAGAAACATGCTTCCGAGAAGGTACGCTACCGTTCAAATACCTCGGCATTCCTATCTCCTCCAGTAATCTCACAAAGAATGATGCCAATATTCTTGTGGAGAAGATTCTTGCACGAATCAAAACATGGGAAAGTAGGCATATCTCTTATGCTGGCAGAGTCACACTGATTAACTCTGTTCTGATGGGGATATATAGTTTCTGGGCAAGAGTTATAGCCATTCCTAAGCATGCCATTGAGGAAATAACTCGCTTTTGTAGAAATTTCCTGTGGGGTTCTTCCTCCCATTATAGAACTACCCCTATGGTGGTCTGGGGGATTGTCTGCAAACCAAAGAAATGGGGAGGGCTAGGTATACGGGAGCTTACTTCCTGGAACGATGCCAACATAGCTCGACTGGTCTGGGCGATTCAGAGTAAAGAGGATAACTTATGGGTCAAATGGATTCATGCCAAATACATTCGAGGATCTTCCTGGTGGGACTATCAACCCCCTTATGATGTCTGCACCTATTTCAAGCATCTTTGCCTTGTTAAAGAGTACTTCAAATGGGGCTGTGAGCACGATACCGGCGCTACTGGAAAGGCACAGAGGCTATTGCTAATGGGGACTACAATGTTACAGAGGGATACATATGGAGACTTGGAGTTATGAGAGAGGAAGATTGGGCCTCAATCATTTGGAATCCACTTTCAATCCCTCGCCATTCCTTCATCACTTGGGTCCTGTTGCATGGAAAACTACATGTAAGAGCTAGAACACTCCGATGGCAAACTAATGGAAACCCACATTGTCCCTGCTGTGATTTGGAGACTGAGACTATCGATCATCTCTTTCTTGGATGCGAGTTTGGGAAATTGCGCTCTCCTCACTTCTTATGTCTACCATATCTGGAAAGAAAGGAACAACCGAGTCCACAAAAATCAAAAGGCTACTCCACAGGTGACAGCAAATCTGGTAAAAAATGATGTAATCAATAAGGTTCTTCTAGCAGCAAAATCTAGGAGGAAATATAGAGGGCTTGTAGACATAGTGCTCAATATGTGATCTGATGGGTTACTACACCCACTCTTTGTAAACTATATTGTTTATTGTTATATATAACCTGCCTTTTTGTGCAAAAAAAAAAATATATATATACATACATACATACATATACATACATACATACATACATACATACATACATACATACATATATATATATATATATATATATATATATATATTTGATTTTTTAAAAAAACTACACAGACATAGTGGGGACTAGCAAGCAAAAACAAAATTACATAGACACAGTTGGAACCGAACTTGATTTTTTTTTTTTGGTTGATTGAATGATGATTTTTTAATTTTAATGGAAATAAAGGTGGTTCCGGTTAACCGGTGACACCGCACCGTTAAATCCGATGCACCAATTTAAAAAAACCGGGTGTTCCGGTTAGGGTTCCGATTTACGATGTTGGAAAACCGTTTCGGCCGGTGCACCGCTTCGTGAAACCATTACCGCACCGAACCGCACCGTGAACACCCCTACTTGTCGCGGGCGTTACCGTGCTCTGTCGCAGGCGCGACACTTCATGTCACGGGCGCGATCAGCGACTGTCCGCTGGCCCTGTCTTCTCTCCGCAGCATGTCGCGGGCGCGACTGTTGGGGTCACGGACGCAACCGCCGTCTACTTATCTTGCTCTGGCTGCTGTAACGAAGCCACAGCCGATTGTCACGGGCGCGACACACAGTGACTCGGCTACGACCATCTTCTGTCCGACACGTTTGCTCAACTTTTTCCACTCTTGCTCGGGTTAGCTCGGGTCAGCTCGGGTTGACTCAGGTCGGCTCGGGAAATCACTCGGGATTCCCTAAAAAGCCTCAATTAAGCTCAATTTCCTCTAACTCATTATTTTCCTACAAAACACCAAATCATCATATCTAATATATATACAAGGGGCTAAAATAAGCAAAAATACCATATAAAAGATATAAAATTCGGCTCAGAACGAGACCGAACAAGTACAAGAAGAAGCCTACAAGATGGAATAATTTTCAAAATAAATTTACGACTATGAATAGTTTAAAAAGTGGTTGACAACTTAAAATAGGTAAAAGTTGAAGTCTACCAAATGGAATTTCCCTAAATTTATTTAATGTTGGATAATAAAACATTTTCTTTATCTTTAAATTAATGTAACTCAAAGTATTAATATATGTTAACACACACACATATTTGCAAGTTATCCAAAAAAATATTAACGCAAAGATATATAGCTATATAAATATTATAATTAAAATTAAATTCTAAAAATTAATTTTCCACCAAAATTAGTTGAAATATGAAATTAAATTTAAAAGTTAGTTGAAAATAACTGTCAAATAAAGCAAGAGGCGGGAATTGTTGGACTTTACATTAATGTCGGTGCCCGCGATTATATAGTACAATCAGCCACGCATAATAAGCGTGTTTGATATGCTCCTTTCCACGCTTAATAAGTGTGTCTAATATTTCACCACACATATCTTATCCACGCTTAATTATGAGTGGCTAGAATTTTTTGCTACATTTACTAGTGTGGCAGGTAGCAGTTAAAGCGTGGAGATGTGTTTGGGCTTTACTATGCCACTAGCATCTACGAAGTTGCAAGGTTTTACATGAACATATACTCCGTGAATAGTCTAATATGTTACAAGGTTTTACATGAACATATACTCCGTGAACAACTGGTCTCAACAAAATTACAAAATCTCAATAATAACTACAACTTCACACAATCCCACAACAAATAGCTAGTAAATTTTTTTTATGTAAAGTTGGTTTCGAAAACAAGGTATGTATTTTAAATTTTTTTAAGAATTTATTATACTAACCCCGTTCTTTTATGCAGTGAATTTGCGTTGCGGTAAGTTGTGGTGTGGTAAGTTGCAGTGAATTGCTGTGGATTGCGGTGGAAATAATAAATGAGTGTTGAAATATTTGTATTAGGAAATTGTAGGACCCAAAAAAATTCATGTTCGGGGAATTGTTTCGGATGCGCTACATAGGGTGATCGGGAGGCGACTAAGGTTGCTTAATCCTTAAATAAGGATATTTTTATTTTATGAAATTTGTTTTCGAGGTGATGAAACTCTATTCATTTACAAACCTATTTATATCATAAAAATACTCGAAATTACAAAAGTAATATTTTACTAATGAATTACATCAAACCGATCATAAATTTGGGCCGAAAAAGAAGGACCGGGCCTGCTTAGGAGAGTCATAGGCCGCTTGACCTTTGACGACTCCATGAGTGGGCATGTCCATCCTCAGCCCAAGAGAAAATAGGTAGAAAATGGCATAGGTCAGGCGGCCTATGTCATTTTCTAAGCCCTTTTCCCTTGGCTGATTCCTTAATTCATGAAATAACATGTAAAATCATTAGTAATTATTCTTTAGTAACAACGTATATTTTTAACAATTAAAAAGGCTTGTAAAAGAGTAAGAGTCGCCAGTCAATTTAAGGAAATTGACAAACCAAAAATAAAGAAAAGACTCCGGTCTACGAACCCGAATTCTAAGTTCGGAGGTAAGGTTACGAATTCGAGAATTACGAATTCGAGAATTAAAATAATTCTCGAATTCGCCTGCTTGAAAACAGACTATACTAAAATCGAACTTGAAATGAAATAAGCGGGGAGAAGTTTTAAAAATATTTCACAACGTTATATACATGAGCATGCAAAGCTTTAAGACATGGTGTCTTTTGCAAAATATGTACAAACAACGTGATATAAAGAATAGATTACATCATTAGAACATAAAAGAACAAACCTCACTTAAGATATTGGTATGATGATGGCGAAACCGAACTCCTCTTGATCAGTTGAAGAGAAAATGGAGATAGGATATGGAAGGGTAGGATTTGGATGTGAGAATTTATGGATGAATGATGATAATGGATGAATGATTAGAGAATAAGGATTAAGAAAGTATGGATATAGGTGAGATTTTGAGAGAGTTTTGGTAGTATAGATGATGATAGTTGATGAAAATGAGTGAGGAATGATGGGGTATTTATAGGTGAGATGAGGGTTGATGCATATGGAAGGAGGGGGAGCACGATCCAAAAATCATGCCCCTTCATGCATGATTATAGGCTATGCGGCCTATGATATTATTCTTGGTCAATCCGAGTCAATTGTGCAAGCTATGATCATGGGATAGGATGGGAAAATCTGGCGCCAAAATCAAATTTATATTGCCAAGGAGAAGACAAAGATCGCTGACGTGGCAAACGAAAGCGGGCCGCTTCTCTCTGCGTAGGTCAAGCGGCCTACGCTGCCTACGCTGGCTGTTCTGGGCTCGGACCGCTTTCTGGGATTGGTTTCGGGGCCTGGGAGTTGGTGTAGGTCGCTTAGCCTTTATAACTGGATAAGTGCAACTTTGAATGGTCATAATTTCTTCATCCGGGCTCGAACCGCCTTCTGGGCTTGGTTTCAGGGCCTGGGAGTTGGTGTAGGCCACTTAGCCTTTATAACTAGATAAGTGCAACTTCGAATGACCATAATTTCTTCATCCGGACTCCGATTGAGTCGATTCAAAAGGCGTTAGAAAGCTTAGGATGTGTACTTTACTCTCATCAAAAGAAATGGGGCCAATTGTGGAAAAAATGGGGTTCGAAATGGTGGACACATGTATGCGAAAAAGGTGAAAAATGAAGGCTTTTTGTGGTGGGTTGGCTCGGTAGCTTTTGATTGAGGAGGGTCCATAGACTTTGGCTTTCATTCTAGCCTCTTTTCTTATTGTGCTTGATTTGTACACTTGTCCCGGTACAAAATCCAATGTCTACAGAAATATATTAAATAAAAAATGAGTTGCAGTAGATTGCGGTAAGTTGTGGTGGAAATAATTTTGTGGATTTTGTGGAAATATATTCAATAAAAAGGTAAATGATAATTTGTGCTGAGTTGCGGTATATTTTAAATAATTTTGTGGTTTAGGGTAGTAGTTTTAGAAATCTTACCCTTGCCCATTTGATATATTTCTGAATTTTAGAAACCATGCCTTTACCCATTTGACCGCTTCAGATTCCAAAACCTATCTCTTTGGCCAACTTTGGTCAAATTTCAAGTTCCAAATCTGGAACCGCTCATCCCTAGTTGGATTCATTCTCATATACCATTTTGGTTTTATTAAAAAAGCAAAGTTCTAGAAACTACCCTAACGTCATTCTTGAGGAGGAGTCATTGGCATTAACATTCAATCAAGTTTTAATATTGTATAAATTGAAGGCGATGATCTTATTATCATTGAAGATTTACAAGGATAAAATGGTAGATCGATATAGGGGTGAGCGAAAATTTCGGGAATCCCGGTCCCATCCCGGTCCCGGTCAAATCCCGGTCCCAAAATCCCGTTCCCGGTGGGAGCGGGACCGGGAGTGGAACTAAAAATGAAGTCCCGGTCAACAACGGGACCGGGAGTGGGACTTAACCTCATTTCCCGGTCCCAGTCCCAATTCCCGATATATATATATATATATATATATATATATATATATATATATATATATATATATATATATATATATATATATATATATATATATATATATTTATTTATTTATTTATTTATTGGCAGAAAATTTTCACTTCATTGCCAGCTCCAAACAGGAGCAAACCTCAAAACAGAACCCCTATTGGAGTAATAGGTCTATACACTGAGAAAGCTTATTGCTTCTTTTAGACAAGAAAAGAAATCTATGCACAGTGACAAAATTTATCTTCTTAATAGCCTCCTCAACTGAAATAGGCTCACTATCACTAGGAACCCTCTTGTAGTTCCTCATCTCCCAAATGACAGCAATACACATCACGCAAACAGCAGCATCAACTTTCTTAATATGCTTCTTCCTCTTCATACTCTTTCAATTTGAAACCCAATGTTGGATAGTAGGAAAATCCCCTTTGATCTTGAGTTTCTCACAGAAGTGCTTCAATATCTGTTTGCTAAAATCACATAAAACAAATAGATGATCAATTGATTCATCACCTCTATGACAAAGAAGACACTGACCATCGACAGTACAACCATGAGCCAAGAGCCTAGAAGCAACTGGGAGTTTCATATGTAAAGCAACCCAAGCAATGAAGCACTGCCTAGGAGTAGATATCTTGTTCCAAATAATATGATAAAAAGGCCAAGTTTCCAGATCAGAGAAGAACCAATTGTAACAATCTGAAACAGAATAATGCATGCCTTTATCACCTCTCAATCCTTTGCTGAGTTCATCTCCATATTTAAGCTTCTCTTTTACTTTGCATATCTGTTTCCAACACCAAGAACTAGTAACAGGGGGAGTGTATTTCCACCAATCATGGTTTTTCATATATCTCTCATGAATCCATCTCACCCACAAACAGTCCTTTTTCTTTGCAACACACCACACCAATTTCCCAATTCTGGCAAGATTCCACAACTTGGGGTTTTTCAAACCTAAACCACCAAGTTTTTTGGTTTACACATAGTGTTCCAATCCACCAGAGGCACCCTATTAGCATTCACATCAGCAGACCAAATGAAGCTACGACAAATCTTTACAATCTGTTCAATAACATTTTGAGGAATAAGGAAAATATTTGCCCAATAATCCACAATACTCAGTAAAACAGAGTTCACCAATTGGACCCTCGCAGCATAAGAGAGGTGTCTAGAAGCCCATACTTTAATATTAGCTATGATCTTCTCCACCAAAACCAAACAATCAAACTTCCCTAATCTTCTAGTAGTAATTGGCACACCCAGGTATTTCAAAGGGAAACAACCCTGACTGAATCCCATAATATCAAGCAGTTGCCGAGTATCACTATCAGAACACCCAGCCAGAACAATTTGAGATTTTGAAGGGTTTGCAAACAGGCCAGTAGAAGCAGCAAAGTGACTTAAAATCTTTGAAATATGAGTTAACGAACTCTGATCAGCATGACAAAAAATAATCAAGTCATCAGGAAACATAAGGTGGTTAACCTTCAAACTTTGCAACCTGGATGAAAAATAAAGTCCTGGGCAAACTGCAGACTATTTAATTTCCTAGACAGATACTCTATAACAAGAACGAAGATAAGTGGAGATAAAGGATCACCTTGCCTCAAGCCTCTCCCACCTTTAAAATACCCATGCTGCTGGCCATTCAGATTGATAGTATACGAAGGAGAAGTGATACACATCATGATCTAATGAATACACTGAGTCGGAAAGTGAAAAGCTCTGAGGATCTCCTCAATACTCTCCCAGAAAAGTGAGTCATAAGCTTTCCTCAGATCAATCTTCATGATGCATCTAGGAGAAAGATTTTTGCGAGAGTAACCTTTTGCCACCTCTTGACAAAGGAGAATATTGTGGACAATCTCCCTACCCGGAACAAACGCAGCCTGACATTCATTGACCAAGAAAGGAAGCACCTCTCGAATCCTTTTACAAAGTAATTTCGAGAGGCATTTGTAAGAGATGTTACAACATGATATTGGCCTAAAATCAGCAGGACTCACCGGGTTAATGTTCTTAGGAATAAGAGAGATAACTGTATCACTGATATTTCGAAGAATATACCCCTGATCAAGGCATTCAAAGATGGCATCACAAAAATAATCTCCCACAATCTCCCAATTATGCTGGTGGAACGAGCTACTAAACCCATCCGGGCCAGGAGCCTTAATAACAGGGATAGAGAAGACTATATCTCTGATCTCTTTCTTATTGAAGGGTTTTAGCATCTCCAGCTGGTTACTGATAGAAAGAATATTACCCTGCTGGGCAATATATATAACAAATTAAGTGACTATGTAAACTTATTTAATTTAATTTGTGTTCGTTCTTTATATTTATTTTATTTATTACTATTTCGAACTTAGCATATTTTTTTCCGGAAAGAAAACGTTTTATATATTGTGCAATCTTAATTCGGGAAAAAGTGACTATGTAAACAAATCGGCACCCACATTTGTGAAATTAAAGACAACTTGTATAATTTTTTTGTGTTTTTAATGCAAATAAATCAAATAAAGAGTGGAAAAAAAGTTTGGAAACCGGGACTAAAAAATTCCCGGTTGATTTCCCAGTCCCGGTGGGACCGGGAGCGGGAGCAAATCTTTGCTCCCGGTCACAACTGGGAGCGGGAGTGGGAGCAAAGTTTTACTCCCGATCACAACCGGGACCGGGACCGGTACCTCCAAAAATTACCGGGATGCCGGTCCCGCTCACCCCTAGATCGATATATATGATTGCTTGGGATATTAGAAAACTTATTGATTTTTAAGGGGTTATTGAATATTTGGAGCAATTTGGATACGATGAACTAACATTTGGAATTTGGATTCGACAAACTATATTTAACATCCTATTAGATTGAGTGAACTTTTACCGATTTCAACTTGTCTGAAAAGTTAGTTGACAAAGGTGATTGCTTACATAAACTATTTAGAAGGTGAAAAAAAAAAAGAAAAAAATACCTTGATGACCACCGTAAGTCACTTTTTTGATGAGTTGAGTTTATTCGATCTAATAAAATATTAAATATAGTTTGTCAAGTCTAAACTCCAAATGTCAGTTTGTCGTATTCAAATTACCCCAAAGGTAGGATTATCTAATTCCAATAACCCATTTTTTAGAAGAGTATTCCTTCCATTATGTTGTGTTAGCAATTATGGAGGAAGACTAGCTGACATATATGTACCACTTCACTAATATGAATTTTGCTATTTGATTTATAGTTGCTCTTCGAAAATTTCTGTAATTAATTATGATAACAATTTAGAAAAATATTTATATGAAGGATCTTACAAGTTACGAGTTAAAAAATTACAACAAAGGAGATATATAATTGGGAAATTGGATTCTAATAATACGAACTTTGGGCCATATAAGACTTAATAATACGAACTTTCGATTACGTTCTAAATAATATGAAATTTGACCCCCTGTTGCCCCTAGTAACACGCCACCGAATTAAGATTAACTTGACTCGGCGGCAGTCTGACGTGGCGGCGGAGGAATGTCCCAGTCAGCTTTTTTTCCACATCAGCCTCTTTCTCTCTCCTGTTTCTCTCTCTCTCTCTCCCCTCTCTTTCTCTCTCATCCTCTTCGTCATTCCCAGACTTTTCTCCTTCTTCCTCCTCCTCCTCCTTCTTCTTCTTCTACTCGAGCTCCTCAACTCCGGTGACAATGGCGGGTCTACCGACACCGGAAAAAAGCTCGTCGAACTCCTCTCATAATCTGAATCTCTATCTTCTACTCAGTTGCTCGATATCGCCCACCGATTCCCAGATTCCTCCACTGCCCTTAATTTTCTGCAACAAATTCGGTCTATTTCTCCATCCCCAGATTCTGAATCACTTTCTTCTGTTTTCCAAGTTGTGTTTGAGCTTGCAAGTCACGAACCCGATTCAAGGGATAAATTGTTCGATGTACAATTGACGGAATTTTCTACGATTCTTCTGATCAGGGGGTTTGGAGAGGCGAAAATGGTGGGTAATTTGATGTTGGTTTTCAACTTAATTGGAACCCCAGAAAAAGGTTGTTGATTTTCGCAACTTAGTGATCGAGGAGCTGCTAAGAAATGGAGGTTTTGTCTTGTGGTTAGGATTCTAGGGTTGTGTTTCTGGTGAATGGTGGAAGTGTGAATGACTTCAAAAAAAACCCAAATCCCACATAACTGACCACATTCAACCTCAAGCACCTGGTTGGAAAGTTTTGTTGTCCACATTAAAAAAAACCCAGATTCAAAAAAACCCAGATTTGTTGGCCAATTGAAGAAGAAGAAGAAGAAGGAGGAGGAGGAGGAGGAGGAGGGAAGAGGGGGTTGTGGGATGGAAGAGGAGGACGCCGTTGTTGAACAGATCTCCCGCCTTGCCACCTAGAAAACCCAGATCGAACTTTTTTTTCTGGGTTTGATTCCGACGGAGGAGGAGAGAGAGGGGGAGGATGGAAGAAGATGAAGAACGAAAAATGGGATATGAAATTTTTAGAGAGAAAAAAAAGTTCGTATTATTCAGAGAAACATAGGTAAAAATTCATATTATTTTTTTAAGTCAACGTGGATGACGTGGCAAAGTCAAAACAACAAGGCGTGTGCCTCCACCGCCACGTCAGATCACCGTCGAGTCAAGTTAATCTTAACTCGGTGGCGTGTTATTGGAGGCAACAGGGGGTCAAAGTTCATATTATTCAGAACCTAATCGAAAGTTCGTATTATTAAGTCTTATATGGCCAAAAGTTCGTATTATTATAATCCAATTTCTCTATATAATTACGTATTTCAGAAAATCTAATGCTAGATTTTTTTACATAATTTATAGGGGCAAATCTTAAAGACAGAAGTTAAGAAATTATAGTAGTACCTTTGTTTTATATTATTTGTACTCTTTGAAAATTGTGACATCAAATTTATAAGAGTGATCATAACTCTCTCTCTCTCTCTCTCTCTCTCTCTCTCTCTCTCTCTCTCTCTCTCTCTCTCTCTCTCTATATATATATATATATATATATATATATATATATAGGGATATTGGATTCTAATAATCCCTACTATCGCAAATTGTATCGCAATAATCCCTACTATCATTTTGGATTCTGGTGGTCCAAAAAAAAAATTGTATTGTAGTGGGACAAAATCGAGTGTATACGCTAAATATCATAGATTTTGTGTTGCATTTGATTCAAAACTTTGTATAACACTTTACCATGATTTTTAATGAATTTACAGCATTTCTCCCAATTTTTTTCAATTTTTTTTTCAATTTTTTATGATTTTTTCAATTTTAATCCTTTAAAAAAATCATAATAATTGCTCGGAATCTCAAAAAATTAATTTAAAAAATGTTTTAGTAACTACACTTCGTTACCTATCTAGGGGTAGAAACAAAAAAAAAAAAAAACAATATGGGGTAGGCATGGAAAAAATAAAAAGGATGTGGTGATGGATTTGGTACCACTACAATACAATTTATTTTACCACCAGAATCCAAAATGATAGTAGGGATTATTGCCATACAATTTGTGATAGTAGGGATTATTAGAATCCAATTTCCCTATATATATATATATAAATATATATATATATATATATAAAACGATTTATTAAATAAAATTACTATAATTATATTCATAATGAAAAAATACAATCATAAATGTAAAATATTACAATTTTTAATAAAATTTTATATAAAAAATTATCAATAAAAAAATAATTTTGGAGACCGTGACAGCAAAAACAAATATAGACAAGAGAAGGTAAAAATCTAAAAAGCAACCCCAACAAAAATAAAATAATACTCCCTCTGTTTTTATTTATCTATCGCTTAGAAAATTGTATTGAAATCTTTGACCATTAATATCTTAATTTGTATAATGATTCATCATACAAAATTGATGTCATTAGATTTGTAATAAAAATTACTATTAAAAAATTATAATATTATATTTTTTTATTAAAATTATTAATTAAAGATTGACACTGCAAACTATAAATAACAGATAAAAGAGAATGGGTGAGTAGTACTACCTCTGTCCCATTATATTCGTCCATTTACCTCATTTGGGAGAACCAATGCATATTGGGAATTGAGGTAAAAAAATTTGTAATTTTATCTAAATTACTCCTACTTTAATTGAAGGTAATAGTTGTTGGAATTGTAAAAAGTGATAAATGAATTTATTAATTAGGGGTAGAAAATGAATTACAGTTGTTGGAATTGTAAATAGGACAATTATTTTGGGACAAAGAAATTAAGTAAAAAGACAAATAATTTAGGACGGAGTTAATAGTTTTTTTTGGGAAGAAAGGAAATTAAATTAAAGTAAAATGATAAACATCTTGACACAAGATGGTTCTTAACCATCTTGCATTTATTCTAAATCACTAATAAAGTTAAATATATGTGTATTTAAATCATTCTAAAGGTATGTTTCATTATTTTTAGGGTTACTACAACTTATAAATAATTTAAAAATAATTATTTATTTATATTTATTATATATATATATAACTATGTATAAAATGTGCATTTTCTAATATGATTGATAAAATTAGGCTATTATTATATTTTTTGACCTAGCTAATAAATATTATATTATTATAATTGATAAATATATATAATTATTAAAGAAAATATTAATGAAAGTTAAAAAATATGTATTATGAACAATTTAAGATGGTTAAAAACATTTTAAATCAAGATGGTTAGCATGGTCTTTAAATTAAATTAGATTAGGTATAAACGATGAATGTCCAAGTACACAGGGGCCCGAGGCAGGGAAAAAAAGAAAAATAGTAATAATGATGCAAATAACGAGTCAGGTAAGTCATCGAAAGAGAATGCACCGTAATTGGTACAGATATATGTCAAAACAAGTAATCAACCAAACATTGGTTGATAAAATAAGCAAATATCAGAAGTTTTAATTTGGCATGAGTTTCACACCCAAATATTTGCGATTTTTTCATACCCCCACTCGTTTTGTCTCCCTGTAGGATTATGTGTAGTCCCCCTCTTGGTATTCCCCCCCACCCGAACCTCACCGGCCTTGCTTCCGTCCATCTTCCCCTTCTCCATCTCTCTTTCTATTTAAACTACTTGTCTCATCACCTACCCACATCAACACCCACCCCATTTCATTAAACTCTGTACTTCTCATTCATCCAAATATGGCTTCTCTCTCTCTAAATTCATTTGCCCAGTTAAACCGCCCTTTAAAATCATCATCCTCCTTGAAAAACAGACCAAATTACAACAACCCTGCTGCTAAAGTTCCTAGTCGCCGGATCTACGCCGCACTAACCTCGCCGCCGACGAAAACATCACCGGAGAATACAGACCTTCCGGTCAAGAAAGTCCCCGGTGATTATGGGCTCCCCTTCTTCGGACCCATCAGCGACAGGCAGGATTTCATCTACAATCAGGGGAGAGAAGAGTTCTTCAAGTCACGAGTTCAGAAGTACGGGTCGACCGTTTTCCGGGTCAATATGCCGCCCGGCCCGTTTATCTCCAAGGACCCGAGGGTGGTAGCGTTGTTAGATGGAATTAGTTTCCAGACGCTGTTTGATGTTTCCAAGGTTGAAAAGAAAGATCTCTTCACCGGAACATACATGCCATCTTTGGATCTCACCGGCGGGTATCGGACCCTCTCGTATTTGGATCCATCGGAGCCCAAACACGAGAAGTTGAAGAAGATTATATTCCAGCTACAGACCTCCACCCGCAACCGAGTCCTCCCCGAGTTCAACTCCAGCTACTCGGACATGTTCGATTTTTTGGAGAACGAGTTGGCCACGAAGGGGAAAGTTCTGTTCAACGACGCCAATGACCAGGCTGCCTTCAACTTCTTGGGTCGGGCATGGTACGGAGCGGATCCGACCCGAACCGAACTGGGTCAGAGCGGACCCACTATTATTGGGAAATGGGTTGTGTTCCAGCTCGGACCGATTATGACTCTTGGCCTTCCGAAGTTTGTGGAAGAGATCCTTCTCCACACTTTTCCTCTGCCTCCTTTCCTGGTGAAGAAGGACTACCAGAAGCTGTACAACTTCATTTACCAGAACTCCACCGAGTTGCTGGATTCCGCGGCTGAGGCTGGGATCTCTAGAGATGAAGCCTGTCATAATTTGGTCTTCACCACGTGTTTTAATTCCTTTGGTGGGATGAAAATCATCTTCCCAAACATAGTCAAACAAATCGGCCGAGCTGGGGTCAAACTTCACCGGCTCTTGGCTGAGGAAGTCAGGTCTGCTGTCCGGCCCAACGGTGGAAAAATCACAATGGCAGCAATCGAACAAATGCCCCTCCTGCAATCGACGGTTTACGAGGCGCTCCGGATCGAACCGCCCGTGCCATTCCAGTACGGGCGTGCGAAGAAGGACCTGGTGATTGAGTCTCACGATGCGGCTTTCAAGGTGAAGCAGGGGGAAATGCTATTTGGGTACCAGCCATTTGCGACGAGAGACCCGAAAATATTCGAGCGTGCCGACGAATTTGTACCGGAGCGGTTCATGGGGACCGGGGAGAGGTTGTTGAAACATGTGTTGTGGTCTAACGGACCTGAGACTGAGACTCCGACTGTGGGAAACAAGCAGTGTGCTGGCAAAGACTTTGTGGTGCTGATTGCAAGACTTTTTGTTGCCGAGTTGTTCTTAAGGTACGACTCCTTTGAGATCGAAGTTGCCACCTCGCCATTGGGAGCTAAAGTCACCATAACTTCTCTCAAAAGAGCAACCTTTTAGTTGTTCTTAAGGATGTATCCACTATCTAGTGTGCTTAGTTTATTAACCATCTTTCTTTATATCTTCAAATTATATTATAAATGTATGTAAAAGTTAATAACAACTCTCGATCTTTTTCGGCAATGGGCTGTTAAGACCTGACTGAAAAAGTACAACTCAGACTCCCAGTGTTTGTTTGGTGAACAAAATAGGAATGAAATTTACTAGGAATGAGTTTTAGTTCCTATTTTTCTGTTTGAAAGTTAGCTGAATTTAAATTGCGAACCTAGAGATTCTTTATCCCTCCCAAATATGGGGGGAATAGGTTATCCCTTTTCTTTCACAACAACAACAAAACCAATAATAATAATAATTATTATTAGTATTAGTATTAGTATTACTAATAATTATAATTATAAATGTAAATATTAATAATTATAATTATTAATAATTAATTATAATAATAATAAGTATTATTAATAAGTATAATAATAAATATAATTAATAATTAATAATTAATAATAATAATAATAATTATAATTATTAATAATTAATAATAATAATAATTAATATTAATCATAATAATAATAATCATAATAATAATTATTAATAATTAATAATAGTAATTATAATTATAATTATAATAATTATAATTATAATTATAAATTATTTATTATTAATTATTAATAATAATTATTATAATTATAATTAGAATAATAATTATAACTATAATTATAATTATTAATAATAATTACTAATAATTATAATTATTAATAATAATTACTAATAATTATAATTATTAAATGTTATTAATTAATTATAATTTATAATAATTAATAATTTAGTAATATGAAACTTAGTAATTAATAGTTAATAATTAATAATAAACATATATGCTAATTATCAATAATTAGTTAATGATAAATGATAATTATTAATAATTAATATAATAAAATTATTATTAATAATAATAAGTACAATAACTATAGCTTTTATTCCATTCCACTGTTCACCAAACACTTTCATTTCAGAGTTCTAATTCTATACCCAACCCTCTAGGATTCTAATTTCATACCCAACTCATTCCACTTTTCTCTCCAAACAAGCCATGAGAGTATTTATTGTTAAGGGACACGTACTGTGACACATCTATTGGGCCTTTTTGTACCAGCGTGTCTATCATAAGCCCGGGAGTACGGAGCATGATGAGCCTGGGCTATGTGACATCGGCGTGCCTTTGGTCCAGGGTCTTCCACGACTCAAATCTATGGCCCAATAAAGGGGCACATTGTATGATCATACCTTACAATGATTATTTTCATAATCCTAACTGTCATTGCTTATAAGTCTTAACATCGATGCTCATACCCTACAACAAGTTTGTTCATAATCTAGAACTTGTATGCTCATTACCTACAAGTATTTTTTTTCGATTATTGAAAGCCCGAAAAAGGCCAAGTGTTCACAAAAACAATCTTTGCCAAACAAGACATTGCTCATAACCTACAAGTATTATGCTCATAAAATCTAAACTTCATTGCTCATAATCGTGATCCAATATTTATAATGTACAACTACTCTGCTTTTAACCTACAATTAATGTGCTCATAAGTCTGAACACCAATGTCAATACTCTACAACAAGTTTGCTTATAATCTAGTACTTGTATGCTCATTACTTGCAAGTACTATACTCATAAACTACTATGTTCATAATCTTGAACATCATTACTCATAACTCTAAACGTTAATACTCATGACCTACAACAAGTATGCTCAGGACCTAAAACTTAAATGCTAATAAATATGGACATCAACGCTCATACACCAACCTTCTTCTCACTGCGGGCTTTCATTCTCTTTCTGGGCTTCTTTCGCGCCTCTTCTTGGGTTTCTTCGCTCGCGAAAATGGGCTGTGAGTATGGAGCATCGTGCACCCCGACTTATAATCGAATCTTTATTTTTGTAGTAGTATTTTATAATCTTTTATTATTTAATTATAAATTTTGTTTCTATAATGATAGGTTAGTACATCTATCGGGCTTTTTTATAGTGTAAGTCCAACATATTAGCAAGTAGGAAAAGAGGTATTGTAACATCAAACTAAGTCCTTAATGAACCTCTACGAGTATGAACAATTTTCACCAAAGGAAATTATCACTACCATAACTTGAACCTTTATGAGGAGAATAGTATTCCTACTTCGATGTCACTTGAACTACAAGCTCTTGTTCTACTAATAATAAAATATATCTACAGTGATTTAAAATGTAAAATCAATATTGTCATGACAAATATTCTTATAAAAATATAGGCTATGTTTGACAATTGACTAGTAGTTGACTAGTAGTTGTTAGCTGTTTGGATTAATTATTTGTTTGACTAAACTATTTGGGTTAACTATTTGCAGGAAAGATGTTTTTGTAAAATAGTTGTTCGTGAAAATGTATATTTGTGAAATTTCAATTATGCCCATAGCACGTAATAGTCTTTGTTGTATTTTTGCATATGTTTTAAAATTAGTTATAAGCTTATAATGATTGAATAAAATTTTCCTTAATATACATTTGTGATATTTAATATTCTGTGCTAAGTATATTGTTGGTAATATTTGATATTATGCAATAATTACTTTGTCATTCAACATAATTATATTGTTTGTAATTCCATTATATTTAATGCCATTAATGATGTTGGTGCTAGGGTTAAGGACATGACCTCTACACTCATCAAGGACCTACGACGGAGTTTTGATATGAAAGACAAAATTACTAAAGCAAAAAAGGAGACAACTCTCAATGCCACCAAGGGGTGTTCACGGGGCGGGTACCCGAACCGATTGGATAATTTTTTCGGGTACCCAAAAATTCGGGGCGGCTAAACCCTCGAATCGTAACCGTAACCGAAACTACCGGGTACCCGAAAGTTTCGGGGCGGATACCGGTTAACCAAAAAACCCGATTAACTATAATCATATGAGTTTCCAATTTTTATTTTTTATTTTTAATTATTAATTAACACTCCAGTAGCAAAAAATGTTTCAAAAATGTTATGAAACTAGGCCAGCAGGACCAATGACACTGAGTTTCCATATGTTTTGAGTTTTTGGAGGATTTGGAATTGGAACACTAAGCGCCAACATTAAGATAAATTAGGGTTTTTTCCAGATAAAAATTTGGGCCTGGACAATGGACTGGAGATTGGAAAAAAGATAGGAAAAAATAAAATATGGACCTAAATGTTAAATTAATTTCGGGTACCCGAAAACGTTTAGGGGTCGATCCGTAATTGAACCGATTAACCGATAAATATTCCGGGGCGGGTACCCGACCCGATTAAAATTGATTTTTCTGGGGCGGGTACCCTAAATTAATGACTGGGTAGCGGGTTTCCGGATCGGGTTTTTCGGGAAGGTTATTTATGAACACCCCTAATGCCACCATGCGGGTACAAGGCCACACCCTCATCGTGCCTCATTTGGAGGTCCTCCCACTTGGCTTTTGTCGAAAGCAACAAAATTGTTGAATTAGTCCGGGAAGTATCCAAATCAAATCAAATCTAAACAAATCTCCTATCCTTCCATCTTTATAACTTCTACAATATCACATCATAATATTTGCACTTGCCATTGACGAATATGACAAGGAAACAACTTCCAAAATATGAAGATTGGAAATCAATTCGACAAAGGAAAGAATCAACAAAGCAAAGAAAGCCAATAAAGAGTCGTTGTAGCTGAAGATGTCGACTATAAAGAATCTTGGTTGTCTTCCTAAAAGTGCATTCGATTCCAAGGAAGTAATCGAAGAGAGTAGAAATTTTTGGTAGAAAAACTCTGAGTGTAACCACTAGTGTGATTAGTGACGAGTTTTTGTAACCAGAGAGTATTTTGGTGAGACCCTCTGATTTTTCTGTAACTGAAGATCGTGTTAAGTATTCTTCAGTGAGTGAGATCGTCATCAATCAACTGGTGAAGGTTACCTTCTGGGATCTAAGTCTATGATCCACCTCTGTAAGCAGTCTTGAGACCCTCAAGTCTCTCCACTGCTTAGTTCATTTATTTCCATATGTTCTGTAATGTCCTCAAGCTTCTGAATTCTATAAAAGATTAAAGTGTTTATCCATTGTGTTGTTGAATCTTGACAAAAGTCAAGATTAGTTTTTCTAACGTCCTCATTGAGTGTGCAGAATTTCAATAACCCTATTCAGCCCCCCCCCCCCAGCTCTAGGGTTCTTTCAAGTAGTATCAGGGCAGGTCCACTCAAGAAGAGACTAACCGCTCTATGGAAAAGATCATGGTTGGGATTGAAGATGGTGATATAGGACAAGAACGCTGCTCACACACACCCACATTATTCCAAGGATCAAACTTTGCCTACTGGAAGAAGTGAATAAAAGTCTTCATCATGGATCAAGATTATGATCTATGGGACAAAATTGAGAATTGAGACTTTGCCCCCATGATCATAGAGGGAGAAATCACGAAACCCAAAATTAGATCTAAATATACAACCAAAACAGTAAAAAAGGCAAATAAAAATGTTAAAGCCTTACATATTCTCTATTGTGGACTTGATTCTAATGAGTTTGAATATGTTTCTGGTTGTGACATAGCTAAGCAGATGTGGGATACCTTAGTGACCGTATATGAAGGAACAAGCCAAGTTCGAGAAATGAGGCTTGACAATTATGTCAAGCAATACGAATCCTTCAAAATGAAGAATGGAGAATTTGTTGAGGACAAGTACACATGGTTCGCTATCATAATCAATAATCTCAAGTCCTTGGGGAAAACCTACTCCAATGAAGAAAAAATTCGTAAGGTCCTCATATGCATTCTAAGAAAAAAATGGGAATCTAAAGTCACCGCAATCGAGGAAGCTCAAGATTTGAGAACTCTCCAATTAGATGACCTCATGGGAAACTTTTTTCTCACGGGATATTTATTCAAGAAGAGCATGACGAAAAAGAAGAAGCAATCTGCAAGGACCTCAGCTATCCTAATGACAAGTCAAATGAGGATGATAAGAACCAGTGTTTGGCTTTGATAGCCAAGGAACTCAAGAGACCGTGCAAAAAAAAATCATAACTCTAGGGGTTCGTTTGGACCTAGGAAAACAACATGAAAAAAAATCTTGTGGAAAAAAAATTAGGAGGACAAAATTTTTGGGGTAAAGCAAATTTCTTTCTCTTGTTTGGTTTAAGTAAATTTTGAAGGAAAAAAAATTTATTTTCTATTCAATTTTCTTTTCCTTGTTTGGTTTGAGGAAAAATACATGGAAAAATAAAATTTGCAACAAAACTTGTCGATATCAAGTTTCATTTTTTTAGATCATATGATGTGATTTGGGAGAGAAAGAGAGAGTTAGATAGAGAGAGAGAGAGTTAGAGAGAGAGAGAGGGAGAGAGGGAGAGAGAGAGAGAGAGAGAGAGAAGAGAGTTAGAGAGAGAGAGAGCGAAAGAGATAGAGAATAGAGAGTTAGAGAGAAGAGACTTAGAGAGAAAAGAGAGTTAGAGAGAGACTTAGAGAGAAAGAATAGAGAGTGCGCCAGAGAAAGAAGGAAGAGAGTTAGAGAGAGAGAGAGAAGATACTTAGAGAGAGAGAGAGAAAGAGATAAGAGAGAAGAGAGAGAGAGAGAGAGAAAGATAGAAGAGAGAAGAGAGACAACGAGAGAGAGAGAAGAAAGTTAGAGAGATAGAGAGAGAGAGAGAGAGAGAGAGAGAGAGAGAGAGAGAGAGAAGAGAGTTAGAGAGAGAGAAGAGAAGAGACTTAGAGAGAGAGAGGGGGAGAGTTATAGAGAGAGAGAGAGAGAGAGAGAGAGAGAGAGATAAACGAGTTAGAGAGAGAGATACGAGTTAGAGAGAGGATGAAAAGAAAGGTTGGCTTTGATCCAAAATTTTTCTCCCAACTTTCCTTTTATTTTTGAAGGGAAAATTTTTTATTCATCGTTACTCCAAATTTTCCATGTAATTTTCCAACTATTTTTTTTCCATTCTTTTTTCTTCAATCCAAACAAAGGAAAGATTTTCGTTTTCCAAAATAATTCTTTCTCCATGCTGTTTTCTAAGGTCCAAACGGACCCTAGAGGATCCTCATCCAAATGAGTCAACCTAAGAGGTAAGGACTCCCTAAGTAATGAAACTAACCAACTTTATTGCTTTGTTTGTGGTGATCTAGATCACTTGATCAAGGATTGTCCCTACAACAGAAATAACAAAAAAGAGATGAGTCATCTAGCTCTGATGGCCTCTTGGAGTGGAAATAGTGGCAACTTGAGTGATGATGAGGAGGCTGTCAGTCATTATCTTATGGGAAAAGACACCAACGATACCGAGGAAGTTGGTACAGCTAATGATGACTACCAAGATAATGATGAAGATGAATTAGAGGAGATAACTCTTGATGACCTCTTTACTTGGCCTAAAAAGTACTAAGCAAATTGTTTTCTAAAGATTGTTGCAGGTGAGACTAAGTACTTGGATAAAATTAAGTATCTAAAAAGGACTATCAAGAGTCTAGAAGAGTCTAAAGATAAATTGGAGAAGTCTTGCAATGATCTCACCTCCAAGATTGGCATTCTCGAGACTGAAAGTCTAGACCTCAAGGACAACCTCGATAATGTCACAAAGCTTCTTGTTAAGCTAACTAAGGGAGAAGAATATGCTGGTGAATTGCTTGGATCTCAATGCGTCTTCTTCAACAAGGAAGGATTGGGCGATCGTTCCAAGAAGAAGCAAAACCGCCATTAAGGACATTATGTCTCTCGAAAACTGCCGACCAGAATAAGTGACCAAGGAGGCTATAGAAATTTCGATAGAAAAGGACCAAGGTCACATATTCCACTTACGGCAAAGACAATGCAACTACCTTGGCACGAGATACCAAGGTCAATCCTCTCATCTCAAACATGAGTACCAATCTGGTAAATTTCACTACTTCAACCATTATTGTTATGGAATTATACAAATATTGGTTCCAAGAGGAACAAGACCTCCTAACATGGTTGTTACTAGTAGTCAAGGACCTCAATTTGATGTCAATTATGGCTTGAGGAAGGTTGTTTGAAATTTTTGTAGGTATATTCGGCATCCAACCAAGGAAGAGTGAAACCTCAAGAGTTTGGATGCTCAAAGAAACTTGGAGCAATCAAGGACACTATATGCAGCGATAACAACTTCTGGCAACTGATCAAAAGGCGAAAACAACCTCATGTTCCTCGTAAAGTTTGACAAACTGGATCTATATATTTAAATAGCAGTGTTATTTCTTATTCGTGGCATGAATTGAGGGGAGCACCCTCTCTTAATACTAATAAGTTTATTAAGTTGTTGTAGAGTATTACAGATCGACGATTGCTATATTGAGGAGGAGTTTCCTAGAACTTTTTGATAAAAGCCAAAAAGGGGGGGGGGGGAATGAATATAGTTATTAATGAATTTTATCTTTCAACAAAAAGGGGGAGACTGTTGGCGCTACGGTAAACGACATCACCTTTACACTCATTAAAGACCTCCAACAGAGTTTTGATATGAAGGCCAAAATTACTAAAGCAAGAAAGGAGACAACTCTTAAAGACACCCTGCGGGTATAAGGCCGTCAACGCTACATTTCATGACGCCTTCATCGTGCCTCATCTGGAGGTCCTCCCAATGGGCTTTTGTCGAAAGCAAAATAATTATTGAATTGCCAAATTAGTCAGGGTAGTATCCAAATCAAATCAAACCTATTCAATTCTCCTATCCTTCCATCTTTATAACTTATCCAACAAGAAAACAATTTCCAAAATATGAAGATTGGAAATCAATTCGGCAAAGGAAAGAATCAACAAAGCAAGGAAAGCCAATAAAGAGTCGTTGTAGCTGAAGATGTCGATTATAAAGAGTCTTGGCTATCCTCCTGAAAGTGTATTTGATTCCAAGGAAGTAATCGAAGTGAGTAGGAATTTTTGGTAGAAAAATTCTGAGTGTAACCACTAGTGTGATTAGAGGCGAGTTTTTGTAACCAGAGAGTATTCTGGTGAGACCCTCTGATTTTTCTGTAACTGAAGATCTTGTTAAGTATTCTTCAGTGAGTGAGATCTTCATCAATCAACTGGTGAAGTTTACCTTTTGGGATCCAAATCTGTGATCCCCCTCTGTAAGCAGTCTTGAGGTCCTCAAGTCTCTCCACTGCTGAGTTCATTTATTTCCATATGTTCTGTAATGTCGCATCTGAATTCAATAAAAGATTAAAGTGTTTATTCATTGTGTTGTTGATTCCTGACGAAAGTCAAGAGTAGTTTTTCTAACGTTCTCATTGAGTGTGCAGAATTTCAATAACCTTATTCAACCCTTCTCTGGGATTCTTTCAAATGATTATTATGTGTGATCTCAAAAATTCTATTATATGGCTAGAGTTAATAAAATTAATAATTTGTTAGCTAATTCAATAAAAAAATTGATTAAATATATTAATTAATAATTAAACACAATACTATAACCACACATTCATCATTTTGTATTAAATAATAAGCAAATATAATTAAACATGTTCATTAATTAATAATTTACTATTTTATGTAATTTTGTTGAAGGGATGCGAGGTATTAAAGTAAACATATGACTATATGAGTGGTATTGTTTACATTAAATTAACATGATAAAATGGAAATTGCAAGAAATCAAATTAGCATATACTACCTCCGTCCCATATTTTCTGTCACCTTAACTAAATTTGAAAAATCAATGCATATTGGAAATGAGGTGAAATCTTTGTAAATTATCCAAATTATCCCTATATTAATTGAGAATGATAATTGTTAAAATTGTAAAAAGTGATAAATAGATTTATTAATTCGAGATAAAAAAAATAACAGTTGCTAAAATTATAAATATAACAAATAAACTAGGACAAAGAAATTAATTAAAATAATAAATATTTTGGAACGAAAATAGCACATACTGCATTATCGAGGATAAAATGAGTATTAACTTGGCAAATGCACGGGGAAAAATGTTGCCTCAACACTCCTATCATTACACTATTATCTAAGAAAGCGACGAGGTTGCCTACAAGGCTGCAATTATTGATCAACTTGGAGGTACATGTTTGTATTGTTTACGGGAAAAACTATCTTAAAATTCCAGGCCAGGCCAATACGACGATAAATGTTATGATATGCTGTGACAGCCATTTTTAATTCAGAGTAGAAAAACGAGGTGTGTCACATGCGTGTTGACTGATTGATGGCAGACATTGTCTGACTATATTTATACTTCCCGGTTCCATATCAATGACGATTCGTCTTTCGAAATAATAAAGCTAAATTTTAAAAGTTTTGACTATAAATTTCTCAATATATATAATCAGATATAATATAAAATTAATATTGATAGATTTATAATGAAAAGTATCATCATAAAAATAAAATATTATAATTGTTAATAACATATTATATAAAAAAATATCAATCAAAGAATGATATTAGAAACCGTGAAAGTATAAATTATGATAATTAATATGGAACGGACAGAGTATTAGTTTCTCACTTTCCCTATTTCTTTTTAACTATTCTGTATTAATTGTCATATATTTAACTGTTACGATATTTAATGTTACTCTATAATTTCTTGTATAATATCATACTAATAATTGCAATATTGTACTTTAATTTTAAGATAGGATTTTTCGTTACAATTCTAATGAATCTTATGTAACAAGACATTGTATATATTGAGAAATTTATATCCAAAATTTTTAATTGTTCAATGCACAATTTCCAAAGACGATAATTAATATGGAACAAAGGGAGTATTAATCTTGCCATTGCTTGTTATATTTGTTGATCCGATAATTATAATAATTTTTTATTTTAACAATTAATAAAAATTTTCTAAAAAATTGAAAAAGTAAATTAAATTTGAATTTTATTCTATTAATCAATTATTTGCCTATGGAAAAGGTATGAAAAAGGTATCATTTTTATTTAACTAGGGTTTTGGATTAAAAAAATCTGAATATTGACTCGTGCAAGTCTCATTAATCCGAACTTTAAAAATACCGTAGAATAATAAAAGCTTCAAGTCTCTTGGATCAGCGTAATATATATAAAGAGTTTTTGAATAATTTAAATAATCTGAACTTTGTCGAGTTTTGTTAGAAAAACTCAGTGGCATGCTATTTACATCCAAGAGCCTTTCACGACCTGATTATTCCAAAATATTTTTAAAGTACATATTATTGAGACTTTCACAACTCCGGTTATTTAAATTGAAAAACCCATTTAACTAAATTAAAAAACCATATTATTCATTGGTAGAAACTAAATACTTTGTTTGAACTATTCCTTATGATAGTGTATCATAATTCATACAAATACAACTCTTAAATGAACAATAGATGCAATAAAGCAATGTTGTAAATTGAGTTAAACATAGTTATAACTTATAATTAAGCTTTAGTTTTTCCAAATGATTATACGAGGGTGTAGAGGTGTTGCCATAAATCTATAAATGATATACTACATCTGTCTTTAAATCAATGAGTGTCAATATAATTTAATTTTAATTATTGATTATTCACAGATAACAATGAGTTAGAATATGAAATTATCACGTACCATTGTATATTGTAACTCATTATAGTTTGTGAATAATCAACGGTTAAAACTTAGTCAAATAAACACTTATTTAGGGACAGAGTTAGTATATAATATATCAATAATGCTCATTTAACTAGCCTAGAAAATCATGAAATGTCATCATATATTTAATAATTACTACCGAGCTCCTATGTGTCACTTAGGACATAATTTACAAAATCAAAAAAACTTTCCCTTTACATTAAATTTTATTCTTGAAAATGAGAAAAATGTGAATAAAATGATGAATAAAAAAGAACATTGGTGAATAAAAAAGAAAAATTGAAGAAAAAGATGTAATTAATAAGGTTAATTTGATAAATTAGTAATTAATGTGATATTAGAATTATAAGGTGACAGATATTATGGGGAAAGAAAAATGAGTTAAAGTGACAGATAATATGGGAAGGAGGGAGTATGTATGTAGACATAAATATATTTGAAGTACCTTTGTAATCAAATTGTATCACATATACAAGTTGTGGCTTGTGAATAGAAAAAAACTTATATTTCCTTGGATGATGAAACAATTATAAATTTAAGGAGTATTTATCAATATATTGCAAAGATACTGTTATTTCTAACATGTAGCCATATTTTTGGATAAATAAATGGAATAAAAAAGGGAAATTTGATTCTAATTATACGAACTTTTGGCCATATAAGAATTAATAATATGAACTTTTGATTTGGTGATTAATAATATGAACTTTGACCCCCTGTTGCCCCCAATAGTACGCCACCGAATTAAGTTGAACTTTACCATGTCATCCACGTTGATTTAAAAAAAAAAACGAACTTTTACCTATATTGCTCTGAATAATACGAACTTTTACTTATGTTGCTCTAAATAATACGAACATTTTTTTTCTCTTTAAAAATCCCATATCCCATTTTTTCTTCTTCATCGTCTTCAATCCTCACCCTCCCCATTCCCAAAAAACCCAGAAAATCGGAAAACCCAGAAAACCCCTCTCTCTCTCTATCTCTCTCTCTCTCTCTCTCTCTCTCTCTCTCTCTCTCTATCTATCTATCTACCTTCCTCTTCATCATCCCCACCTCTTTTTTATCTCTCTAAAAATCTCACATTTCCCTTTTGCATCTTCATCTTCTTCAATCGTCCCCCTCTTATTCTCTTCTTCATTAGCCATAGCTTGATGCTCAAACTCGTCAACAATGGCGGAATGCCTTCTCAACGTCCCCAGCCACCATTTTTTCCACTTCACTGCTCTCCTTCTTCTTCTCAACTTTCATCACCCTTTTTTACCCAGATCTCTGTAAGGAGAACAGTGAAGACAAAATGAGGAGAGGTTTTCTGGGTCTTCTCAACAATGGTAGAATGCAAGGAAGAGGGGGGGGGGGGGGAGAGGGTTCTGGGTTTTCTGGTTTTCTGGGAATGGGGAGGGGGAGGATTGAAGAAGATGAAGAAGAAAAAATGGGATCTGAGATTTTTAGAGAGAAAAAAAGTTCGTATTATTCAGAGCAATATAGGTAAAATTTCGTATTATTCAGAGCAACATAGGTAAAATTTCGTATTATTTGTTTTAAATCAACGTGGATGACGTGGCAAAGTCAAAAGAACTAAGCGCGTGCCTCCACCCCCACGTCAGACCGCCACCGAGTTAAGTTCAACTTAACTCGGTGGCGTAATATTGGGGGTAACAGGGATTCAAAGTTCGTATTATTAATCATCAAATCAAAAATTCGTATTATTAGAATCCAATTTTCCAAATGTAAAGATGTAAGCACTATAAATAATTTACTGTAACAATCCACATCACCTATCATATCTCCATTCTTATATTGACATATTCAAATATATTATCAAAAAACATATTACCACTTATATATATATATATATTATCATAACCTCAATTACATATTTTCAATGCACGTGCAATAAAAATAATATGCTATTTAAAGACCATGTTTCAAATGAATATATATGGTTCATATAGTGATTCATATTCTTATCTCTTTCATTGCACTGTAGAGCTCAATATAAAACAACGAAAATGATAAACATCTTGACACAAAATGACTCTTAACCATCTTGCATTTCTTCTAAATCATTAATAAAGTGAAATGTAAGTGTATTTAAATCATTCTAAAGGTATGTTTCATTATTTTTAGGGTTACTACAACTTATAAACAATTTAAAAATAATTATTTATTTATATTTATTTCATAAATATAAAACTATGTATAAAATGTAGATTTTCTACTATGATTAATAAAATTAAGCTATTTTTTTTCCATCTAGCTAATAAGTATTATATTATTATAATTGATAAATATATATAATTATTAAAGAAAATATTAATAAAAATTACAAAAATGTGAAATATGAATAATTCAAGATGGTTAAGAACCATCTTGAGTCAAGATGGTTATCATGGTCCATGAAACAATAATCACATGGCCAACATCGTTTAAGTTTTAAAAGATTCATATAAAATGTTTCTACGATTGCTCAATAAGTAGTTTTTTTTTTTTTTTTTAAAACCTGCTCAATAAGTAGTTGAGAATGACAATATAATTAGGATTAAGAAAACTAAATAGTGATTGATTATACAGTAAGAAAATTCATATATTTAAAAATATACTTGAGATCTTTACAAACAAAGATTACTCTATGAAACTTTCGAAGAAAATGTATTACCATTAATGAGCCGATGACTAAATACAATAATAATATGTCAAACTAGCGTTGTATTTATTGGATAGAAATAATATGAACTTTAATTTGTGCGTATTGGCCAATGATAATATCAACAATTTTGTTGAACATTAGTAGTACCAACTATGAACATATTTTCCAACAATAGTACATCACCTAGTTGGTAAGTGTGTGACTTAGTAGAAAGATGATGTATAAGCTGACCGGTTAGCATTATGACGTCGGAAATCGATTTCGGTTTAGTCCGAGTAAATAGGTTAAAAGTTTGGATTATTTTCAGCCAAAAAGTGAGTTTGGATTCAGCCAATGACCTCCGACTTCGGATTATTTTGAGCCAAAAACCCATTTTCTAAGCTATAGGCTAGAGCAAGTTGAAAGAACATTAACAGTCACATTTTTATACCAAGTGACATTAACCAACTTAGCTAAACAATAATGTAAAAAATAAAACTTTAATTGTTTTTTATCTAAATTGGTTAACACTGCTTAGTTGACAAAAAAAGTGACAATTAACCTTTTCTCCACTTGCTCTGGCTTCCAACTAAGACAATTAAGCGACACGTCGTCCTTTCATCAAGTCAAACACATACCATCTCAGTTTCGTACTATTGCTGGAAAATAGGTATATAGTTGGTACTGCTAATGTCCAATAAAATTGTTGGTATTATTATTGTCCGATACCCCCAAAGTTTGCATTATCATTGTCCAATAATCCTAAAAAAAAATTGTACAATACTTGTACTATCATTATTTTTTGTTTTTCTTTGTAAAAATTGTCTTCAAAATGAATTTAGATAATATAGTACCGAAGGATACTCAAATCTATATTTACTTTTCAATATTGTCTTAATTGCATATAATAAATAATAACAATCATTTTTTATTAGTCAATTCGAATAAATACAAGCAACTCTATAATTTCTTTCAAATCTTTCTCAATAATATGCAAAAAAATTTAATCTTAAACATAGTAAATGATTAAGATAATAGAAACTATGTATATACATTATAAACATAATGTTATTGAAAACTTATTTTCATTAAATATAAAGTTTTTATAAAAATAATTAAAATAAAAAGGGTTGAGAAACTATAAACCATTACTATTTAGTAATAAATAACTAACCATAAATTTAAAAAGTAACAATTAATTTTAATATTTAAGCATACATCAACGATCACAATATCAATCAAAACAAATTTGAATTACCTTTTTAAATAAAAAAGGATTAATTTACATTATTTTATCGTAATGTTAATAATTTTTTTCTTCTTCTTACAATTATTAGAGAAAATATAGAATAATTTTATAGGGTCTTTATGGGAGTTTTACACCTTAATATCTCTTAGATTTTACTTTAATCTATTTGTTTGTATTATGATTGATATATAATAATAGTAAATTTTGTTGAGGAAAGACTAACTACTCAATAATTTTCATAAAAAGTTGATAAATATTATTTTAATTGTGTATTAATCATATACTCTTATGTAGAGTAAATTACATTTACCCTACCTGAGATTTGCTGTTGTTGGGAATGTCCCGACAATGTTCGATATACACGGAGATTAAACCAAAGTAATATAGTAATTATATGTCTTGCTAGAGACCTCTATAATTAGTAATTAAATATGTTTAATTACAACTATATTATTTGGTCCTACTGGGTCACACAAGTCAGTGCCCTAGAACAATGTATGTAACCTAAATGATATTGTATCAAGTTTGGAAAAGTTGGAAACTGATTTCTGTGAGAAATTAGCCCAACACGGACCGAATAGGGCTCAACACGGACCGTGTTGACCCAACACGGTCCTTGTTGAGACACCACGGTCCGTGGTGTCCATGGGCCGAATAATTGGATTCTCTGGAGTCCAACACGGACCGTGTTGTTTCAACACGGACCGTGTTGGGCCCAGAAAACGCGCCGTCGTTTTAATTCGGCCCTTTAGGGTTTTGAACCCTTTCCCTAGGTTTTCTAAACACTATATAAAGGGGTCTCTGGGAGAGATTATTCGACACCAACTGCTTAAGACTTTTAGAGAGATACCAGGGTGATTTCCTGAGTTCCTCTCTCTTTTAGTTTGCAGTTCTAGTTTCAGGAAACATTCTTTGTTCCCGGAAGCAATCTTACATACATCTTAGATTGAGATTCGTCTCGATCGGGTCGATCTAGCAATCGGGTTCCCGGAGTGCTTCGTGGACTTTTCAGTAGAGGATTTCAGCATTGGAATCTGGAAGGTCAACCTCTTCTTCAGCAGGAATTAGCGATCAGGTATAATTACTAAAGCCTCTGCAGTTGTGTTGATTAATTGTTTATAACTGTTATAATATTCCGCCAATTAATCTGTATCTGTTTAGGAAATAGATAACCTAAAACCTAACAGTGGTATCAGAGCCACCAATTGCATGCTAAAGTATTGTACTTGTATTCATAATTAATGTAACGCCCCGGAAATTCAATTATAAAAAGTCAAAGTCAAACTAACGTTAACAGACGAAACTTAGCGGAAGACTTCAAATTTAGTTTGGGCGTCACTGCCGTATCCCCGAAGGAATACAAGGTGAGAAAGGAAAACACAACTGTCTGCTAACGGTAACTACTATCAACTCAAAACAAAACTTTAAGATTTCATAACGAAAACAATATAAAAAGATTCAAGGACTTCTAGACTCGTCGTCCTCACTTCTAATTCCGTCCCAAGATTTAGATCTTCACCAAAACAAAACATTTCAAAAATGAGAGGAAATCTCAATAATGTCTACCCCTAACGCTTAAAAAGTTTAAGTTCATTTCAATTCATTTTGGGAGAGGATCGAATCAAACGCTTTACAAACCTTTAATCCCATCGCTTCCTCAACCCATCCAATCCATATTTTAATTTGCGCTGGATACCAAATCCCTTAAAGTAACATCGCCTACCAAAGGCATCAAGAACGTCGCCTACCAAAGGCATAAATAATATCGCCCACCAAAGGCATCAAAACATCGCCTACCAAAGGCATCAAGAACATCGCCCACCAAAGGCATAAATAATATCGCCTACCAAAGGCATCAAAATTATATCCTATATCAGGGAAGGAAGCCCTGATCTCCTGGTCCATAACCCTGCAGGTTGTTACACCTGCACAACAGGTTATCCCCCGAAACCCGCTTAACGTTTCCACTTGAATTATTTACACAATATTCAAACTCAACTCACGACTCTCAAGTCAAACCATCCCAAGTTATCAAAACCATAAACAAAACTTCGAATAAAAGACCATCCAATTTTCTCAACTCAAATAAACCAAGATCACAATCGAAACAAAAAGATTATCAAAATAGATGGTCGTATTTCCATAAAAGTTCCCTTTCGGGATGCAATTCTCAAAATAGATTATAACAAATCAAAACACATTTAAAGAGCATCCCAATGGGGATTAGAGCATAGACAATTACCTGAATAACGTCACAGTACAGCAATAAGGAGAACACACTTGAGCTCACTATCGTCACGCACTAACTCGGGCCTAGAATAAGAATAATTATCTAATCAAAACGCGTTCTAACGAAGTTAGTATTAACTATCAACTATCTAACCCATCCTCTGGGAACACTTAGGTTCCTATCATTTATGATTTACACTTAGCACACTCAAGGAATTATATAACAAATTCACACATAAAATTTACTCAACAATTTTCATAAATAAAAGCAAGCAGAGGACAGATTGTAACGTTCACATAAAACGGGTCACAACTTGACTTCCCGACATCCTATGGGTCTGGTTCTGGACTTTTCGGAAACCTCGAAATGTCTACTAAAACTTTTATGTTGATGACCAAGCCCATATCAGTCTCGAATGACTCTAAAAATACCCATATTCCCAATTGGTCCAGTTCTGACAGGTTCTGGTAAAACGGTTATAACTCGGGCTATACAAATCAAACGTTCGATCCGTAAAATTCCTATGGTTCCTAACATCTAAGGGAACCTCCAGTTAAAAGGGTTCGGTCAAAAACAACTATACTAATCGTGGTAATTCAAACTTTAGACTCTAACAAAACTGTCTGGTTTCTGCTTTTTATTTAATCAACACTTTCGCTTCTAACTTCCACCATTCGATCCTGGGGTCCTAATTTGGGCTTAAAACAGTAATTAGGGTCCGAGGTGATTAGTCTAATTCAACTAAGGTCCAACATCAAAAATAAAATCGAACCATAAAACATGAATTCACTTTAATACTGAACCGTATCGGGATCAGTGTTGGGTTCGGTGCCAAGCTTTCATAGCCGGGATTGCGGTTAAAGATAAGATCGATGAAATCCCGACCCATCATCACCAGACTAAAACTGCTCACCCACTCGTTTTCAAGAATCGATACACCTTTACAAAAGGCGGGGTGGTGAGCATCACACTATCGTGGCCTCGGCGAGCCATCCTTGTTGGAGTAAGGAGAGGCTCGGGACTTGTCAACAACCTTGGAGGCCTCGGGACCGGATTGGGTCATCTCGGGAATGAAGGGCGTGTTGGTATCAAGTCTCGGAAGTAACCAAGTTAATAACTTGCAAGGGGGAAGACGATCAGAGGTTGGAAATGCGCGCGCCTTCACGTTTCGGGTCATAACTCCTTCAATACAACTCCGATGAGGCTCAAATTTTGGGAGCTTATAGTACACACTGAGAGCTTTCCAACGATATCTTACGGGCCTAAAACGGAGTTCGGATGAAGAAGTTATGCGCATTTGAAGTCGGCAGGGAAAACTGCCCAGAAGCGTGGCTCGCCCGAGCCAACCTGTGGCTCGCCCGAGCCACCATTCTGCCCTGTTTGTCACGGGCGCCCAAGGTGGACAGAAGACCTGCTCGCCCGAGCAAGCTGCTGGCTCGCCCGAGCCAACATTCTGTCGCGCCCGCGACCCATCTTGGCCAGCGACAGGCCAAGGCAGTCAGAGAGCCAGCTCGCCCGAGCCGCCCATCTGCTCGCCCGAGCCGCTCTTCTGGTCGGACGCGTATTTTCGTCATTTTTGCCCTGTTTTAGCCTAATTCCTAGTTTATTATAAATAGCTTGTTATCTCATTTTTTCCAAGCAGCTTTTTGATGATTATGAACATGCTTATGCATTGGTTAGGGTTTCCCTAAGTTTTCTCTCAAAATCTAGATTACTTTATCCATTGATTAATGGTGGTGTTTCTAGTCATTCCTTTATTGATCATTTGGTGGATTCTTCCTTTATGATGGTCATGGTGGGGTGTTAGGCTTTGGTGGTGGAATCTCCTTTATCCAAGGTCATATCCAATCCCTTTGGTGTTCAAGGTTATTGATATTGGTTGATTTTGGTTATTATTCTTGTTATTATTCAAGTTCAAGGCTATTGTTGAGAAGTTCAAGCATGGGTGATTGAGATGTTCATCTTTCTCCCCTTATTCTATTGCTTATGGATTTCTCTCATCTCTTCTACAACAACAACTCAAGCTAAGTCTTCAATCTCTCCCATCGCGCCACGCTCCATTTTGGTATCGTGAGCCAGGTTTTCATCTAGCTTGAGTTTTATCATTGTTCTTGTTAGTGTGTTCTCTAGTGTTGATTTTTTGTGGATTGTATGCAAGTATTGGTGATCCCCATTCCCTTTGCAATCCAAGAGTATTGGAATACTTTGTATTGTGTTTGTATTTGGTGTTTTTGGTGCATATTGGAGCTTTGAGGAAGAGTTGGAAAATTTGTGCACACAAGGTGTTCGATAAAATGCCCAAGTGAGAAAAACACAAAGAACCCTTATCCAAACACAAGCCAACTACAAGAAAACCCCCAAACTTCACAAAATATCCCAAACACAATCCGTCCCATACCTTTCCCTCGATATGGATGGTCACGATAATTCCGATCGAGATGAATCAAGCTAACGGGGTAGCCCTCAACTTCAGGTTCTCGAGAATCGACTTGCCACCCATGACGAACAATTCTCCTCCATCAATCGAACCCTTAATGCCATCGTGGCACGGTTGGATAACCTCGCCCTAGAGCGTCCGGTTCCGCCTCGAGTTGAACGTCCGAGACGTGCACAAAGCCCTATCCGTCCTCCTCCAAACTTTGAGTCGAGTGACGATGCTAGAGGCTCTCCACGACACCGAATTCGTCGGAATGTGCAAGATCCACCCCCTCGTGTCGACTTCCAGGACATTAAAATTGACATCCCCGAATTCAACGGCTCCACCGACCCGGATGACTACCTCGAATGGATCCAACTGATAGATAGGATCTTCGAGACCAAGGAGTATGATGATGAGAAGGCTTATAAGATCGCGAGCTTGAAACTCACCAGGGCCGCTTCGCTTTGGTTTGAGAATATGAAGTTGCAACGGACTCGTGAGGGAAAAGCAAGGATTTCCACTTGGACCCGGCTTAAGCAAGTGATGAATCGCCGCTTTTTGCCAAACACTTACCGTCATGACGTTCTGAAGAAAGCCTATGCCCTTACCCAAGGCAAACGAACCGTCGGAGAATACATTTCGGAATTCGAGCAACTTCTTATCAAGAGTGGCCTCCAGGAGCCTGAGGATCAAACCATGATGCGATTTTTGAATGGCTTGAACTCCACAATCGCAAAAAGGGTTGAGGTCCAACCATACTATTCCATGGATGAATTGTGTAGTTTGGCTCTCCGAGTTGAGCGAAGAAGAATGGAAGGATCCAACACCAAATCCTTGTCTAGACCCGTCTACTCACCATCTAGCCGACCTCCTCCGGAGTTAAGCACTCCAACGTCTAGCGAGACACCGAGGTCCACACCAACACCAAGAATTGACAAAGGAAAGGGGCTTGCTACGGAGACTCCAACGGCACCTCCTCGACGAGCGGAAGGCCGGAAATGCTTTAAGTGCCATGGTTATGGCCATTTTCAAGCCGATTGTCCAAACCGTCGGGCTTTGACACTCCAAGAGGTCCATGACATCGATGATGAGCTTCGAAAGGCTCAAGAGGAACCCGAAGTGTTGGTTGAAGATGCGATTACTAGCGATGATGAGGATGCCGCTCACATACCCCCCGTGCGTGGGAATGCACTTGTTGTGAGGAGAGCTTTGCATATCCATGAGACTCCTCTCGATAAGGCCCAACGGGAAATGTTGTTCCAAACGCGGTGCTTCGTAGGTGGAAAAGTGTGCACTCTTGTCATCGATGGAGGAAGTTGCACGAATGTCGCATCTACCACTATGGTCGAGAAGCTTGGCTTACCTCTATTACCGCACCCTAGGCCCTATTCACTCCATTGGCTCAACGATCACAACGGCATCAAGGTAACTAAGCAAGTCTTAGTAAATTTTTCTTTTGGATCTAACTATGATGATTCCCTTGTTTGCGATGTTGCCCCTATGAGCACTTGTCACATTTTATTGGGACGACCATGGCAATATGACAAGAAAACGGTGCACAATGGGTTGAACAACACTTATACATTCACCCATAAAGACAAGAAAGTCAAGTTACTTCCCATTTCTCCGCGAGAAACCGAAACTTCAAAAGTCGGGATGGGTAGTGAGTTGAGGAACCTTCTCATGATGAGCAAAACACGGGATGAGCGTACTCTTGGCAAGGACGAGCTCCCTCTTGCTTTGTCTTTGCCTTGTAGTGAGCCTAGTGAGATTGAGAGTTCCCAAGCACCACACAAAATTTCCCTACCGCCCCTTAACCCTTCACCTCCACAAGACAAGCCTCCTTCTACTTTCTTGCATATGGATGATGGGTACATTGTTGGATTTGAAGATTGTGGGTTGTCAAGCATGTTTGTTCGAAGCGTTCGGGAAGTTCGGAGCTTCACGGGGACGATTGATGAAGAGTGCTTCAGTTTTAACCCCCAAGAGTTGAGGGCAACTCTTTTTCAAGAGGGGGAGTATGAACCGTATCGGGATCAGTGTTGGGTTCGATGCCAAGCTTTCATAGCGGGATTGCGGTTAAAGATAAGATCGATGAAATCCCGACCCATCATCACCAGACTAAAACCGCTCACCCACTCGTTTTCAGGAATCGATACACCTTTACAAAAGGCGGGGTGGTGAGCATCACACTATCGTGGCCTCGGCGAGCCATCCTTGTTGGAGTAAGGAGAGGCTCGAGACTTGTCAACGACCTCGGAGGCCTCGGGACCGGATTGGGTCATCTCGGGAATGAAGGGCGTGTTGGTATCAAGTCTCGGAAGTAACCAAGTTAATAACTTGCAAGGGGGAAGACGATCAGAGGTTGGAAATGCGCGCGCCTTCACGTTTCGGGTCATAACTCCTTCAATACAACTCCGATGAGGCTCAAATTTTGGGAGCTTATAGTACACACTGAGAGATTTCCAACGATATCTTACGGGCCTAAAATGGAGTTCGGATGAAGAAGTTATGCGCATTTGAAGTCGGCAGGAAAATCGCCAAGCGTGGCTCGCCGAGCCAACTGTGCTCGCCCGAGCCACCATTCTCGCCTGCTTGTCACGGGCGCCAAGGTGGGCGAAGACACGCCGCCGAGCAAGCCTTGCTCGCCCGAGCCAACATTCTGTCGCGCCGCGACCCATCTTGGCCGACAGACAAGCGAGAGAGCCACCGCCCGAGCCGCCCATCTGCCGCTCGAGCCGCTCTGCTCTGACGCGCGTATTTTCGTCATTTTTGCCCTGTTTTAGCCTAATTCCTAGTTTATTATAAATAGCTTGTTATCTCATTTTTTCCAAGCAGCTTTTTGATGATTATGAACATGCTTATGCATTGGTTAGGGTTTCCCTAAGTTTTCTCTCAAAATCTAGATTACTTTATCCATTGATTAATGGTGGTGTTTCTAGTCATTCCTTTATTGATCATTTGGTGGATTCTTCCTTTATGATGGTCATGGTGGGGTGTTAGGCTTTGGTGGTGGAATCTCCTTTATCCAAGGTCATATCCAATCCCTTTGGTGTTCAAGGTTATTGATATTGGTTGATTTTGGTTATTATTCTTGTTATTATTCAAGTTGAAGGCTATTGTTGAGAAGTTCAAGCATGGGTGATTGAGATGTTCATCTTTCTCCCCTTATTCTATTGCTTATGGATTTCTCTCATCTCTTCTACAACAACAACTCAAGCTAAGTCTTCAATCTCTCCCATCGCGCCACGCTCCAAATACCCTTTCTAATCCTAAGACATGCAAGAGATAATATTATTACCAACCTAACATGAATTATTTATTTCAAGGTTCGAAAGATTTTAACATGGATAATTATAACATGTGGAATACTATAAAGAACATGTAACGCTTAACTAATCAACCAAGAATCCTAACAACTAATTTCTTTATACAAGATTAATCAAAAATCAAGTATTAATAAACAAGAATCGAACTTTAATAGTTTAACTAACCTAACCTATTTAGTCAAGATTAAACATGAGTTAAACATGAATGAACCCTAAGAAAAAAAATAAAAGAACATATAATATTTAACTTAATGAAACAAGAAACCTAATTAATTTTCAAGAATCAAGATTTAGCAAGAAACGAATTACTAACAAAGATTGAATCTAATTTAAACAACCTAATTTGTAAATCAAGAATTTAACCTAGTTATTAAACTTCCAATTTCGTGCATATAATAATAATATGGTGGTCTACATGATTCATAAAGAATATAAAAAATTATAAAGAACCACCTTTAAACCTAATAACCAACTATTACAACCTAATCTAATTACAATTTACAACATAAAATTACATATAACAAATAAACAATTTACACATAACAATTAACAATTTACACATAATTACAACCAAGAACAAGATTACATATAATTTTCCTAATTACAAAACTAATAATACAATTCAATAATTATAAAAACAATTAAATTTTTGAAATAAAAACAGAAAAGAAAAAGGAAAAAGAAAAGGAAAAAGTATATCACAAATAATAGAAACAGTTAGGGTTTTAGGGTTAGGGTTTACGTAGGGTTAGGGCACGGCTGTTCAGGCGACGGTGCGGACGGTGGTCGGGGGTGTTGGCGTCGGGGTCGAGGTCGGCGGTCAGGGCGTCGTCGGAAGTCGTCGGGGATCGTCGGGAGGCGTCGGTCGACAAAGAAGAACGGCAACGGCAGTGGCGGCTTTCGATTCTGGGCGGCGGTTTCCGATGGCTCCGGCGACGTTGGGTGGCAGCGCGAGGGTCGCCGGCGAGGGTGGCGAGGGTGGCGACGGTGGTGACGACGGTGGCGGTGTGGCGCTGGTTGTTGTCCGAGCGAAGCAGGCGGGGAAAGAAAGAAGAAAGAGAAGGAAAGAACGAGGAGGGTGGAAAAGGTGGTGGCGATCGCGGTGGCGCTGGTGGTCAGTCGGCACTGGTGGGTGGACGGCAGAGAGAAGGGAGGGAGAGAGGGGTGTAGGGTTAGGGTTTGAGAGGTATTAGGGTTTGAGTGAGAGAGGGATGGGTTTTTATACTACCAACCCCTTTAGGGCCCAAACTAATTTAATTCCAATCCTAACCCAACCCACTTAATAAAAACTGATTTTAGAATTTTAGGAAAAAATTAAAACATTATTTAAAACATATAGTAATCACATATTATCACATAATAATATTTATAATAACACGATGATATTAACTCACTAAAAAAATACTAATCTACCCTTGTTAGCCCCTCAACGGTCCTACGAGCTCAAGCGTTAGCAAAATAAAACACTGACGAATAATAATAAATAACGAAGTCAAACCTAATTTACTAACGACGTCACGGTCAACATCTTTGGATTTTTTGGGGTTTTACATCATTACCTTCTTAAAAGAAGTTTCGTCCTCGAAACTTAAACTTAACCCTAACGGTCCGGTAAGGAAACTAACGGTTCCATTCCTCCTAAAACTCGAGGTTTTACATCATTACCTTCCTAAAAGAAGTTTCGTCCCCGAAACTTGACGCGCCTTAGGCTTGGAACAAGTAAGGGTACTTCTTCCTCATTTCATCTTACTTTCCTGTGTACATTTGTGGTATGATTTGCCCATCGTACTTTTACCAAGGGAACTACTTTCCTCCTAAGCTGCTTTTCCCTACGGTCTAGTATCTCTAGCGGCTGCTCTTCATAGCTCAGATCCTCTTGTAGTTGAAGCGGCTCAGGATCAATCACATGAGTCGGGTCCGGAATGTATTTCCTGAGTTGTGATACGTGGAAAACATTGTGCACTCTTGGAAGTTCTCCTGGCAGCTGTAACTTGTAGGCGACTTCTCCGATGCGTTCCAAGATTGGATACGGTCCGATAAATCTTGGTGTCAACTTCCCCGACTGGCCGAATCTCATAACTCCTTTCGTGGGTGAAACCCGTAAAAACACATACTCTCCTACTTCGAACTCCAAAGGTCTTCTCCTTCTGTCAGCATAACTATTTTGTCGGCTTTGTGCTGCCTTCATCTTGTCTTGAATGATTCGAACCTTCTGAGTAGTGGCCTGTATTAGGTCCGGTTCGATCGTTAGAGCTTCATCGATGTCCTGCCAACATAGGGGAGTTCTACATCTCCTTCCATACAAAGCTTCGAACGGTGACATCCCTATACTAGCATGGTAACTGTTGTTGTAGGAGAACTCAATGAGAATTAACTCGTCATCCCACGAGTCCTTGAAATCCAATGCGCATGCTCGTAACATATCTTCGAGGGTTTGGATGGTCCTCTCTGTCTGCCCATCTGTAGCTAGGTGAAATGTGGTACTGAACTTGAGCTTTGTACCAAACGCCTCTTGTAACTTTTTCCTAAAACCAGACTGGAATCTGGTGTCTCTGTCTGAGACTATAGAACTGGGTACTCCATGTAACCTTACAATCTCTCTTACATAGGCTTGAGCTAGCTGATCTAGGGACCAATTGTTGGCGATGGCTAGGAAATGAGCTGACTTGGTCAAACGATCTACAATCACCCATATCGCATTGTGTTTCCGCCTGGTCCTTGGTAGACCTATCACAAAATCCATTGATATCGAATCCCATTTCCACTCAGGGACGTCTAACGGTTGCAGAAGTCCGGCTGGTCGTTGATGCCCTGCCTTGACTCACTGGCATGTAAGGCACTTTGCCACAAAGTCTGCCACTTCTTGTTTCATATTACTCCACCAGAACATCTGTTTCAGGTCTTTGTACAACTTATTTCCCCCTGGATGCACTGAATATGGCGTATTGTGCCCCTCTTCTAAGATCTTTCTTTTCAGCTCCTCCATATTAGGTATGTAGATGCAATTATGGAATCGTAACGTACCATCTTCATGGATCACAAAACCAGGGGCTTTCCCCTGCAAAACTTCCTCCCGTATCTTGACAAGCTGCAAATCCAGCTCTTGAGTCCTCTTGATCTCTTCCATAAGGGTAGGTTGCAACTCCATGGCATTCAATACAGCTTTCCTTCCTGGTGTCACCACGTTAATTTCCAGCCTCCTAAACTCCTCGCACAGCTCGTGCGGCATCATCATCAAGTGATTTACAGCAGGATAGGGTCTCCTACTCAGGGCATCAGCCACTACATTTGCTTTTCCGGGATGATATTGGAAGTTTACATCATAGTCCTTCAGAAATTCCAGCCATCGAGTCTGCCTAAGATTTAACTCCTTCTGGGTGAAAAGGTATTTCAAACTCTGATGGTCGGTGAACACCTCGCAATGTACTCCATAAAGGTAGTGTCGCCAAATCTTAAGTGCAAAAACCATCACGCCAACTCCAGTCATGAGGGGTAGTTCTTCTCATGCGTCTTCAGTTGCCTGGATGCATATGCAATCATCTTCCCATCCTGCATGAGCACACAACCCAATCCACCATGCGATGCGTCACTGTAGATAACAAAACCCTCGTTCCCCTGAGGTAAAGCGAGAATAGGGGTTGAGGTAAGCCTCTTCTTCAACTCCTGGAATGCTTGCTCACATTTTTCCGACCATGCGAACTTCATTGACTTCCGAGTCAAATTGGTCAACGGGGTGGCGATTTTCGAGAAATCTTGCACGAACTTCCTATAATACCCTGCCAAGCCCAGAAAACTCCTAACCTCCATGGCATTCTTCGGTGTCGGCCACTTGGTGATGGCCTCCACCTTTTGGGGGTCTACTGCTACTCCTTCCTTGGACACCACATGTCCTAAGAAAGCTACTTGTTCCAACCAAAACTCACACTTCTTAAGCTTCGCATAAAGCTCGTTGCTCCGTAGAGTCGTCAATACTTCTCTCAGATGATTCGCATGCTCCTCTCGTGTTCCTGAATATACCAATATGTCGTCGATGAACACCACTACAAACTTATCTAGGAACGGCTCGAACACTCTGTTCATCAAATCCATGAAGGCGGCTGGGGCATTTGTAAGCCCAAAAGGCATTACCACGAACTCATAATGGCCATACCGAGTTCGGAATGCGGTTTTAGAGATATCTTCTTCGCGAATTCTTAACTGGTGATAACCCGACCTCAGGTCTATCTTAGAAAACGTTGTTGCTCCTTGCAACTGGTCGAAAAGATCATCAATACGAGGTAGAGGGTAACGATTTTTGACGGTAATCTTGTTCAACTCCCGGTAATCGATGCACAACCTCATGCTACCATCCTTCTTCTTTACGAACAGTACAGGTGCTCCCCTTGGTGACGTGCTGGGTCGTATATATCCCTTTTCTAGCAGCTCGTCCAGCTGAGTCTTCAACTCCTTAAGCTCTGCGGGCGCCATGCGATATGGGGCTTTTGAAGCAGGTGCGGCCCCGGGCTCCAAGTCGATGCAGAAATCTACCTCCCTGAATGGAGGCAGGCCCGGGATCTCCTCCGAAAATACATCAGAATACTCCCGCACTACCGGGATATCCTCAATCGTAAGCTCCTCCGCCTTGGTGTCGATTACGTTGCACAGAAACCCTTCACAACCTTGGCCCAACAACTTCTGAGCCTTGAGGGCAGAGATGATCCGCACACTCTGAAGATGCCTATCACTCCAATGCACTACCTTCTTTCCGTTCGGTCCCATTAAGGTCACCTTTTGCTTATAACAATCTATCTGGGCTCTATATTTTGCTAACCAGTCCATCCCCAAAATAACGTCGAACTCCATTAGGTCAAACATATAAAGGTGGGCCTCAAACTCCTGTCCTGCTATCACTATAGGACATCCACCGTATAACTCTCCACAACTAATGGTATCCCCGGTGGGTAGGGCTACCAACATAGGCTTACTATTCTCCGAGGGTTTCATCTTAGCCTTCTCTACTATAGCTCGTCCAACAAAAGAATGACTACACCAGAATCAAATAAAACAGAGACATTGTAGAGGTGGAGAGAGAAGGTACCCGTCACAATGTCTGCTTCATTCTCAGCCTCTTCTTTCCTCATTACGTATACTCGTCCTCCTGCGTTGCGCGACGATTGTTGTTGCGGACGAGGCAGGTTTGTTGGCCTCCCTTGGTTATTCTGATTTCCACCAGATCCACCTTGGTTCTGCTGTTGTGGCCTTTGGTTCCCATTATAGCCTCCCCGGTTTTGATATGTTGTCTGCGGGGCTCTCCAATTCCCGTTATTCCCATTGTTTCCATTATTTCCGTTGCTTCCATTGTTCCCTCCATTTCGGCCCACATTTGCCGGCACCGACGCACTGATGTTGGAAACTCCGATTGAAACATCCTCCTCGCACGTTCCTTGCTCTACAATCCGTGGATAATGGCACGTCGACCACAAACCTTGCATATTGGAATATTTGATGGCCTACGCCCCGAAGACTGGTTTCCCTGCCAGTTGTTAGGGCGGAACCTCTTCTCCTGATAATGTTGAGGTGGGTTAAAACGGGGTGGCTCTTTCCTCTTTTGCCCTTGTATGCCCAACTATCGTTCCATGTCATGCATCACCCTTTCTACAGTGAGGGCAACGTTCAACATGTTCTGGTAAGACGTGAACTCTCGCGATGACATGCGATCCTGAATCTTGCGATTCGATCCATCCGTAAAGCAGTCCATCGCCAAATTCGGTGGCTACCAAAGCATATGCAAACCGAGATAGTTCGGTGAACTTTGCAGAGTAGGCGAGCACGCTAGTTTCCCCTTGACGCAGGTTCATGAATTCTTTTCTTTCGCTTCGGAGAAATTGGGTAAAATCGATCCCTTAGCACAATCTTGAAGCGGTTCGGTGAAACCCGGTTGATCCTTATTTCCTTCACACTGGCCCACCACAAATCGGCCTCTTCCTTTAGGTGGTAAGCAGCAAAGTCCACCCTTAACTCCTCAGGACAGTGCGTGGTGTCGAAAATCTTCTCAATCTCCCTAACCCAATCTTCAAAGACCTTGGGGTCAGCTACCCCGGTGTAGGTGGGCGGGTTGAAGCTATTGAACCTTTGGAGGAGAGCGGAGGGATCATTTTCCCTTCCTCCTCCTTGTCGATCCACCACCCTCTTCAGTAGATCCTCGTGCTTGTTAAGCATCTCAATCATCAGCAAGCTGGCTAGGTTGTTGCCCGGTGCTGTTGCACTCGGCCCGGATATCAAGTGAGGCAAAGCGCGATTCGATCAGCGGTTTGGAGTATTTGCCGCGACTTGCGGGCGCTCCCTATTACCGTGGTTGGGTTGAGAACCGTTCACGTCCGACATCCTGGTTCAAAGGGTCGATTTAGACTACTTAAGGGTTTTCCAATCCATTATCTCAACATCATACTAGAGGTAACTACTTGGTCCGGTCTTCTCATAGGGTGCTAAACAATACGAAATTGTAATTCGATTTCACCAAGTAATTTCTTATGTCATCAACTTATTTCATGAATTTTCATCACATACTGAAAGGTCACATATATACCAGTATCACAAAACAAAGTTTCTATGCACACCAATGTAATCATATGTACAATATTCCCCATCGGGGCAAATACCCAAAAGAAACAACATACCAATATCCAGATTATATCACAGTTCAACAGAAATATAAACGTAACAACTATACACTACTACTCAACACATCGTGGCCATCCCACTCAGATGATCCTCCTGCATCGAGGGTTCTTCCTCGCTGAAACTGGAGTCCACTCGGGATCACTCATCTCATCCCCCGAGCCCTCCTTGGGGTCTTCTCCTGTCCCCCGGTCTACCTCATCCTCCTCCTCGGGCGGGATCTCATGCTCGGGCTCGACGGCGGGTGCAGCCGTGACCCTAGAGGTTACCTCGGGCTCGGGATCCTGGGCGCTGTCCTCTGTGGGGTCCTCCTCCGGATCTTCTTCAGGGTCATCCTCATGATCCTCAGCTGGTGCAGAAGCTGGGTTCACTTGGACCCTCTCTACTCGGCGCATCCCAATCCGGGTGATCCTAGAAAAGACCCCCGGGATTAGATGCTCCGGCTCTACCCGGTACATCTGACACCAACAACACGGGTGTGGGTACCCCTCCTCCGGAAGCAGGGGTGGCAGTAACGACGGCACAGTATGGCCCCACCATGGATTGTCTCGTAAGGTGAGTAGAAAAGCGTTGGCCTGAGCTTCCTCGTTGCCACGCAAGCAAGAGTTCGGGACATCCTTGGTGTATCGGTCGATCTCATTGTAGAAATTCAGCATGTGGGTTCCCAAGTACCCACTAGGAGGAATGGGTGTGTAGCGGTGAAAGCACGACGTGGGGTGCTGGTGACAGTGTGTGCGTTGTGCTATCCTACAAGGTCAGAACGCATTACACATAAAATACTGATGATATAATCAAAAAATATTTAGGGAAAGCATGAAACCATTTCCCCCATCCTACGCTCATCACTCCGAACTTAGCTTCCTAGGGTCCATCTAAACCTAAAGGACTCTGAGGAGCTACTAGGTCGCAACCCAAAGCTCTGATACCATTCTGTAACGCCCCGGAAATTCAATTATAAAAAGTCAAAGTCAAACTAACGTTAACAGAGGAAACTTAGCGGAAGACTTCAAATTTAGTTTGGGCGTCACTGCCGTATCCCCGAAGGAATACAAGGCGAGAAAGGAAAACACAACTGTCTGCTAACGGTAACTACTATCAACTCAAAACAAAACTTTAAGATTTCATAACGAAAACAATATAAAAAGATGCAAGGACTTCTAAACTCGTCGTCCTCACTTCTAATTCCCGTCCCCAGCATTTAGATCTTCACCTGAAAACAAAACATTTCAAAAATGAGGGGGAAATCTCAATAATGTCTACCCCTAACGTTTAAAACAGTTTAAGTTCATTTCAATTCATTTTGGGGAGAGGGATCGAATCAAACGTTTTACAAACCTTTAATCCCATACTGTTTCCTCAACCCATCCAATCCATATTTTAATTTGCGGGCGGGATACCAAATCCCTTAAAGTAACATCGCCTACCAAAGGCATCAAGAACATCGCCTACCAAAGGCATAAATAATATCGCCCACCAAAGGCATCAAAACATCGCCTACCAAAGGCATCAAGAACATCGCCCACCAAAGGCATAAATAATATCGCCTACCAAAGGCATCAAAATTCTATCCTATATCGGGAAGGAAGCCTGATCTCACGTCCATAACCTGCGCAGTTGTTACACTGCACAACAAAGTTATCCCCCGAAACCCGCTTAACGTTTCCACTTGAATTATTTACACAATATTCAAACTCAACTCACGACTCTCAAGTCAAACCATCCCAAGTTATCAAAACCATAAACAAAACTTCGAATAAAAGACCATCCAATTTTCTCAACTCAAATAAACCAAGATCACAATCGAAACAAAAAGATTATCAAAATAGATGGTCGTATTTCCATAAAAGTTCCCTTTCGGGATGCAATTCTCAAAATAGATTATAACACATCAAAACACATTTAAAGAGCATCCCGATGGGGATTAGAGCATAGACAATTACCTGAATAACGTCACAGTACAGCAATAAGGAGAACACACTTGAGCTCACTATCGTCACACACTAACTCGGGCCTAGAATAAGAATAATTATCTAATCAAAACGCGTTCTAACGAAGTTAGTATTAACTATCAACTATCTAACCCATCCCCTAGGAACACTTAGGTTCCTATCATTTATGATTTACACTTAACACACTCAAGGAATTATATAACAAGTTCACACATAAAATTTACTCAATAATTTTCATAAATAAAAGCAAGCAGAGGACAGATTGTAACGTTCACATAAAACGGGTCACAACTTGACTTTCCGACATCCTATGGGTCTGGTTCTGGACTTTTCGGAAACCTCGGAATGTCTACTAAAACTTCTATGTTGATGACCAAGCCCATATCAGTCCCAAATGACTCTAAAAATACCCATCTTCCCAATTGGTCCAGTTCTGACAGGTTCTGGTAAAACGGTTATAACTCGGGCTATACAAATCAAACGTTCGATCCGTAAAATTCCTATGGTTCCTAACATCTAAGGGAACCTCCAGTTAAAAGGGTTCGGTCAAAAACAACTATACTAATCGTGGTAATCCAAACTTTAGACTCTAACAAAACTGTCTGGTTTCTGCTTTTTATTTAATTAACACTTTCACTTCTAACTTCCACCATTCGATCCTGGGGTCCTAATTTGGGCTTAAAACAGTAATTAGGGTCCGAGGTGATTAGTCTAATTCAACTAAGGTCCAACATCAAAAATAAAATCGAACCATAAAACATGAATTCACTTTAATACCCTTTCTAATCCTAAGACATGTAAGAGATAATATTATTACCAACCTAACATTAATTATTTATTTCAAGGTTCGAAAGATTTTAACATGGATAATTATAACATGTGGAATACTATAAAGAACATGTAACGCTTAACTAATCAACTAAGAATCCTAACAACTAATTTCTTTATACAAGATTAATCAAAAATCAAGAATCAAGAATTAATAAACAAGAATCGAACTTTAATAGTTTAACTAACCTAACCTATTTAGTCAAGATTAAACATGAATTAAACATGAATGAACCCTAAGAAAAAAAATAAAAGAACATATAATATTTAACTTAATGAAACAAGAAACCTAATTAATTTTCAAGAATCAAGATTTAGCAAGCAACGAATTACTAACAAAGATTGAATCTAATTTAAACAACCTAATTTGTAAATCAAGAATTTAACCTAGTTATTAAACTTCCAATTTCGTGCATATAATAATAATATGGTGGTCTACATGATTCATAAAGAATATAAAAAATTATAAAGAACCACCTTTAAACCTAATAACCAACTATTACAACCTAATCTAATTACAATTTACAACATAAAATTACATATAACAAATAAACAATTTACACATAACAATTAACAATTTACACATAATTACAACCAAGAACAAGATTACATATAATTTTCCTAATTACAAAACTAATAATACAATTCAATAATTATAAAAACAATTAAGTTTTTGAAATAAAAACAGAAAAGAAAAAGGAAAAAGAAAAGGAAAAAATATATCACAAATAATAGAAACAGTTAGGGTTTTAGGGTTAGGGTTTACGTAGGGTTAGGCACGCATTCGGCTCAGTGCGAGCGGTGGTCGGGGTGTTGGCGTCGCTCGGTCGAGGTCGGGCGTCGTCGTAGCGTCGTCGGAAGTCGTCGGGGATCGTCGGGAGGCGTCCGATCGACGGCGGCGACGGCAGCCGGGCGTGGATTTCAGTTCTGGCGGCGGTTTCCGATGGCTCCGGCGACGTTGGGTGGCAGCGCGAGGGTCGCCGGCGAGGGTGGCGACGGGTGGTGACGACGGTGCTGGTGGGCGACGGTGGTGGCGCGGCTGGTTGTCCGAGTGCGAAGCAGAGGCAGGGGGAAAGAAAGAAGAAAGAGAAGGAAAGAAAGAGGAGGGTGGAAAAGGTGGTTGCGACGGTGGTTTCCGGCTGTGGTGGCGGCGGTCGCGGTGGCTGCCGGTGGTCGGCACGACTGGCTGGGTGGACGGCAGAGAGAAGGGAGGGAGAGAGGGGTGTAGGGTTAGGGTTTGAGAGGTATTAGGGTTTGAGAGAGAGAGGGATGGGTTTTTATGCTACCAACCCCTTTTGGGCCCAAACTAATCTAATTCCAATCCTAACCCAATCCACTTAATAAAAACTGATTTTTGAATTTTAGGAAAAAATTAAAACATTATTTAAAACATATAGTAAACACATATTATCACATAATAATATTTATAATAACACGATGATATTAACTCACTAAAAAATACTAATCTACCCTTGTTAGCCCCTCAACGGTTCTACGAGCTCAAGCGTTAGCAAAATAAAACACTGACGAATAATAATAAATAACGAAGTCAAACCTAATTTACTAACGACGTCACGGTCAACATCTTTGGATTTTTCGGGGTTTTACAATTAATTTTGTCAATAGTTGAATTATGTTATGAATATGCTAGAATAGATTTATGCCTAAAATTTTGAATATTTATGAAAGTTTTTAATGTTCTTGATAGTAAATCTGAAATTTTATTGTAAAATTTCATGCTTTGTTATTGCTTATTTCTTATTGCCTCTAATTAATCGATTTTATGTTTGTTTAATTGTTAAATATACCATGAACTCGATTTAATTATGAATGTTTTAGAAGCAGTCATGTTTAATATTGTTAAACAGTAGGCAATACATGAAATAGGTCTAAATTCGCAAAATAGGGTTTTGTAGAATTAATTTTCTGATTTAGTTTATTTACGGTAAATATGAAAAATCGAAATAAAATATCAAACGAACTCGAAAATTTCTGAAATTTTTACTGGAGGTGTCTGGAAGTGTTCTGAATGTTCCATAATTTTTGTAGATTTTTCCCAATTAAAATGAATTTTTAATTGAGTTTTCAGATCTGAAGTGAATTAAAATTCGTTTAATTCTCTGAATTTTATAAATTCGTCGAAATTTGTAAAGCTTCTGAAATTTTTACAGTAGGTTATTGGGTTACCATACTTTCAGAAGCATCCCGAAAGGGGATTTTGTTGTAAAATTGGCTAGAAATCCATTTTAGAAATTGCATCCTGAAAGGGGATTTTATTGTAAAATTGGCTGTCTGATTGGATATTGTTATGTTTCTTTGAGTTGGAAAAATGTGGACAGTCGTTTACGTGTGATTTGAAAATGGTTTTGAAAATTTGGGATTTGATTGGTTTTGATTGTTTGAGTTGGATTGGTACGATGTTAAACCTGATTAATAAATTAAACATGACGTAAATGCGAGTTCGGGCAACACCCCTGAAGACCAGGTTCTCGGCATCCTGTAGGGGGGTTGTCAAGAGATCAGGGATGCCTGATAGGTGCTACTTCCCCGGGGTTAGTTTTATGCACGTGTGTGAAATGGATGGTCATCCGTATGATTGAGATTGTGATTTATTGAGATTGATATTGATATTGAGATTGTGATGAGATTCTGATATGATTATAGCGAAGTCATTGGACTTCGAGGGCCAAATAAGTAAGGTCCGCCCGCTTAATAATTCTGAAAGATGGTTATGGTTGGTTGGGAAAGAAAGTGTTTGTGAAATGATTTGACTTGTTCACTTCTCCCCCAAAAAAATGAATTGAAATGAATTTTAAATTGTTTTAACGGTTAGGGGTAGACATTATTGAGTCCTCCTCATGTTTTTAAATGTTTTGTTTTCAGGTGAAGAGTTATGTGATGGGAACGAGTTCTAGAAGTGAGGACATCGAAGCTAGTCTTGAGAATAAGTTTAGTTTAAGTTTAGAACTGTGTTCGTAATGCTTAGTTTGTGATGTTCTAGAATTTGAAAGTCTTTTGTTTATTAAATTGAAGTATTTAATGATTGGTTGTTAGTTTTTCCTTTCTTGCCTTGTATTCCTTCGGGGATACGACAGTAACGCCCAATTAAAAAGAAGAAAAAAAATGAGTCTTCCGCTGTTAATGTTAGTCAACGTTTGACTTTGACTGTTAAGTTTAGAATCAAATTTCCTGGGCGTTACAGAATGGTATCAGAGCTCTAGGTTACGACCTGATAGCTCCTAAGTGTCTTTTTGGTTTTAGGTAGAACTTAGGAAGCTACGTTCGGAGTGATGAGTGTAGGTTGTGGGAATGGTATGTGTGTCTTTTCTTTGTTTCCTTTTATGTTGAAATTGCATGTTTTTGGTTGTTGTTGACATATGTTGGATGGCATACCGCCGCCTTTGCTATGAGTACTCGACTCTAGCTTCTCTTAAATACCAATATCCCAAGGAAGATATGGAATAGAGCCCTGAGTAGGGCCTTGAACCAGAAGAAGACTCCGACGAGGATTCAGAGGCTAAAAGAAGACCCGACCCACGAGGAGCAGCCACTGGAGATTCTTGATTATGGAGAGTAGCATCTTCAAAGAAATATCACCCTTGTTGTAAAAGTGCGATGGGAGAACATGCCACCACTGAAGTCATTTGAAAAGCCAAGGAGGAGATGAGATCAAAGTATCTGCACCTATGCATCGCATAAGGTAAGTCGAGTTTCAAGGACGAAACTCATTTGAAGAGGGTAATGATGTAAAACCCTGAATTTTGGTTAGGGCCACCGTTAATTCTGTCAGGAGGATCGATGTTGTTGAGTTTAAGTTTCGAGGACGAAACTTATTTTAAGGGGGTAATGATGTAAACCCCCAGAAAATCCGAGTATAATTACCGTTACGCCGTTAGTATTATTTTATGTCTGTTAATTATTTATGTGTTTAAATTGTTAATACTTGAGCTCGTAGGACCGTTGAGGAATTAACAAGGGTAATTTAGTAATTTTCTATATGCATGGGAGAGTGCATGGAAGTTGGGACAATTTGGTAATTTTATATGCATAATAATTGTATGAATTTATGTGATTAATTATGATATTATTTGATGACAATTATTTTTCATTTTTTTGAGAATAAAAAAATGTATATTTATTTAATTTCCAATTTACTATCTTTGGCTTGTAGCAAAATTTAGTTACGTTATATTATATTTTTGGCATATTTGATTAGTATTAGTAATCCCCTAATATTTCCAAACCCTAGTCACAAACCCTGACTTCCCTCTCTCTCTTCCTCCTCCCTCTGCCGTCCATCTGATAACCGCCACCCAGCCACCAGCGCCCTCTGCTGCCGCCACCCAGCCACCAGCGCCCTCTGCTGCCGCCACCATGTAGGTCGCCGCAACCACCGCACCGACCGCCGCCCCTCTTTCTCTCTCAGTTTTCTATCTCTCGTCCCTCACTCTCACCCCATGTGTCTGCCTCACTGTGCGAGTGTGCATCACCACCAACCGCCACCCAGCCGCAGCTGAGCGTCACCGTCGACTCCCGGACGTCGGCCGACTGCCGCACGACTTGTCCCGCCACCACAGTCGCCGTCGCACGCCGCCAGACGCGAGGGCGAGGGCACCGCTGCTTTTGTCGCTGCTACTACTGGGAACCGTCGCTGCTCGAATTCCGATCACCAACCCTAGTCAACGCTGCCCCACCGTCCGACGACCGCCCCGACACCGCTGCCGCCGTCGTCCGCTTGCCCTGCCAGTTGTCTTGCTGAATCGTGCGTAAACCCTAAAACCTTCTATCTGTTTAGTTGTCACCATTCTGAGTATGTTATTACTATTATGTTTTATTATGATTACTTCTCTTATAATTTGGTTTTTGTATTGCCAACATATTAGGCGTATGATTAGGATACTATTATGATTAGGGTTAGTGGTATACTCTGTTTTATAAATTTTGTATGCTTGTAAGTATGTCTACTGTTCGTATGTGATTGATTAGGAGTGAGATTATTTAGTTACAATCTGAGTAATTTGCGTCTTGTTAGTAATATCATCATGCTTAGGTTTATTGATTAGTATTATTGTCATGTGGATGTTATGAACTAGAATATTAGTGTAACCTGGGTATTTGTGATTCATTAGTACTAGTATCATGTTTAGGGCTCGGTTCTGTCGTTAGTTTGATTTCATGCGTTATAAGGGAGTAATGATACATGTGTTTAAGTTTTAAATAGCGTTGCGTTTAATTCTCAAATTATTTGACGATTTCAAGTTTTAAATTTGGAACTTTTAATTATTTTGAGAGTTATAAGTATTATTATTATATTACGATTTTAAACGAAGTAATTCTAAATTTTCCTTGTTCCTTATGAAAATTAAATTATATTATGTTTAGTAAAGTTTCGGTCTTTGATGAGGAAATCGTATCTGTATTGATTTTTGTAATACATTGCATTTTATTATGAGTTTTATCGTTTTTCTCCTACTTAGAAACGATTTAGATTTTTTTGTGATGAGTGAAGGTTTAGTACCCTTGCTGTGTGTGGTTTATTTCCATAAGGTTCGATGCCGAAAATTTGAGTTTTATTGTGATCTTTATGGTTGGTTTTTAAGAAAATGTTTACTTTGAAATTTAATGTGTTTATGTGAGAATTTGGTGTCACCTTGAGTATAGTTTGACCTTGGATGTGTTAGGGGATGAAAGGGAAAGTACTTGACCTAAAGTGGACTGTTTAGAGACTTAATTTAGGGTCTTGGAATGGTTTGATTGGAATTAGGATCGAAAAACCCAAAATAGAAACGAGTCTATTTGGATAAAATTTATGAGTCGTACGATATCGATCACCATTTATTGTGTAGTTAATATTTAGCCCTACCTTTTGGTCTGGAAATACCTTAGGATGTTAGCTTTCATAGGAATTTTACGGATCGGGATTTGGAGGTATATATTCTGAGTTACAACCCAAATGACGCACCTAGGTCAGAACTAGACAGGTTCTGTAATTGGCTGTTTTTGAGGACCTTAGAAGGTGTTTTAGGTCTCGGAATCAACATAAGAGTTTTAGTAGACATCCCGAGGTTTCCAGAAAGTCCAAAACCGTACCCATAGGATGTCGGGAAGTTATGTTATGACTCGTTTTATCCAGACGTTGCAATCTGTCCAGTTATTTTTTTCTTTTGAATAAATGTGTTGTTATGTGTAAATTATTCAATTGATTGTCATATGGATGTGTTGTGATATGTGATAGTTTGATAATGTGAGATATGTTTAAAATGTTAATTTATGATTGATGGGAACGTTATAGTGTTCCTAGGGGTGGGTTAGGAAGAAATTAGATTGCGTTAACTTCGTACGACACGTTTTTAATTTTAGAAATTTCGTTATTTCTAGGCGCGTTCTAAACCGTTCGATCTAGTGTGCTCAAGTGTGTTCTGAAGTAAGGAGAAGAATTGTGAGGTAATGTCTATGTCCTAATGCCCTTGTGGATGCGTTTTATGTGTTTTATGGTTTTACTATATTTTGGAAATTGCATCCCGAAAGGGGATTTTATTGTAAAATTGGCTGTCTGATTGGATATTGTTATGTTTCTTTTAGTTGGAAAAATGTGGACAGTCGTTTACGTGTGATTTGGAAATGGTTTTGAAAATTTGGGATTAGATTGGTTTTGATTGTTTGAGTTGGATTGGTACGATGTTAAACCTGATTAATAAATTAAACGTGACGTAAATGCGGGTTCGGGCAACACCCCTGAAGACCAGGTTCTCGGCATCCTGTAGGGGGGTTGTCAAGAGATCAGGGATGCCTGATAGGTGCTACTTCAACGGGGTTAGTTTTATGCACGTGTATGAAATGGATGGTCATCCGTATGATTGAGATTGTGATTTATTGAGATTGATATTGAGATTGAGATTGTGATATGATTATAGCGAAGTCATTGGACTTCGAGGGCCAAATAAGCAAGGTCCGCCCGCTTAATAATTCTGAAAGATGGTTATGGTTGGTTGGGAAAGAAAGTGCTTGTGAAATGATTTGACTTGTTCACTTCTCCCCCAAAAAAATGAATTGAAATGAATTTTAAATTGTTTTAACGGTTAGGGGTAGACATTATTGAGTCCTCCTCATGTTTTTAAATGCTTTGTTTTCAGGTGAAGAGTTCTGTAATAGGAACGGGTTCTAGAAGTGAGGACATCGAAGCTAGTCTTGAGAATAAGTTTAGTTTAAGTTTAGAACTGTGTTCGTAATGCTTAGTTTGTGATGTTCTAGAATTTGAAAGTCTTTTGTTTATTAAATTGAAGTAATTAATGATTAGCTGTTAGTTTTTCCTTTCTTGCCTTGTATTCCTGATGGCATGGGAACGCTTCAATTAAAAAGAAGAAAAAAAATGAGTCTTCCGCTGTTAATGTTAGTCAACGTTTGACTTTGACCGTTAAGTTTAGAATCAAATTTCCGGGGCGTTACAGTTAATTTATCCTGTAAAATTATATTTTTTAATTTAGATTTTCAGATCTCAGAGAAATAAATTCGTTGCTGTTTATTCCGTTATTTTGCATGTTTTACCCCTTTATTCTATGACTTTTTGTTTGTTCCTAATAACTAAATCAGGTTTATTCTTATGTTTTTTTAATCTTTTATTAGAATTTATGTCTTTTTATCATTTTAGTTATTTTTGTTTATAAGTTGAAACAAAAATATAAAAATTAGGAATAAAAATAAAGACCTAAGCTAATTCCTAATTCTTCAGCCCAATTTCCCCTTTCCCCTCTTCCTTCACTCGGCCCAACCATCAACTCCTAAACCCACATACTCTTCTCCCTTTTTGTCCCTCTCGGCCAAGCTACCCACATACCCCAGCCCACCTAATTTCACCCCCACAGCCCACCTAATTCCACCTAAGCCCAAAACCCCTAATACCCACTACCCATCCCCGCCAAACCCTACAGCCTAACCCAATTCCCCATTTTCCCCTTTCTTTCTTTTCCAATTAATTTCCCCTAACCCAAATCCATTTACCCTAATCCCTATTCTCTAATTTCTTTTTCCCCTCTTCACTTTCCCTTTTTCTTTCGTCCCTTTCCCTATTTCACTCTCTTGTCCTCTTCTTCCCCTTTCTGCAGACAACCCAGAAACATACTCCACCACCACACCATCTTCTCATCCCTTCTCTCATCTCAATCTCACCTCATCTCATCTCAATATCTCTTCTTCTTCTCTTCTCCATTCCATATTCTCGCGATATATCCCCACCTCACTCACTCTCCTTCTCTTGTTTGTTGCAGATTTGGAGCAGAGAAAGTACAATGGAATTGGAGGTCATCGACGCATACACCACCACCATTGCATACTCAGAGCCAATTTTCAGAGATTGTCTAGGCCGAATCTTGACCGTTCGATTCGAGGAGATTCAAGGGCCAAGATGCGAGATTGAGTGATGAAGATCGAGTATATAAAAGAGAGAAGGCCGATTTTGATGAGGGATGGTTGGTTTTGGGGAAAGTGACGCCCCTAGCCTTCCATCCAATCGTAGGGTTAGTGTTATGGATAAAATTTTCGGGAATTTTCGAAATTGTTTACTAATTTTCCTTTAATTTTCGGATTAACAGAAAAGTATAATTGTTTACTTTTCTAAATTTTATTCTAATTTTTGAAATTTGATAAAAATATGAAATTTTTACAGTAGCATATTGGATGAACCTACTGTATGGGAAAATTATAAAATTATATTTTTAAACTTATCGGACTATTATTATTTATTTTCCTCTTAAACGAAGAATTAAAAAGTTTAATTCCCTAAATTTTTACAATCTTTTAGAAATTGTTAAAATTCTGGAAAATATTCATATTGGGTTATTAGATAACACTATGATATGAAATCTTTTAATTCGATAAGTTTTGATATTTTTATTTAAGTTTTTCATTCACGAAATTAACCGAAACTGGGATCCAACATGGACCGTGTTGCCAGCAGTTTTAGTGAATTCGTGTATTTTTTTTAGGGTTTGTAATTAATTTTAGAAATTAATTATTAAATCGTATTACTACTAAATCAGATAATGGGCATAAAATCTATTATTTTGTAATGTTTAGGAAACTTACAATATCTTTGAAAGATATAATATCTTTTAGACTCCTTGATTTTAGGATAGTCAAGTATTTTGTATGTATAGGTATAAAATCCTAAATCTGTTTAGGTAACTAAGATAAAATTTAGATTTTATTTATTAATCATGCAAACCTTTAGAAAATTTTATTTAGTATTTATTTCCTTATGTGTTATATTGCAATTATATATATGCCTTTATAATTTGTTATTTAAGCATGTGTTATATTTGATATAATTATTACAATATTACATGTTTGCATGTGCTTCTAGTATGGCCATAGATAGTCGGTTTTACCGGTCTGCGTACCGGGTTGGGTGAAATACGGTCTGCGTAGCGTCGTTGAATTAATTTTTAAATTTAATTTTCAGTTAAGTTTATTTTTTTAATTCATGTAAGGCCTCAATTGTGAGGTACACTTTGTAAATTTGTTGTAATTGGAGACAACAAGTTGAGTGGGAGCCCAACAGCAATGGATTTGGTGATTCGAGTGGGAGCCCATCCAATGAAGTTGCAAGACCCAAGAAGGTTTTCTTGAAGACTGTCAAGGCTTAGTTAAATTAGTTTGATTAAGTCTAGGTGGCCATGCTAGAGGTTTTATTTATGCTTTAAGTTTGTTATAACATGTTGTTTTATTATGCCTTTTATGTTTTTCGAAAGAGTTCACCTAAAATTGCATGCTTAGGATAATAAAACCTACTCTCAAAATTGAATTATTGCTCAACCTATCGAAACACCACTTAGATGGATAAATAAAGAAAGCCAAAGCGAATTATTTGTCCATCATTAATAAGTAGGGTGGGAGTTAGGTCAATTCAAACTGGCTATCAAAATAATTTTGGGCCAAGAGCAGAGGAAGAGAAATATTGTATTCGATACAAATTTCTTGCCAAGAGTCATTTTGAATGATCGATCATAAGATGATCCACCAAAGATATCATGAGATCGAGTTTTGTTGGGCCAAAGTCCACTTGAGCCCATGCGTCTTGTGGGTCTTGGTAAATTAAAACACTAAATGAGAGTTGATAAAGTGTTTTGATTTGAAATTAAATTAGTTTAATTTCTTTTGATGAATAATAATTAAAATGAACCAACTTGTCTCGTGGAATTATTTATGTCTTTTCACTCAAACATCCACCACTAATAAAATATTGTTTTCTCCTTGAGAAAGAGAAAAAACAATTAACACCAATTCCTTAATTGGCATTGCCATCGCAAGATTGTCTTGAAGGCTATTAAAAGAAACATGTTTTTGATATAACATTGAGCTAGGCATCAATATTAAGAGGTCAATCAAGCCAAATGAATACATGTAGTGTCATAGTATTCATACAATTTTAACTTCAAAATGTTTGAAGATTAGAGGAAGGATTTCAATATTACCAACTCAAAATCAAGTTCATCGAGTTGATAAATATGAAACCAATAACCAGATAGTCTCGGTTGAGCTGGATGAAAGCCAATTGATGGCGCTCATGTTCTGAAATAATTTGACTATTTTAAAACATGAGAAACCTCGGATCCCCTTTAGCCAAAAGATTGGCGACCAAAGATAGTCTTTTAGTCAAAGGAAAAATAAAGATTTAAGAAATCTATTAAAGACAAGAAGTCAAAGGAAAGGTAAGAACAAACAGTTTTGCATACCCAACCAATGACAGCAATTGGTTATCAACCAGATCATGTATGACACTGGGAGCGTGAATAACTATAAGGAAGACTTGAGATATGATTTCAATTCTAGGCAAATGCGTATATGATACACACTACCCTTATTAAACCCACTTTGAGTATAAGATACCGGCTGTGAAACTCGCATTTATGCAAGTGTGCAGTATCTACAGCAAAGTAGATGTGCTTTGAAGGATGAGAGTCAGCCTACAAATAGGAACATGCAATTAGTTGTAGTTCCTTATGAAGAGTTGGTTGTTTATCCATTTCCACAAGACTTGTGAGAGAAATTTATAGGTGATTCTATGTTCTCATTATAAGTATTTCTTACTCTCAATTAGAGAGAGAGAGAGAGGATCTCCGATAAACACACCCAACACATCGAAACCAAAAGGTTTAAAAGGAATAACTCATGTTCAAAACATAAAACTTGTAACTATCTATTAAGTCATGCAAATCAGAGCGCATTCAGAAGCGTCACAGTGATAGACTTTTTGATAAGACTTTGAAACATGTGATGTCTGCAAAGCATGACTGTACCTTTTACAAGAAAGGGTGAACGTGCCAACAAACACTCATGCATATGGATGTATGTAGACCAATTGAGCACAAGTACAAGGGGTGAATTACTTCAAATCTTCAAGATGAATAAAATAACACATGGTGATTCATGTCTATGAGATTCATCTGAAGCTGGAATGTTGAAATAGTTTGAAGATTTCCAAAATGAAGTAGTCTTGGCGAAACAATGGGAGCACCTAGATAAGATCGAAAGGATGCTAATGGTTGAGCCAAGAGTTTGAACAAATGACTCAAATGAAACATAATTATGACATTATAAGCTTAAGTCATATTAATAAGAAATGTATTCAGAAACTGCATAGTGTAGGATTTTGGAAAACCTAAACTTTGAAAAGTTCAATGTATTCAAAGCATGTCTGATGAGTAAGATGACTAAAATAACCTCTTATTGGAATTGGTGAACAAGCTATTGACTTATTAGGATGCATACATACTGATGTATGTGGGCCTATGAGCACTAGTGCTAGAAGAAGGTTTACTGTACTATTTCATCACTTTCAGTGACGATTGTTTTAGTAGATATGGGTATATCTACTTAATATGCCACAAGTCCAAATCCTTTGAAAATGTTCAAAGAGTTTCAAAGTGAAGTACAAAACCAACTTGGAAAGAAAATCAAAACCCTTCAATTAGATTGAGGAGGTGAGTATTTGAGCCAAAGATTTCATTGACAATTCTAGAGAATGTGGAATTGTTTCATAACTCTCTCCTCTAGGAATACGACATCTCAATGACGTATCTAAAAGAGAAATCACACCTTATTAGATATGGTGCGATCAATGATGGTTGAGTCAACATTGCCGATTACCTTTTGGGGATACACGCAGTTAACCATAGCTCTAGTTACTGAATGAAGATTATCTGAAGCACTAGAGAAGACACCATATATGATATGGAGAAGAGAGGTTCTTGAACCGTCTTCTGAAAGAAAGGAGTATCACTTCTACAAACTGTTGTAGAGGAAAGTGTTTGTGTCTCAAAATACTTTCTTCTTAGAGAATATGTTATTCTCTAAAAGAAAGAGTGGGAGAGATTTTGAACTTACCGAAGTTCGAGAGACACAAAATACTATAATCATCACCTGAAACTCCGCTACTTGATCCTAGTTCAAATTTTCCTATTGGTCAGAAATTAAGAACAAGGTTGAGGCAGTTGAAGTTCCTCAAAACGTTGAGGAGGAGGTGTCATGAACATTATTCCAAGCAAGGTCAGGTAAACAACTCCGTCAACCACAGAGATATCGATCTTCTATGGATGAGCGTGAAATGTTACTTTTAGAAAGTAATGACTCTACCTACAACAAAGGAGCTTTAGCAAGTCAAGATTCCATAAGGTCTAAGATGGACTCCATGTATACAACCATGTTTAGATTTCGGTTGATTTGTCTGAAGGTGTGAGCCATCAGGCATAGGAGGGTTTTAAGGTAAAACATGGGTTCATTAAGATAGACATCAAGACTGACTTCAAAACTAGATTTTGAATAAAGGTGTGTACTTAACACAACTGAGTGGTCTTTTGTTGGAATACTTGTAAACTTTAAGAGACCATCTGTGGTCTTAAGGAAGCTTCCAGGAGTTGGAATCATTGACCTTTTGGACCAGGATATCAAAAAGGTTTGATATACTGGGAAGTGCCAAAGATAATATTGTGTTTACAAGAAGTCAGTGGGCGCAATGCGTTTTCTGATATTGTGTGTGATTGACATACTGCCTACTGAGAAGAATATTCCAATGTTGCTTCTATTGAGGTTGACTTGGAAATAATTTTCAAAGTGAAGGATTGGTGGGGCTAAGAATTTTATTGGAAACAAGATCTATAATGATAGATTAAAGATTTTGATTGTTTGAATCAAAGTTAACTAGGTGTTGAATAGTTCAACTCACTTCGAGAATGGATTAATTTCCAAAATCATGGCATATCCTTACGGAATTTGATTGTCTCAAAACATCAGAAGTTCTAAGAAGGATGAGACATATAACTCATGCTTCAGGCGTGAGATTAATGTATGCCATGAGATGTTCAAAGTCCAACATAACATATACATTGTATATGTATAAGCAAAACTAAGGATGTGTCCTAAGTCTAAAGTGGTTGATGATAGGCCGCAAGTGCACGGGTGAAATTGTAGCATGAATCAAGGTCGTTCCCACAAGGACTTTTCCTTTCAACGCACTGAACTAGCCTCCTAGTTGATTGCTAAGTCGATCGGGAACAATCTAATTCTATTTCTATTCACTACTAAAGGCAAATAATCAACTATTCACACAATTCACAAGATGAAATCAATATGAGAAAAACGTTCAGGGGATAAAACCTAAGTCACTCTATGGATCAAACAAGTGGATTGAACATGTATGTCACTAATTTGGTACATTTTAGGGTCGATAATTGCATAAATTATTCCGCAATGAGAACTTGCCACTAGAGCGAATTGCCAAGACAAACCAATTACCTACTTTCGTGGTTATTTTGATTTAATCAAGGTTAAATATCTAATTATCCAATGACCCCTAATTATAAAGTCTTCTATGTCTAGTTCACTTCATAACTAGTTTAATCCTAAGGGTTCCGATTATCGAATTTCTCCGTTCGGTACTTCACTCAACAATCTAATTCCATATTCTTGATGGCCAATCAAAAACAATGACATACATAATCAAAGGTTAAATAAAATGCATTCAAACTAGATTAACAAACTTGTTCAATCCAACAAAACTCAATCCATAAGAGAAACTAATAAGGGTTTATCCCCTAAACTTATGGAAACTACTCACTACTCATGTTCGATTCACTAAACATATGAAATTCTATACTAAGATGCATGGAAATCTAAAGAAGGAAGAATAAACCGAGTGTTGAATCAATCCTTGCTTGATTGGTGATCGGTTGGGACTTTTGCTCCTCCACTTCAATGGATTCTTGCAAGATAATCTTCAAACTCCAATGCACCCTCCCTCTTCACAATGGATGAATGTGCATGGAAATATGGATGATAGGATAGATGAATATGATGATGAGGATGATGATGGGTCAGAATGAATGTCCAGCCAAAATATCCGCAGCAGCAATTATATAGCAATTAAGAGCAGTTGAAACGTCAAAATGGCATAAATCAGGATCAACACGGGTCGATACAAGACAACACGGACCGTGTTGCTCACTGGAGTTTAATTCTGGACTTTCTGGAGCTTGAAACGACTGGTGTTGAGTCTTTTAACACCCGCGTTGGTGCCAGACGGCATCCAATGCCTTCTTGGGCCAATGTTTGGGCCTTGGGGTGGATCTTTCTCTTGATTTGTGATCTACTTGGACTCCTTGGACTTGGTTTTAAGCTTGATTTCTTCACTTTAACATCAATTTCCTACAAAACTATACCAAACTCCAACCAAACATAAAATAGAGAATTCGAGTATAAAAATAATACATTCATATCAATAATCACTCAAATTAACTCTAAATAATCCTAGATCACATATATATAAAATACACTTATCAAATCCCCCCATGCTTACACCTTGCTTGTCCCTAAGCAAGGCTAAACTCACAAATAAAATAGAAAACAAAGAAAATAACAAAAATAACAAATAAACGGGACAAAATGACTCAAGTCAAAAAGAAAAAGTTTCAAGGTAAAATTGAAAAATTTATTTACAAATCTCCTCAGGAAAGCATCGATAAGACTTTCAATTAATTCAACTTAATCAAGCATAGCCCGAGTATGAATGAAAGTTTATATACAAGAGAAAATGAAACCATAAAAAGAATTACAAGAACCATACCTATCAAGATCAAACTAATCACCCTCCTAATCACAAATGAAACAAGCAAGCACACAATAATGGATGAAACTAGGTAATTGAGAACAACCTCACTTTAGGGAATGTGGAAACACTCCTCTCATGTGTTTGAAAATGAATAATACAATGAAAGTGCACTCAATACTCAATCACAAAGCAACATTCTACCATAAGCTTGCAAATAATCTCAATTCTCTACCGCTAAAATGCAATGCACAATGATAATCAAGAGGACTTTCAAAACGGTTGTAATAGGGCTAAGGTTAAAGGTAAGGAGTGGAAATAAATTTGGGAAAGTGGAGCTAAGAGCCAATACTTGGAGCATAAACCTTACGAAATTATTCAAATAAGAACACTCACACCTTATATACAAATCAATGCATCCCATTATCATGTGGAAATCGCCTCAAATCAAAGAAAAATAAACTATCAAACTACTAAACACTTTTTTCTTTTTTTTCACTTTTTCAGATTTTTTTTTTCATTTTTTTCTATTTTTGCTTTTTTTTCTTCACTGTTTTTTTCAATTTCAATTCAAACTCAAAGATATATACACTAAATAGGACCATTTCCATCTCAACCCATATCAAGCTACAATGGGGAACAATCTCAAAATAGTTCAACTTCACAACATCCCCAACAAGACCAAACCACAAATACACCAAAATCAACCCAACTTTTACATTGTAACACTCCAAGCTAGGGTTTAAGGGTAGGAAAATATATTCGGCCATTGTTTAAGATATAGATAATCAAAAGAAAGAGTGATACGAGGCTAAAAGAGGGTTAAAAGCGGATAATTCACAAATAAAGGGTGGATATTTGGCTTTGTAGCTAAAATATGTACAAGAATGCCTCTATCATATTACCAATGCACAAGCAAAAATGCAGTTTCAAAGAGATAAAAAGTAATTTCTAGAGAATGAAAACTAAGGATGAGTCACACATGGGAATGAGACTAATAAAAATGATTAGTCATTTAAGGCCTTTGTGGTCTCACGGGTAAAAAGCTCTCAAATAAACTTAGCTCAAGTAGATGTATATGTGTTAAACTTATTCCAAAAGATCATAAAAGGGCAATCAATCTTCACTATCAAAGTACTATTCTAAACTTTCTATTTTTTTTTTCACAACTCTTTTCAAAACTTTAAGTCACAAAAGGGCTATACAAGACTACATCAAATCAAAAGAAAATTTATCTAGCTTTAATTCATCACCGGAGAATTTTATTCACTAATCCTATCTTAACCTAATTTTTTTCTTTTTCTTTTTCAAATTTTTTTTAAATATCTGAAATTTTTCTGATTTTTTGGTTTTTTTTTTCAAAAACTAAAATCAAAAAATCAAATGAAAAACTAGAAAATAGAAACTAAAAACTATGAAAAAGAAAGAAAATAAAATCTAAAAATTAGAAAAATCAAATGATAGCTAAAAATTAGAAAAATAAAAAAGAAAAACTAAACTAAACTAAAGAAAAACTAAAGAAACAAAAGAAAAACTAAATTAAACTAAATTAAACTAAAGAAAAATCATATACACAAATTTCAAATTAATCCCCCCATGCTTGGACAAAGCATTGTCCTCAATGAATGAAACAAAAAGAAACGAGCACAATAGGGGAGAAACAGGACAATCACTGCGGTGGTGGTGGAGGAGGTGGGTAAGGATATTGGTGAGGGTAGTTCAACTGCCAATCGCGTATCGCTTGCATCATCTCGAGCATGCGTGCTTGTTCGGCAGCTTGGGAGGCGTTGGCTTGGTCAAGAAGGTCTAGCCTCTCAAAAATACGAGTTTGATTTTGTAAAATTTGGTCCGAAGTGGTTCGAAAATAACCAAACTCATTTTCGCAATAGGTTCTAAGGGAGGCATGGTCCGCACGCAAAGAATTAAAACTATCTTGGAAATCAAAAGCGGCGGCGAGACCTTCTTCATCATCCCCGCCACCCTCGTGATGAGGAGGCGAAGGAACTTGGTCGGGAATAGGGTTAGGTTGTGTCATGGGTGCGTTAGGAAGGAAAAGAATATTCGGAAGCTCTTGAATGGTAAGGTTCGGATGAGGAAGCCTCATCAACTCATTGTTAGGGTACACTCACCAAACTTCTTCCCCTCTCAACTTGCACATTTTCATGTCTCTAATAGCCCTACCATCTAAGGTCATTGGGCCCTCTACCCTATCCCGCTCGTGACGAGCCGGATCCCAACCAAAGTGCCTAGCCAAAACCGTGAGCAACCCACCAATAACGATATCACCTTTAGTGTGAGATGTGATGCGGGCTAAATGTGTGGCAAAAAGAGCGGCGGGGTTAACCTCTGGTCGTGCGTAATACATACCCCATATCGTGTAAAATTCAGCTTGAGCCGCAACATTCATACTATCCCCCCACCAAATAACCCACAAGCAAGGATGCGTTGCGTGTAACGGAACACGGGGTTCCGTATGCGCTTGCACTTAGACCTACTCGGGTGGTAGTCATTCCTAGTCGTGGTGAACTGCCAAAATTCATTGGCGTTCCATTCAGCTAAAGGGGGCACATCTCGTGTGGCGACACCGTGGACAACTGGTAAACGAAAGATCTGAGCAAATTGGGCGAGAGTCAAGTGATATTCCTCTTCATCTATCCTAAAGGTAATCCTACCCTCTTGTGTTTTAAGGTTCACATCGAAGGTGCTAAGCACCTCTAGGGTAAGGTTCCGATAGGTCGGCTCTCTCATCCTCGCAAAATCTAACATCCCTTTTCTATTCAAAAGCCATTCTGCATCATCTAACATGCTAGTGATTTGTAAAAATGGCTCATTCATGTAACGAGTAGGGAGTATATTGCGCTTAGATAAAGCAAGGTAACGCTCAAATTGAACACCTTCTAAATTAAAAGGGTTATTACCTCGCGTTTGCCTAGAAGATGAGCCCGCTTTGCCTTTGCCTTTGTCACCATTGTCACCCTTTCGCCGCTTTGAAGCTTGCTCTTCACCACGCGAAGTCCTGACCATCTTGTATACAAAATATACAAGCTAAAAAGTTAGTAATATACAAAGGGTAACAAAGAAAAACTAAGCAAAACTGAAAACCTAAACTAATCCTAGACTTTATGTACATATGACTCAAATTAATTTGAATACTAAGCTTTCTAAGACCTTTAAACGCTTAAAAACTAATTAAATTAAATCTAGACTAAGTCTAATATAAGTTCTATAAGATTAAAGACTCTTACTACACTAAGTTAGACGACTCTAGGTTTTTAACATAAACATATACAACAAGTTATACAAGCTAGTTAACCCAACACTTCAACATATACAACATCAAATCACCACAATTAGAGATTAAACCAGGGTAAACTAACTAAAGTTAATACTAAACTAAGTTAAAACCCTAATATACACAAAATTAAGCTAAACTCAAATAAGAAAATTAACACAAACTAAGAATAAAAACAGAAAATTCAACAAAGAAAAATCAAACTAACAAAGAACTAAAACAGAAAATCAAAATATACACATGAAAATCCACACTTCAAAAGGCTTGAAACACAACAATGGTGAACAATGGAGATTCAAATATTATACACAAAATTAAAACTAAAAAGCGAAAATAAAAAAAAACGAAAACGAACTAAATAAAACAAAGAAACAAGAAAAACCAAACCTTGCACACTGGAAGAGGAGAAAAGAGCTTGAATGTGGGTGAAAATGGAAGTGTTTGGTAATGGAGGTGAAAAACGGAGTGAAAGGAATGAGGATGAAATTGGTGGGATCTGAAAGAGAAAAGAAAAATATGAAGAATGGAAGAAAAATGGAGTAATTTGGGGAAGAAATGAGGGAACTAGAGCAAAAAGGGTAATGGAGGAAGGAAGAATGGCTATGGAGTTTAGAGCTCTTGAGGGAGATGGAGGAAGAAAGAGAATGAGAATGAGAGTGGAAGGAGGGAGTTAGAATTAGGGCTGGCACGGGTGAAAAAAAACAGACGAAATAAAAAAAATAAAAAGAAAGCGAGAAAACGGGTGAAAAACCCGTGCTACCTGATTACGGGGTCCAACACGGATCGTGTTGAAATAACACGGTCCGTGTTGACCCGTGTTCACAAAATTTAACTCTCTGGAAGGCAACACGGGTCGTGCTAGGGTAAGCATGATCCGTGTTGGCCTTGTTCTTCGCCTTTTGAACCCGTGATCGAATCTCACAACAGCGCCTCCCCCTTTTTCTTTCTTTTTTTCTCTTTCTTTTATTTCCCTCATTTTTTTACTCTCAAACCCTTATTCTCTCAAACTTTATTTCATTTTCACTCTCATTTTTTTCAAACTCTTTTTTTCTCACTTCTTCTTTTTGTTTTTTTTTTCAAATTTTTTTCAGATTTTTAGAATTTTTTTTTTCAAAATTAAAGGAAAATTAAATAAAATTCCAAGAAAATACTGATAAAAAAATAAAAATAAAAAGGAGGAAAAATTTCTAAAAAAAAAATCCTAGCAAAAATTAAAATAAATCAAAGAAAAATCCTGAAAAATCTAGAGAAATAAGGAAAAATCTAGAAAAATCAAAATAAAAAGAAGAAAAATAAGGAAAAAATCTAGAAAATACTAAAAATGAAAATAAAACCGAAAAAGCTTGGGTTGCCTCCCTAGAAGCGCTTGTTTAATGTTCTAAGCTAGACAAGGTACCTCTTAACCCGGTGAATAATCCATAACTCCATAGCCGAAGGCTTTAAGAGTTCCATCTTGTAAAGTACCTCTAATCATCCTCAAATTGACCCTACAGCTTGGGTCAAACTCATCACCTCCTTCAGGAATGGAGGGATCTCCATCATCAAACCTGAAAATCTCATTGAAAGCACCCTTGTCAAAAGTATAAGGCACGTTCTTGATGATGTTAGATGGGGGCAAAATTTCTTTTATCCCCACCCTTGCATCGCCAAGTTCATGGCCTTTATCAATAAATAAACCACAAGGATTTTCAACAAAATTGTCACGAGATTTCTCAAGGTTCTCACTTTCAACACCACGCACACAATCATCATGTGTCTCACAAACCAAACCATGAACATAAGTTTTCTTTTCACATAGTTCATCAACACCAAAACAAGGGGAAACTTCCCGTGGCAAAACATCACGGAATAAGTCAAATTCAAGTTCATGTTCCCCTATCCTAAACTTCATCTTCCCACATTGTACATCATTGACACACCCTACGGTAGCAAGAAAAAGTCTCCCCAAAATGATTTGGGTACGGGAATCCTCGGGCATATCAAGGATGACAAAATCAATCGGCACATAGCAATCACCAACCTTAAGGGGAAAGTCCTCCAAAATACCCTTAGGGTGCTTGATAGAACGATCCGCCATTTGCAATGACATGGTAGTTGGTCTCAACTCTCCTAGGTTCAACCGTTCATACAAAGAATAGGGCATTAAGCTTACACTAGAACCCACATCACACAAAGCTCGGTCAACGGTTAAGCTACCTAGGCCACATGGGATATTAAAGCTTCCCGGGTCCTTAAGCTTAGGAGTAAGCTTGTTAAGAACCACAGAACTACACTCTTCAGTCAATGAAACTTCCTCAATTTCATCAATTTTCCTCTTTTTAGAGAGGATTTCTTTCAAAAACTTTGCATACAAAGGCATTTGAGATAAAGCATCCAAAAACGGCACATTCACATTCAATTGCTTTAACATATTAAAGAACTTGCCGAATTTTGCATTGAATTTAGCCTTAGCGTATCTTTGAGGAAAAGGTAACGGTGGTTTGTAAACTCTAGAGGGAGATGAAGGTCGGGTTTCGGTGTTCTCTTTTGAAGGCTCACTCTCAAGGTGTTTCTCTCTCTCACTCTCATCAACTTTCTCACTAGGCTTCTCAACCTTTTTCTCAACCTCAACCCCCCCATGCTTAGCATTTGGCAAGCTAGGTCCCTCATATTGTGTCCCACTCCTTAAAATAATGGCATTGCATTGGGCATTAGGGTTGGGAATGGGCTGTCTGGGAAGTGATCCCGGAGGAGGGGTGGAGGTACTAGCTTGAATAGCAGTTTGGTTCTCAAGCATTCGATTGTGGGCGCTCATAAGGTCAACTTTCATAGCTAAGGCCTTAATCACCTCATCTTGTCTCTTTTGATGCTCGAGTTGCCGTTGTTGGTGTTGTTGTTGAGACAACATTAAAGCTTGTATCATGGCCTCTAGGTCAGGCTTTTGGGAAGCTTATGGTGGAGGTGCTTGGGTTTGTCTTTGCCCTTGGGGTTGACCCATTTGGTTATTGTTCCGGTAAGAAAAGTTCGGGTGGAACCTAAGACCGGGATTGTAAGTATTGGAAAAAGGGTCAAAGTTTTGCCTATTAAAAGGGTTACCCATGTAGTTAACCGCTTCGGTCAATTCATCGCTAACCAACCCACTAGGACAATTCAAGGTCTCATGCTCATATGATTGACACGACGCACATGGTTGGGGAGGGGGAGCATTCACATTCAACATATCCATCTTCTTAGTCATTGCATCCAATTTAGCATTCAACATGGAAATAGCATCAACATCATACTTACCTCCCGTCCTCTTGGAACGGGGCTTTGACCACTGGTAGCTATTGATCGCCATTTCCTCAATCAAAGTTTGAAGTTCCGCCATTGTTTTGGACATGATGTTGCCTCCCGCCGCCGCCAAGATGTTGGCCCTCAAGTTGTCATCCACCTCGTTGTAGAAAGCTTGTCGGGACCCATGGTTCCATGGTGGGGGCATTGACGTAAGAGGTCCTTGAACCTCCCCCATGCTTCATAGAGGGACTTATCCGGCTCTTGGACAAATGTTGAAATTTGATTCCGGAGGCTCGTCAACTTGCTAGGAGGAAAGTACTTCGTCAAGAATACGCTAGCAAGTTGGTAAAAAGTGGTGATGGCAGAGCTTGATGGAAGAGAGTCCAACCACTCCCACGCCTTCCCTTCAAGTGAGAAGGGGAACAATCGCAGCTTGATTGCATCGGGCGTTGCACCATTTGCCTTAAATGTCTCACATGCTTGGTTGAAAAGGCGAAGGTGCCGGTTGGGATCTTCATTGGGAAGGCCATGGAATGGGTTGGCCTTCACCAAATTGATGAGTGAACTCCTCAGCTCGAAATCATTAGAGGCCACATTTGGAGGATTTATGGCGGAGGGTTGATTTGTGACGTTGGGCATCACATAAGAGCCAAGCGTGACTCTAGGCTCGCCGCCACCACCAGACATGGCGTTCTTTCGCTTGGAGTTTTCTTCTTGCTTTCTCCGGGCGTGCTCTAACTTTTGCTTCTTCCGCCTGGAGCGAAAGGTTCTTTCGATTTCAGGATCAAACTCAAAGAGTGGAGCTCTTCGCATGCACGTAGAGTAAACCTGGCAAGACAAGAACAAAAACACCAAGGAAAATCAAAACAGAAAATAAATGACTTAGGCGACCTTAGGGTATTCGTTCAATGGCTGGCTAGGGGCAAAGTCACCGGCAACGGCGCCAAAAACTTGATAGGCCGCAAGTACACGGGTGAAATTATAGCATGAATCAAGGTCGTTCCCACAGGGACTTTTCCTTTCAACGCACTGAACTAGCCTCCTAGTTGATTGCTAAGTCGATCGGGTTTTTGTTTGAAACAATCTAATTCTATTTCTATTCATTACTAAAGGCAAATAATCAACTATTCACACAATTCACAAGAAGAAATCAATATGAGAAAAACGATGAGGGGATAAAACCTAAGTCACTCTATGGATCAAACAAGTGGATTGAACATGTATGTCACTAATTTGGTACATTTTAGGGTCGATAATTGCATAAATTATTCCGCAATGAGATTTTGCCACTAGAGCGAATTGCCAAGACAAACCAATTACCTACTTTCGTGGTTATTTTGATTTAATCAAGGTTAAATATCTAATTATCCAATGACCCCTAATTATAAAGTCTTCTATGTCTAGTTCACTTCATAACTAGTTTAATCCTAAGGGTTCCGATTATCGAATTTCTCCTTTCGGTACTTCACTCAACAATCTAATTCCATATTCTTGATGGCCAATCAAAAACAATGACATACATAATCAAAGGTTAAATAAAATGCATTCAAACTAGATTAACAAACTTGTTCAATCCAACAAAACTCAATCCATAAGAGAAACTAATAAGGGTTTATCCCCTAAACTTATGAAAACTACTCACTACTCATGTTCGATTCACTAAACATATGAAATTCTATACTAAGATGCATGGAAATCTAAAGAAGGAAGAATAAACCGAGTGTTGAATCAATCCTTGCTTGATTGGTGATCGGTGGGGACTTTTGCTCCTCCACTTCAATGGATTCTTGCAAGATAATCTTCAAACTCCAATGCACCCTCCCTCTTCACAATGGATGAATGTGGATGGAAATATGGATGATAGGATACATGAATATGATGATGAGGATGATGATGGATCAGAATGAATGTCCAGCCAAAATATCCGTAGCAGCAATTATATCGCAATTAAGAGCAGTTGAAACGTCAAAATGGCATAAATCAGGATCAACACGGGTCGATACAAGCCAACACGGACCGTGTCCAAGTCAACACGGGTCGTGTTGACTTGACACGGACCGTGTTGCTCACTGGAGTTGAATTCTGGACTTTCTGGAGGCTGAAACGACTGGTGTTGAGTCTTTTAACACCCGTGTTGGTGCTAGACGGCATCCAATGCCTTCTTGGGCCAATGTTTGGGCCTTGGGGTGGATCTTTCTCTTGATTTTTGATCTACTTGGACTCCTTGGACTTGGTTTTAAGCTTGATTTCTTCACTTTAAAATCAATTTCCTAACAAAACTATACCAAACTCCAACCAAGCATAAATTAGAGAATTCGAGTATAAAAATAATACATTCATATCAATAATCACTCAAATTAACTCTAAATAATCCTAGATCACATATATATAAAATACACTTATCAAATCCCCCCATGCTTACACCTTGCTTGTCCCTAAGCAAGGCTAAACTCACAAATAAAATAGAAAACAAAGAAAATAACAAAAATAACAAATAAACGGGACAAAATGACTCAAGTCAAAAAGAAAAAGTTTCAAAGTAAAAAATTTATTTACAAATCTCCTCAGGAAAGCATCGATAAGACTTTCAATTAATTCAACTTAATCAAGCATAGCCCGAGTATGAATGAAAGTTTATATACAAGAGAAAATGAAACCATAAAAAGAATTACAAGAACCATACCTATCAAGATCAAACTAATCACCCTCCTAATCACAAATGAAACAAGCAAGCACACAATAATGGATGAAACTAGGTAATTGAGAGCAACCTCAAACTAGGATTGCGAAGTTCGTTTTTAGAACTGGGTGATGTTTCTAGCCTTGTGAGAGAAATGAAGCCTTATTGATAGGAGCCATCACTCAAGCAAAGGAACTGAAGCTCACTATGAATCCAAACATGTGCTCCGGAAATATCTTCCTATATGAAAGGTCATTAGTGAGATGGTATATGCACGAGATTCATTGCAAGTATTATGTACTAAACCCATGTTGTAGTTATAGCATGATAGTCATGCATGGGCAATATGTATTAAACACATTCCGGCATATTAACAAGTCAAATTTGCATGAATTGTTCATGAATTATGACCTTGTTGATTCATCATCGATAATAAGATTTCAAAATTTACATCAATTGTGGTTTAGAATTATGTAAATGTCCAAAAAGGTTAGCGCATTCAAAATGGGAAATTGGATGAGGTCCGATTTCTGAAACCCCATTAGTGAACTTGATAATGCTAGTTTTGGTCGACAGTCGACCTGGTTCCTAATTGTATTATCACGTAGGAACAGTGATAATATCAACACAATTAGCATGTAGGATTGAGGTGATGATCAAGTTTCGTGATCATAGTGATGTGATGACATCATAAATCAATCACATGGGTATTGTTGAGAACAACTACCGAACTGACCCGCAGTGGGAGCTCTTTAAGTTAGGAATGTCGTAAGAGCTCTCACTACTCAAAATTCCTAAATCCTGAGTTTAATACATAGACTACATGGTCTGCTGTGACTTTGGAGCGCGTCAAATGTCTTTCGTAACAGTAGGCTATAAAGGCGGTGTCTGGGTTACAGTTGGATCATGTGAGAATGTGTGTCTGAACAAGATGGCATTGTCCTCCCTATTAGGGACAATTGTCTCGGTGGCCACTCGGTGAGATTGGACTGAAAATGCTTGGCCGAGCTCAGTTGAATCAATAGTTGATCGTCTATTTTTCAAAGTCTAAACTCGGAGATCGAGGAACATTCGGGTCTTACATAAGGATGACTTTAGCTTATCTTATCCGAACTAGAGACAGTAAGTGACAAGGGAATTCAAGGAATCGAACACTTGTGGGACAAGTGGGAGATTGTTGGGAATGTCCCGACAATGTTCGATATACACGGAGATTAAACCAAAGTAATATAGTAATTATATGTCTTGCTAGAGACCTCTATAATTAGTAATTAAATATGTTTAATTACAACTATATTATTTGGTCCTACTGGGTCACACAAGTCAGCGCCCTGGAACAATATATGTAACCTAAATGATATTGTATCAAGTTTAGAAAAGTTGGAAACTGATTTCTGTGAGAAATCAGCCCAACACGGACTGAATTGGGCTCAATACGGACCGTGTTGACCCAATACGGTCCGTGTTGAGACACCACGGTCCGTGGTGTCCATGGGCCGAATAATTGGATTCTCTGGAGTCCAACACGGACCGTGTTGTTTCAACACGGACCGTGTTGGGCCTAGAAAACGCGCCGTCGTTTTAGTTCGGCCCTTTAGGGTTTTGAACCCTTTCCATAGGTTTTCTAAACACTATATAAAGGGGTCTTTGGGAGAGATTATTCGACACCAACTGCTTAAGACTTTTAGAGAGATACCAGGGTGATTTCCTGAGTTCCTCTCTCTTTTAGTTTGCAGTTCTAGTTTCAGGAAACATTCTATGTTTCCCGAAACAATCTTACATACATCTTAGATTGAGATTCGTCTCGATCGGGTCGATCTAGCAATCGGGTTCCCGGAGTGTTGCGTGGACTTTTCAGTAGAGGATTTCAGCATTGGAATCTGGAAGGTCAACCTCTTCTTCAGCAGGAATTAGCGATCAGGTATAATTACTAAAGTCTCTGCAGTTGTGTTGATTAATTGTTTATAACTGTTATAATATTCCGCCAATTAATCTGTATCTGTTTAGGAAATAGATAACCTAAAACCTAACAGCTATAATATTTACACGCCTCAAATTTGTGAAATAATTTTTACCTTACCCCACAATAGCTCTTGTTTTTTATTCTACCTGAAGTTTGGGCCTGTTTGACATAATAATTCTTACACACCCACCTTCGTAAAATAATTTTTACCTTACCTCACAAATTGTAAGTGATTTTTACCCTGCTTAAGGTTTGTTGTAAGTGTTACTGCAATACTACAACATAACAAGGTTATGACTTAACAAGTGTTTAGCTTGGATTAGGGTATTCTTTATTTATCACTTTTTGTTATTTTTTTTAGAGTAAATAACTTGAATCATGAAGTATATGAATCAATAATAAGCTATGTGTGGGTAGATTCACATTTCGGTGGAAATTGACGACGGCGAACGCGTTTAGGATTGATCTAAGTGATCGACAATGGAGAGGGTAGTAAATGAGGAATAAGAGGTTAGGGAAAGATTAATAAAGCATAGATGACGGAGACTGAGATTCCATTGAAGATTGTTTCCTGTTTTTTTCCTAGGATGACATTTCATGGTATTCAAATGTCGTCTTAGATTCTAGATCTTCAATAGTAAAGGCAAAAATTGAAGATCTAGATTTTCAGTAACACTTACTTGTGTAACAAGTTACGTAAAAATAACTTACAACTATTGTGAGGTAGGGTAAAAATTATTTTACAAAGGTAGTGTGTGTAATAACTTTTATGGCAAACCTCAGGTAGGATAAAAAAACACTTAGAGTTTATGTGAGATAAGGTAAAAGTTATTTCACAAAGGTGAGGTGTGTAAAAATTAATACTAAATGTAATTTACTCTTCATATGTATGTATGTATGTATGTATGCATGTGTGTGTGTGTGTGGGCTCACACACGTACAGACACACATTCATATATGTATATACTAGTTATACTACGTACTCGTTCTACGGACGAGTTTAACCCTGTTTTTTTTTTTCCAGTGGTATGATAAATTTATCTTATTCATGACATTTTTAGTTACTTTATCCTATATTTTTCACACTATTCATAGTTCCTTAATTACGTACCTTATATAGTATATATTTAAAACTTCATAATTTTAATAAATATTGTGAGTGATGTGATTTTCCTTACTCACAATACCTTATTAAAAACTATAAACTACGAGTATATTTAAAAATTCTTGTGTTTTAAGTGTGTGATTTACATTTCCAAACACTATCATATCCACCCATTCTATCCCACTCCATCCTACCCTCCAACTATCTTACACTCTAAAAGAACATGCCCCAAGTTTTGTAACTATTAAAATTATCAGTTTTTACTTGAATCGAGATATAACGATTCGTACTTTTAATGTCAAATTTCCCAAATGAAAATCACACATGACGTGTACTGGCCTTTACCAAATATACACATGAATAGGGGTGTTCATTGGGTCAAACCCGGACCAACCCGGACCAGAACCCGAAATAGCCAAAACTTTGGACCAAAGACCAGACCGAAAAACAACTGGTCCCAACCCAGACCAACCCAATTAGGATTTGGACCGGACCAACCCAGACCGGTTTGGACCAGTTGAGATATTTTTAAAAATTTTCTATTCAAATTTATAAAATGATTGATTAGTTAATTAATGTATGTCATTTTGTAAGAAACTATATTTTTTTTTGTATTGTAAGTTATTGTTTATGGAATTATGGTGGGAAATTTTAGAAAGTAATGCATTATAAAAATTTAAATGATATAATAATATGGTAGAATACATAACAAATATGACAAAATTTGTAGTCATACACAAATACATACAAAGTTGGCTACAATTTAATTACCATTTACGTAAATTTATACAAAGTTAAAATAGGATGAATATATGTCAAAATAATTATCTTTCTAATTTTTAGGGGAGGGGTCGTTGAATTAGAATATAATATTTGAATAAAAGGGGCTCGAGCCCACCCTTTCTACCAAAAAAAAAAAGAATATAATTTTTTTTAGGTGATAATATTTTATTATGTGTGATTAGCGCCAACAATATCATGAATATGTTTTTCAATAAATTTAAATTCTATAATATTTGGGTTTCCGGTCCGGGTTTGGATTTTTACGGGTTTAGACCGACCCGGACCGAAACCCGAAAACATAAAAGTTTGGACCGAAGATCAGACCGGTAACCATTCGGTCCGGTTTTTTTGGGTCACCCGGTCTGGACCGTAATATGAACACCCCTACACACGATCTGTATTCAACCCCCATCTGTCCGAATTGATAGGTCTAATAGCATAATTTTCAATTGATGTTAGGATCCTTAATTATTGTATTCGAGGGCAAAACAACAAATTCAAGTGTGAATATAAGCTGCAAAGCAAATCGTTTGATATCAATTGTATTCGAGAACAAAATGGTAAATTTGAATGTGAACATAAACTATAAGGGAAACTACTCGTCATTATATTATATTTAAGGGCAAGAAGGGCGAAAGAGTAATTAATTACGTGTGTACACAAGCTGGCAAGTTGCTAGACTAACCTTTAGAACACATAACCATCATTCTTTTCTACTTTATGTTAATGATATACACGTATACGTATAAACTATAAAAGGAATACTAATAGTATATTATTTTGGAATGCAAGGGTAGGTTGGAGAATTTTTGTTAAAGTTTGTTTGGGAAAATTTTTATATAAGATGGACTGATTCTTCTCTTACGGTGGAGGCTTTGTTAAATGAGAATAGAGTTCCTGTGGGGTGCAGGGCTCTGGTTTGGAGTTGCAGAATTGCAATTAGGAAGTTTGAATCGGGAAGGATTGTGAAGGTTCCAAAATTGATGGTTCCTCCAGTTCATCAGGTAGCCAGGCAGGCCATTCGGACCGTAGGCATTACTTAGGTGTCGATGGATTTCTTCTTTGTATTTTGTTTTGTTTCTTTATTATGTTGTTGTTGCTGTCTTTGTTGGAAAAAAAAGATGGGATAATTTAGACAATAGGTAATGTAAGTTTGCCATATATTTTATAAAATTTTATTATTTTTAACGTTCTCTCGAGAATTTTTCAACTTAACTTTGGATAAACTTAATGAATTTATCCTTATCGTTGAAGGAAAAGACAACCTAAATCACCACACGTGAGAAACAAATTTACGAAAGCACCAATTGTAGGTTGCAAGTAATTGACAAAAATATCACATTCGTCGTGCAGACGTAACTGTCGGCAATATTATCTAAGATTTAGAAAAATTGATTTTTCTAAAATTAATAATTTTTTCACGATTAATTGTTGTTCTACATAGTTGATTGAAGGAAAAACATGGCACGAAAAAATCAATTATAGACCAATTTTGCGCCATCGGCCACCACATGCTTGTAAACTCATAACTTTTGTTTCCTATCCAGATGTGAAGGGATTATCAATTATGTAATAAAAATGTGTATATTGAGAACATATTAACCCACTAGGCCCATTACGTTCTAATGGTATAAACAACCATTCTAAATATATAAAGATATACTAGCAAATATCTGGGCGTTGCCCCCAACTTAAAATAAATATCCGAGCGTTCATATATAAATACTCGTGCCTTCAGCTAAAAAAATATCCTAAAATTGTGAATACTTTGAGCACCCGTAACAGTACGTTTGAGTTAATTTGCTTCACTGGACAATGGGAATATATGAACTCTCATTAAGAAAGTTAAAGTTTGTCTCTCTAATTACCTAGCTTGCTCGCCAATGATAAGTATGAGTTTGACTCATATTAATTTAAAAAGTGAGTGGATTCTACTTAATAATATAATTAAGTTGGTTATATTGATAAAAAATGAGGTATAAGAAGATAAGAGAGAACATATAATTTAAAATTTAAAATATTGCATGAGAAACTCACCATTAAACTCATCTCGTGAGTAGCTCAGTGTTGGTCTCGTGAGTCAAGTCACATTTTAACCACTGAAATGCACTGTACAACCTTATCATTTCATTTATCATCTCATGTCATGTCACCAGTGAACCACACATTAACTTGCCATAGGAGATTGTTATACATCTTACAATTACTTCAACATTAACTAAATTATGTCACAATTTATTATTTATTTAGCGATATACATGTTCAAAGTTTTGGTCGAATTATGATTAAGATCAAGTTAGTCAGATCAGAAATCACATGATCCTCAACTCAAACTCAGGGTCTGGATGTCTTGGCCATGACCCTAACCATATGGGCCGTGAGTCAGGTCATCAAGTCTACTGAGCCGGGTTTGGATTTCCTGGCCATGACCCTGACCATAGGGCTGCAGGTCATGTCATGTCAGCAATGAGCCACACATTTAACTTACCATTGGAGATGGTTTTACATCTTTCAATTACTTCAATATTAATTGAATTTATATATAAGTCACAATTTATTATTTATTTAGCAGTACACATGTTAAAAACTCTAGCCGGATTATGCTTAAGGTCAAGTTAGCCAAATCAGAAGTCACATGATCCTCGATTGAGAATCTGGGTGTGGATTTTCTGGCCATGACTCTGACCATATGGGCCGCGAGTAAGGACATCAGGTCGACTGTCCCGGCTCTGGATTTCTTGGCTATGACCTTGATCATACGCGTCGCGGGTCAGGTCATCGGGTTGACTAACCCTAAAATATGGATTTTAATCTTTATCATTTTTATCCAATTTCATTAGGAAAAGTCCAAATTTTATCTTTTTTAGCACATAGATCTGCCAATAAAATTCTAATTTTCAAATTTGAAATAAAGGGAAAAAATTTCAAAATCAAATATCTAACTTATTACAAACAGTAAGGTTTCCAATTGATTTTGTTTCCATGAAAAATTATGTTATATTTTTCATTTATTGGGTCATCGGGTCAAGTTAAGGAACCTCTGACCCAGACTAACCCATAATTAGGCCAATGCCACGAAGTTTTTTGGTTGGGTCAACTAAAATGTTTGCCTCATACCTGCAAATGTTCAAGGGTGGGTCCTCGACCTAATGATCAAATATATTTAGAAGTAATCAATAACGAAAGTTATTCATTTTCGATAGAGAAATTGGATTCTAATAATACAAACTTTTGCCCATATAAGACTTAATAATACGAACTTTTGATTTGGTGATTAATGATACGAACTTTGACCCTCTATTGCCCCCAATAGTACGCCAACGTGGCGGCGGTCTGACGTGGCAGCGGAGACACGCGCTTGGTTGTTTTGACTTTGCCACGTCATCCACGTTTGACTTAAAAAATAATACGAACTTTTACCTATGTTGCTATGAATAATACAAACTTTTTTCTCACTGTAAAAAGCCCAAATCATATTTATACTTCTTCATCTTCTTCAATCCTCCTTCTCCCCATTCCCAGAAAATCCCAGAAAACTCTCTCTCTCTCTCTCTCTCTCTCTCTCTCTCTCTCTCTCTCTCTTTCTCTCTATCTCTCTTCCCACCATTTCTAATGGCATGTTTGAGCTTCTTCACACTCCCACTTCTTCTTCTCCTATATTTCTCCCTCCAAATCCCAGCAAACCCAGAAATTCTGTGAAACATCGAACCCTTAAATCATTATGCGAAACATCAAACTCTATCATATTCACAAACCCAGAAATTCTGACCAATTTCGTGAACTTATTTTAGGACAAATTGAGCCTCTGAACCCCAGAAAACACAGAAAAGTCTGAAACTAGGTAGAAATTTAGTGTAACCCCAAACTGATTGCTTGATAAATTGATGTCTACGATCGATTTGAGGGAGAAAACCCCAAAAGGTTACATACCCTTTGAGATGATTATGGGAAAGATCGAGGGATTTCAGATGGGTAAAGTTTTTGAAGTACTGCCATGAGATTGTGGCACTAAGATCGCGACTTGAGAGTTTGATTTGGGTGATTGGGGATGAACAGTTTGCAATGAGGAAAGATGAGTTGAACCCAGAAACAGAGTTGAATGCCTTGAGGATTAGGGCATTTTCAAGGGCTTTGGAGTGGTTGGTGCATCAGTGCATGTTGAGATTGAGTTTGCTGGGATTTGAAGGGAGGAGAAGAAGAAGTGGAAGTGTGAAGAAGCTCAAACATTCCATTAGAAATGGTGGGAAGAGAGAGAGAGAGAGAGAGAGAGAGAGAGAGAGAGAGAGAGAGAGAGAGAGAGAGAGAGAGAGATGTTTAGAGGGGTTTTCTGGGATTTTCAAGAAATGGGAGGGGAAGGATTGAAGAAGATGAAGAAGTAAAAATGAGATATGAGATTTTTAGAGAGAAAAAAAGTTCGTATTATTCATAGCAACATAGGTAAAAGTTGTATTATTTTTTAAGTCAAACGTGGATGATGTGGCAAAGTCAAAACAACCAGCCGCGTGTCTCCGCCGCCACGTCAGACAGCCATCGAGTTAAGTTCAACTTAACTCGGTGGCATACTATTGGGGGCAACAGGGGGTCAAAGTTCGTATTATTAATCACCAAATCAAAAGTTCGTATTATTAAGTCTTATATGACCAATAGTTCGTATTATTAGAATCCAATTTCCCTTTTCGATATGTAAATCAATTATGTTAAGAATAAGGCAATCCAGCCCCAAACCATTATCCAACCTCCCTGTTCTTTTTTGTGGTATGCCCAATTTTTGTCAGACATAACCAAACTTTACAAACTCTACATCAACCATATGTTACCAAATTTAGACATAATCACAAAGGGCATACCACAAAAAAAAAAAAAAGAACAGTAAGGTAAAGAAGAAGAAAGACTTCTTACATTTTATTTTTTTTTCATTTAATTCAATGAAATCAAAGGAAACCTATCTATAAAAAAAATTGGATAGAATAACTTCTACCTTTTCCACTGATAATGAGAGAACGAAATCCGGGTGGGCTTAAACATTGTTAACCCAACTATGACTCATTTCAAAACTGATTTAAATAACCCATTGTTAAGTCTCTCATCTTCCAACTTTCGTTAATCAAAAACAACTTTAATAATATAAGTATATGGTGGTATTTGAGCTATGTGAAATTGTAAAACCCCGAAAAATACTATTATGTTTACCGTTAAACTCCTGACGTGCATTTTTCTTTCCGTTAATTATATATATATATATACTTTCACATGGAGCTTTTAGGCTCGCGAGTGGGTTACTTGAAATTTTTAGTGACTGAATAACATCAGTTAAGAAATTTTCGGTTATCGGTTGATTTTATTGGGATCAGTTGTGGGAGCCATTTTAGAAGAAACAATGTTGTTTTTAGGAGAAAATTTTTATGAGAGGTGTTGAGAATTTTTAGTGACTGAATAACATTAGTTAAGAAATTTTCGGTTATCGGTTGTTTTTATTGGGATCAGTTGTGGGATCCATTTTAGAAGAAACAATGTCGTTTTTAGGAGAAAATTTTTATGAGAGGTGTTGAGAATTTTTAATGACTGAAAAATATCAGTTAGGAAATTTTCAGTTATCGGATAATTTTATTAGGATCAGTCTTTCCCCAAAAATTCCATACTGCTACTTCTGCTCTCTCTCTCCCACGTCCCCCCTCTTTCCCCATACCACTCTCTCTGCTTCCCCAGGCACGCCCGACACCCCCACCATGCAACTCCATGCAAACCCCATACAACTCCATGCATGCCCAACCTCTCCATCCATTCCTCCTCCTATTTAAAACCCAACACCTCACCACATCCATGCACCTCACCCCTCCTTCCTCAGCGCCGGTCACCACCCACGACCACCTGCTGCCGGCCGCCACCAGCAGCCACCACCGCAACTACTTTTATCTCCCTCCATCCATCCTTGCCCTAGTTCGGGTTGCCCAGAACACCCGACCACCACCAGCTCGCACCGCCACCAACCTCACCATCTCCTCTCTCTATTTCCAGCCACCACCACGCCACCACCTTGTCCCCGTCGACGCACCAAGACCAACCCCAGAACGCCGCAAAACCCACCCCAAGGGAGCCTCATTGTGTCCCGTACGTTGTTTTGCCCAGCCGCACGTCACGACCCCACGCCACCACCTTGCACCACCTCTAACCACCCTCCTTCTGCCTATATTTCGTAGCCGGTCACCACCTCGCCACTTCCCGACCAACACTGCCCCACTTCTGACTGACACCGCCGCCCCAAACACGCCACCAACACCACCAAAAATCCCCAGCCCGACTACCCAGGAAACACGGTCGCACTACCCCTCGACGGTCACCCTCAGACAACCCTCATCAGCCCTGATACTGCCCCGCTGCCCGACGACCATACCGACGTCACCGACCACCCGCCGCCTTGCCTAGCAAACCTCCTACGTAAACATCCTAACCCGAAACTATATTACTCCTCTAACTTACTATTTTTGGGATTATTGTGTTTATGACTATTATTATTATTAATTATAATTAGAGTTTTAATTGTGTTATTTTCAAGTTTTCATTTTTATTATTAAAGTTCGTAATTTTATTATTTAGTTTCGAAATTTTTAGTACCGTAATTTTATTATCTAGTCTTCGTATTATAAGTTGTTATTAAAGTTTTATAAGCTATTGGTAAGTTTTTTTTATAAATTATTATTATTAAGTTTTTCATAAATTATTGAGTTTCGTATTATTGTTATTAAGTTTTAAGTTATTTAATTTCGTATTATGATTATTTAGTTTTTCATATTAAGGTCCGTATTATTATTATTATAAAGTTTCGTAAGTTCGTATTATTATTATTAAGCTCCGTATTATTATTATTATTATAAAATTTGGTAAGATCAAATTATTATGATTAAGTGTCGTTATTTTATTATTATGTTTCGTAATTTTATTATTAAGTTCGTTATCTTATTATTACGTTTCGTAACTCTATTATAAGTTTCGTAACATTATTGTTATGTTTCGTAATTTTATTATTTAGTTCGTAAGTTATTAAATTTCATATCATTATTAATAAATTTTCGTAAATTAGTAAGTTTTCGTAATATTATTATTAAATTTGGTATTGTTTTTATTAAGTTTTATAAGTTTCTATTAAGTTTTGTAATATTATTATTAAGTCCGTGTTACTATGAAGTTATTATTAAGTTCGTATTACTATTTTTTTAAAAGTTATAATTAGAGTTTCATGTTACTATTATTATTAAAGTTTCGTGTTATTATTATGAAGATTTCGTAAGTTATTATTATTATTTTATGCTATTATGAAAGATTCACAGTATTATTATTATTAAGCTTTATGAGTTATTATTATGTTTCGTATTGTTATTATTATTAATAAGTTTCCATAAGTTATTATTAAGTTTCGATTTATTATTTTTATGTTATTATTAAAGTTTCACATTATTATTATTTTTGAGTTGTAAGTTACTATTAAAGTTTCACATTTTTATTACTAAAAGTTTCATACCTTAAGTTCATGTTTCTTGGTATGGAAGTTCATATATTTTAGTATCAAAGTTTGGTAAATTAGTTTATAAGAGTCTCATGCTATTAGTTTATAAGTCTCATGATTTTATTTATTATAAGGTTCATGTATAAATGTTGAGTTCTCCTTATTAATTCTAAGTTCATGCATGTTATTAGATTAGCTTGAATAAGGACTTGACCTAGGAACATGTTAGGAACCCTAAAATGTGGCTTTTAAATAAATTATGTGATTTTGTGACCTAGCATGTTCTTTAAATGTTATAATGGCATACTTGTAATTTTTGTGAAAAGTACCATGCAAGTTTACATGTTAGGGGTCTACTAGTTAGTTTGGCATAATTTTATGCATGTATGTGTTCCTATGATACTTTGGAGTATATTATATTTAGACTAGTTAGGTTGTGATACCGTTACTTTAATGCGCTCTTTAAATTACTAACTCTTTGGGAAAGGTTGCGATGAGTTGAGAAGCGATTAGCTTTTAGTGGTAGAAATATTAATTTTAGGCCGTTTTTAATCTAGGATCGAGCGAGTTACCTGATTAGAAGCTCCTGTGAATTTTCTACGTGAAGATTATCATATTCAGGTAATGTCTATTTGCTGTCTATTTGCTGAAAAGGTTATGTTCCTTGATTTATAAAGTATGGACATTCCTTTAGATTTTATGTTAAAAATGTTGATCTTAGAAATGGTTGGTTGATATTAGATTGGAATGGACTGGGAACGTAAACCTGACTAAATTAAAGGATATGAGTAAAAATGCGGATCGGGCAGTCTGTTAAAACAAAATTTAAGAGAGAACGTAAACCGGGTTCGAGTTTAGTTGAACAAAATTTAGGTTATGTCTGTTAAAACAATCTAAAAATGACCAAATCCTGTTTAAGAGAGAAAGTTGGGCTTATATTATCTGTAATGTAACCTGTATTCTGATTAATCTCGTTTGTTGAAGTATGTAATTTTTGGTCATATAAAACTCATGAACTATCAAAATTTCTTGTAGGGAGAGAATGATCAAGAGAGATGGTAACACTTTAAGAGTGAGATTGCATATTTGCTTGTAATTTGAAGTGAGAGAAATGAGATGAACGGGAGATTTTACAGCAAGCTAGATAACATGGTTTAAATCCAAGATTAATGGTTGCAAATAAACAGTGCATTGCAAGTTACGGTTAACACTGTCAAATCGATTCTTCTTTTATAATATGTAGACTCATAAATATCAAAATATTGCCTCGAATTAAAACTAATATCCACGGGTTCGTTTGAAATTAGCTTGAATTTATATAATTAAAAATAGTTTGGAAGATAATATTAATTTTTTTTCAAGGAGAAGGTAATATTATTATACTAATTGAATTTTCAAAATCGTTTTTGGAGCAGCAAAATTTTATCCAACCTAAATGTCCCAATTTTTTGACCCGGAAGAAGCTCGATTTAGTCCGAAGTCTGTTTTGACATTGAATGAATTGACTTAATATTGCCCGAACCCGATTTTGACCCGAATTTAGCTCCGTCTGAATTATCCGAACCGATTTTACACGAAAAGATTGGGTCCGAACATCAGTTTCTCGTCCGAAGTTATTTGTTGACAGAACTCGAACTTACAGCAAGCTAGATAACATGGTTTAAATCCAAGATTGATGGTTGCAAATAACAGTGCATCGCAAGTTACGGTTAACACTGTCAAATCGATTCTTCTTTTACAATATGTAGGCTTGTAAATATCTAAATATTGCCTCGAATTAAAACTACTATCCACGGGTTGCTTTAAAATTAGCTTGAATTTATATAAATTAAAAATATTTTGGAAGACAATATTAATTTTTTTGAAGGAGAAGGTAATATTATTATGCCAACTGAATCTTCATAATCGTTTTGTAGCAGCAAAATTTTATCCAACCCGAATGTCCTAATTTTTTCGACGCGGAAAAAGCTCGATTTAGTCTTAAGTTTGTTTCGACATTGACTAAATTGACTTAATATTGCCCGAACTCAATTTTGACCCGAATTTAGCTTCGTCCGAATTATCTGAACCAATTGTACACGAATAGATTGGGTCCGCTCATCAATTTCTCGTCAGAAGTTTTTTGTTGACAGAACTCGAACTTACCCGGACCACAATTTTTACCGACGCTAGTGCAATACAATATTTTTTTTCTTGTATTTGGTACAAGGAAGTTAATTATGGAGACAATTAAAAATTTTTATATTGAAACATGGAAATAAGCAAGTTTAGAAATAGTGGAGTACGTGGGTAGAAAGTAGAAACTTCCATTTTATAACTTGAGAATTACACATGATAGGTAGAAAATAAATAAACAAATAAATAAATAAATTTGAACGTTTGATTTTATTAAAAGAGGTAATAAACAGTTGTGATTGGTCAATACTTGTGAATTAATCTCATGCAAGCCAAAGGGATTATGCAATTATAATATATATATATATATATATATATATATATATATATATATATATCGCATAAAAAATCAATTATAGACAAATTTTGCGCCACCGGCCAAGGACAATTTTTCCACGTGCTTGTAAACTCAAAACTTTTGTCTTCTTTCTTGATGTGAAGGTATCTATATATTATAATAGCAATCATTGTGGATCCCACGAAATAGAGCTATAGGAGTGATTGTAGGGAATTGGCTAATCACAACGTAGAAATATTTTTTTTCTATTTTCTATTTTTTTATTTTCAATGTGGATTTTATTTTAAAATTTAAAAAACAGAAAGTATCACTAATCCTTAACTGCTTTAGATTCTGAAATAAATTATTTTGATGCAAATAACAGTAATTATTTTGGTGTTGTTTATAATCTATATGTTAATAATAAAAATAATTTTGGGTCTCACAAAATAGAGTCACGGGAGTGACTGTAGGGGAATTGGCCAATCACAACATAGAAAGTTATATATTTTTTTTTCTATTTTCAACTTTTTTTATTTTCAATCCAGATTTAATTTTAAAATTAAAAAACCAAAGTATCAATAATCGTGACTTTGAATTAAATTTTTTTGCTGCAAATAATAATAATAATAATAATAATAATAATAATAATAATAATAATCCATATATTATAATAGAAATCATTGTGTGTCCACGAAATAGAGCCACAGAAGTGACTGTAGGGGAATTGGCCAATCATAACGTAGAAAATTATATTTTTTTCTATTGTCAATTTCTTTTATATATTTTCAATACGGATTTTATTTTAAAATTAAAAAAACCAGAAAGTATCACTAATCCTTGACTGCTTTGGACTCTGCATTAAATTATTTTGGTGCAAATAACAACAATTATTTTGGTGCTACCTATAATAATAATAACAATAATAATAATAATAATAATAATAATAATAATAATAATAATAATAATAAAGGTTTTTGGCTGGGAAAAATCCGTACTGAGGGCCTTGTGACCAAGAATAATCCAAAGTGAGTTTTTGGCTAGTGGCAGTCTATACTTATTCATTATTTTCTCGTAGCATCCCATATTAAAATTCCGGCACTAGAATGGTGATGTGGCAACCGGAGCACGTGCCTTTTTAATTAAAAACATGCCACGTCAATTTTTTTAGTTCTATTTTATCGTTTTAATGATAAAATAGAATTTTAAAAAAATTGTTGTGACATGCTTTTAATTCATTGCTAATGTTTTTCCCCATAATGTAAGTGCAAGGTGAATAATGTAAGTTAAACGATAAAATAAAATTAAAAAAAATTGATGTGGCATACTTTTAATGAAAAGGGCACGTGCTCCGGTTGGCACATCAGCATTCTAGTGCCGGAATTTCAATCTGGGATGCTACGAGAAAATAATGAATAAGTATAGACTATCACCAGCCAAAAAGTCACTTTGAATTATTCTCAATCACAAGGCACTCAGTATGATTTTTCCCAGCCAAAAACCCTAATAATAATAATAATAATAATCTATATATTATAATAGAAATCATTCACATTTTAGGAAATTTTCTATTGCTGAATTACATGTTTTGTCGGAACAATTTATCATTATGTTTTCCATGTACAATTTCATTAATATTTCGTTTGGTTTATTTGTATGGATAGTTACTTATCCATGACTTTTATAAAATTTCAAAAGTAGTTAATTGAGTTCGTTCCGTGCATCGCACGTGTTGAAGCCTAGTGTCTAATAATTAAAAAGATAATTAAAATATAAATGTATATAAAAATTATAATGGAAACTTATAGGTGTAAATCGTATAATACATATTACTCGCAATAAGTGTATCAATACCTATAATTCACGGGTGTATTAAAAAGTACAAATTTAATAATAAAAAGACAACGACAATATAAATATTCATGGAGATTAAAAAGTTAAAATATATAAATAATAGCATTAGACATGGGTTAACATATAATCTATGTACAAATTTTGAAGGAGAAAGACAAAAATAATATTATCACATATATCAAAGAATAACATAATAAAATATTCCAATGAAAATTATATGCTACAAATGTTGAATATAGTGGCGCTAATGATGAATCATGTCATACTTCTTGCACCTGCAATTAAAATTAAGGGAAATTGGAATCTAGTAAACCGACCTATTGGTGTCCGTTGATATAACAAATAAACCTTTAACTTTTATTTTCAACGAACTAAGCTTAACACCTTATGTTTTTTCAACGAACCGCCACCGAGTCCAACTCGTCGGGGCAGCGACGCTTGCTTACGTGGAGGGTGCTTTATAGCCAAAAAAAAGGGGAAAAGACATGGGAATGCGTTTTTTTTCCTAGTCAGCATTATTTGTCATGTTTTTTATTTTCTACCTCACTCCCCCCTTCCGCCGTCTCCCCCTAGACTGGCCGACCCCCACCTCCCCCACTCCTCTTACGCTCCAGCCCTACCCCTCCTCACTTCTACTGCCACCCCTTCTGCTGCCACCACCACCACCGCCACCACCTCTGTTACCACTACCTCTGTCGCCACAACCTCCACCTCACCTCATCTCTCTCACTTTCTCTCTCACTTGAGCCCTTCTTCACCGCTGCCACTACCATTACCTCCGTTGCCACAACCTACACCACTGCCGCTACCACTTCCGCCCCACAACCTCCACCTCACCTCACCACTTCCTCCTATGCGCGCAACCACCAACACCACCACACTCCTCATCACCACCATCTCCAAACCCCTCTGAAACCCTAGAAATTCAAAATCAAACTAAAAATCCCCAATTGACTTCGGCTTCGAAGCGAACTTGGGCACAGAAGGCGGTGGCCGTGGTAACGACATCTGGGGTTGGATCGGTTGGGGTGGTGATTGGTGTTGGTGGTTGAGCCAAATCAAAGAGAGGGGGAGGCATACTCAAGCAAAGACAAGGAGGAGGAGGCAGGCAGTGGTGGCGTGCGATGGTGGTCGGCGGTGGCGTCCGGAGGCGGCAACCATTCGGTGACCTTGGTGGTTGACAGGTGGTGCTACTCAGGCTTGGGTATTGGTGTGAAAGTGGTGGTGTGAGGAATGAGGCAGAAGAGGTTGGGGTAGGGGTCGACACTAGGTAGGGGTCGAGGGTGAGGTGGCAATTAAAGAAAATGGAAAATGATGAATTGGCAAAAACAACACATTTTCAGGTCTTTTTCCTTTTTTAATGGCTAAAACACCCTCCACGTAAGCAAGCGCTGCCGTCACGTCATACTTCCAACGAGTTGGATTTGGTGGCGGTTTGTTGAAAAAAAGGTGTTAAGCTTAGTTCGTTGAAAATAAAAGTTAAAGGTTGGTTTGTTATATCAAAGGACACCTATAGGTTGATTTATTAGATTCTAATTGCTCTAAAATTTATCATTTATTCAGTTAAAGATTGGTTTGTTATATCAATGGTCACATACAGTTTTTCCACGTGCTTGTAAACTCAAAACTATTGTCTTCTTTCTTGATGTGAAGGTATTCTATTATATAATAAAAATGTGTATATTGAGAACATATTAATCCACTCGGCCCATTACGTTCTAGTTAATATATATATATATATATATATATATATATATATATATATATATATATATATATATATATATATATATATATATATATATATATATATATATAGAGCAGATCCAAAGGAAGGAAATTCAGGTAGGATGGTAGGAAGAGAAGATCTTGGCCATACAATCTATATCCTACGTCTGAGATTAAAACCACTATATCATCCCCTAAAACTGCCACACGTGTGGCAAAAAAAAAATAAAAAATGGAAGTGAATTTATCACATCGCGGGTATCAAGGGGTTTGGTTTGGCAGTTGACATTATTTCCTTATTGGTACTCATTACATGCTGCAAGAGGCTGATCGAAAGAATATTGGGAGAGAGAAAGACAATCTTGAAGAACACATTGACGGGGCTAGGGTTTTGTGGGAGAAAATTAGTGAACAACTACGACACAAAATTGAGACGCCGTGAGCACTAGCTGGGAGTCGATTTACCGGAAAACACCACGCACACTTCATCCGTTGAACGCCCACGACAGAGGAGTCAAACTCAGTTGACCGACCATGACCGAGATATGTCGTTCTTTTTGGGTCTTCCATGGTGTCGGGTATGCAAGAGTTTGAGTATAAGCTTGTGAACTCAAGAATTCAAACACATTCTTTACGTGCCGCGTCACAGGATAGCAGATTCATGGCGGAACGGGTCATCGACGACGTAGGGGCCCCACCATCCGGGTATGTCATATGGACAATATTTTGGTTTTCAAATTGGTTTGGGTATACTTCGTGGGGGTATGTGTCATGGGGTGTGGGTGGGGTTGTGCCTAGATGGTTGGAGCGAAATCATGGTCGGACGATCCCGAGGATCTGCGTGGGGGGTGGGGGGTGTTAATATGTGTGGTCAGGAATTTGTTGCAGGTGGTGCTGAACAGTGTGTCCATGGATGGCAGAGATAGGTTGTTTACAAGCATGTGTGGACGTGTGCGTCATTATGTACATGGAGATGTAGACGATGTATGGTCGAATACAAGGCCATAAATGTTGGTGTGTGGCCACAGTACTTTCAATGTGTGGCCAAATCACACACATTGTGTGGTCATTCATGTATTTTTTTAGGGACCAATTTGGGGACGATGCCCCATGGCACAAACATGCTCAATTTTGTATTTTGCGCATTGGGTTGGTGTATTTTGAATGAATTTTCCCATGTGTTTTGTTTGCACAGTGCACATTTGAGATCCGATGACGGATGTAACCAAATCATCTCAAATGTACTGCAGTCATTAAACGAGGATGGTGCATCGAATACGTAAGTAGAACTTCTTGATCTTGACATGACACATGTATTTGTGGCTTTTTTTTTTTTTGATACGTACGATGCATAAAATGCGTGCTGCGTCGAGTAATGTTAAATGTGCCAGTAATGTGTGTTATGTTCTTGTAGGGGAGATGTGGTGCACGATGATTGTACGAGCGGAGGAAAGAGAAGGGCACGGTCCAAGATGCCCGCACATAAGGGGGCAATGCCTGTACAACCAGGCGAGGTGTTGGACGACGAGCAACGCATATGGGAGTTGATGCGCATGGCCGCTATTGACGCAACCGAAGGAGTGGGCAGAGAAGGGTACTATGGTGTGCTTTAACGTATGTGTTGACGTGTTCAACTATGAAATTGTTATGAGCGTGATACTCGGTGGCGTTGCTGTTGTATAGGAATTTTGATGCGGCATTAGGTGGTGTGCAATTGTACCCCTATTGTATATATATGTTATGAATCACCAAGTAGAAAATTCACATCAATATGCCCCAAGGTTAACAGTGGCCTTATACAATTATGGGTGTGGTCATTGTATACTCTCGTTTATGATTTGTCGCACCATTATTTGTTAAACCACCGATTAAACATTATGATTAAAGTTGGTGTCAAACTACGCTGAGTGTGGTCACGTTAGCAATATCCAATAATGCGAGCGCAATTGGGATTGCGATTGCGATAAAATGTTTTTTACATTGAATATATTTTAATCAACAAGTCATCGATTTAAATCAATCTGCTCCCGATGTCAGCAGTGGTCGTAGACTTTGATGTGTGTGGTCGGATGAAAAATACAACACATTCCATATGTATATGTAAATAAATCCTTGACCACACCCATTAATATATTTTAATCAACGAGTCACCGATTTAAATAAACCCCTGACCACACCCACTAATATACATGACCACACATCGTCAGATATACACATTCATACATGACCACAATGCATATGTAAACGTCACCAGAAACACTTATATATACAGAGATACGACGTAAAAAAAAATATAACCACGACAAGTAATTATCATTTATACAGTGGCCAGATTTCATCGATCATGTTCTAATGTTAAATACGTGTAGCATATGGAATGACTATTTGTCATCGACTGTGGTCATATATTAATAATTGCTACTCAATGTGTGCACTTTATTTAAACAGTATATGCATATATAATCCAACGAGTAGTGATTACTAACTGTGGTCTCATATTAATAATTGTTAACTAACGCGTACATCTATCTAACCATAAGATGCAAGCATAATCCAACAATCTGAATTAATGGAGGGGTCGTAGTCGATGATTATTAGAATACCATGTTCAACACTAGATCAAATTTGATATAAATATAACTATATATATGCAAACTTCACAGTGGCTACATGTCCCCACTGCATTTATTTGACGCTAACTCAATGTGGTCATAGATATTAGGAAGTGTGGTCGTGAACTCGTTGACCACACCAATTAGTATCCATTACCATAAACATATATAACACGATAACAAATATGAACATAGAAACACAGGCCACATGACCATACCCAGTAATATTCATGACCACACAGTGGTCACGTGTGTCCCCACTACATTCATTTAACACAAGATCAAATCTGAACATAGAAACAATTAACAATAATCAAACAATGTGTATATTTTCAAACCACAATACAAAAAACAAACCTAATTACACACAAAAAAATATCCCCACACATCATTTCTTAGAACATTATTGGTACCGCTCAGGACAAGTCATGCTGTCATGGTTGGCAATTTGGCCGCAGAAATGGCATCTCCTAGCTGACGCCTTTTGTTGCACCGCAACCTCAAGGCTGCTCTTCAATCGCTTTGCACGCCCTTTTGGCTTCGACGCAGGGGATGGTTTTATGGATGCCTCACAAGGGATCGGGACTCCAAAACATATTTCAACATCATGTGATACACTCCTGCCACCAAGTCCGTCTAGACCGACATTCAACTTGGACAACAAATCATCAAGCAGCCCATTTATCAGACCAAGGCGCACAAGGTCATTTCTGGCTGCATCCATGCACAAGTACACCTTGGCCCAAGTGTCAAATTTACGCACACGTACCTCGTCGATTGTGGCCTTGGCCACTTCTAGCTCGTGGGCAACACTGAAAAACGGCTTGCTTTTGGCGACTTTTGTCCATCTGTTGTGGATGAATTGGGTTGGGATCTCCAACAGAAGTCACATGACAAATATCATGTGACGACACATGATACCTTACAGGTAAAAAAATGGGCGTTCGCAAGTTGCACCATGTGTCATTGGATCGTACACAACCTGCCTCACCTTGTTCGATTTGAATATCACGAACCTCGTACGTGACACACCCTTCGGCCTGCGTGGGACCCCGCTGCTCTACCTCATACGTATTAGTGTGGTAATATATATAACATCAAAGATATCACATCATGACCACAGAAGTCACATGACAGATATCATATGACGACACATGATACCTTGCAGGTAAAAAAATGGGCATTCGCAAGTTGCATCATGTGTGATTGGATCGTACACAACCTGCCTCACCTTGTTCGATTTGATATCATGAACCTCGTACATGACACACCTTTCGGCCTACGTGGGACCCCGCTGCTCTACCTCATACAAAGCAAGTTTGGTTATGTGGACGACAATATGCTGACTGTGTGCTGAATGTGGTCATAATGTATCATGAACCTCGTACGTGACACACCCTTCGGCCTGCGTGGGACCCCGCTGCTCTACCTCATACAAAGTAAGTTTGGTTATGTGGACGACAATATGTGGTCGACAATATGCTGACTGTATGCTGATTATTACAGTGTGTGGACAACAATATTGCTGATGGTGGTCATAATGTAATTTGGTTATGTGGACATAGTATGTTGATTTTGCACTTCAACATTAATCCATATGTACTTACAATCAATAATGTAACAATTTCAGCATATGGGACATCATGACAATAGTGGTTGATCGGTCTGACTCACTGTGGATATTGTGATTCGGATGTGATCACTTACTAAAGCCATCCCATATTACAACACCAATACGTCACATTTCAACCACGGGTGCATTGTTTGTGCACTTCAACATTATGATTACAGTGTGTGGACGACAACATGCTGACTGTGGTCATAATGTAATTGGGTAATGTGGACACAACATGCTGACTGTGCACTTCCACATTAATCCATATGTACTTACAATCAATAAAGTAACAATTTCAGCATACGAGACATCATGACAATAGTGGTTGATCGGTCTGACTCATTGTGGACATCGTGATTCGGATGTGATCACTTACTAAAGTCGTCACATTTCAACCACGGTTGCGGTGTTTGTGCACTTCAACATTATGATTACAGTGTGTGGACGACAACATACTGACTGTGGTCATAATGTAATTGGGTAACGTGGACACAACATGCTGACTGTGGTCATGATGTAATATCTTTGATGTTATATATATCTTAATGCGCATGCATCCATACCTACATCGGTCATGTTGTCTGCCATTTTTATACTTATGACATAACACAATATGGTTGACATGCAAATTTAATTATCTCCATAATGTGGCCGATGATTTTACTGCGAACGTAACCCACACTGATTATGGTTTCAGTTTGATTGTGGACATCACATATTGAAACCCTGAAACCTATGTCATCCAGTAAGCATACTCAATGTCAATTCCCCACCAACACATGTTATGTGAGCCTCCATACACAACCCCCCCTCACCGCCATTCCCTGTTCTGATCACCGTCGGCATCATGTAATACAATTACAATGACATTAAAAAAAAACTGATGATCACACCTGTTCTCTGCCATTGATATGGTTCGTATGATGAAGTTGTTCAATGAATCGTTGCAGCCAATAGAGTATTTTTTACAGAAAAATTTTCACTGCCCAGATCCTCCAGGCGTGGCAGGACCTATTTTTGGGCATGATATATCCCCCTTGATAAATGGATGATTGATTTCCGTTTTAGATGGAGATCAATCTAATTCATTTTTTTCCTTTTTTTTTATAGCAAAACCACTAGTGGTTTCCTAATTTTGAGTGGTGGTTTGTGTTTTTTTTGGCACATGTGTGTGTTTAATCTCAGCCGTAGGATTTAGATTGTATGGCCAGGATCTTCTCTTCCTACCTTCCTACCTGAGTTTCCTTCCTACTGGATCCGCTCCCATATATATATATATATATATATATATATATATATATATATATATATATATATATATATATACACTACAACAGAACAGGCCTGAGGCGACCGTTACTATCGGTCGCAAAATGGCTTTATCGGTCGCTGCAGAGCGCGGGCGACCGATACGTATCTAATATATATTTCTTGGTACAAAGGGCGATGATCGAAATATGTGGATTCTGATGAGGGCATTTTGGGAAACCTATAATTGATTCTATCTAATATTAATGTGTGCATTAATGTGTATATGTTTGCATTGATGACTCTTTTTTTTATCTTTTTTTTCATATGCACTATTATTTTTTCTTTATTCTTTTAAATAAGAAAACTATTCTTTTTCTTTTTCATTATTAAATTTTTTCTTTATTTTTTTAAATATAACATCGGTAATATTTTCAACAGTACGTATGATTTACATGCGTCCCGTGCAACGCACGGGTCTAAGTACTAGTATATATATATATATATATATTTATATATATATATATATATATATATATATATATATATATATATATATATATATTACAACGGTAAGCAAAACAGCTAGGTAGCTCTTCTCTCAAAAGACAACCCCAGCCTATCTTCGCGCAAGATAAAACTGAATCTAGTAGATTCTTCAGGAATCCAGCAGTAATTATCCTCGATGTTAAGACCAGCTTTAGCAAGATAGTCCGCCGCCTATTTGCTTCACGAAAAACATGAGTAACCTTGAAGTAGGAACAATGAGCAAGATATTTTTAGATGTCACTGAGAATTTAATGGATGGTCCAAGGAGTATCACAATGGCCGTTGAGAGCGTCGATGACAATTTTATTGACGCCTTCTATAGCAAGGCTGTTTAGACCAAGACATATAGCCTCACGAAGTCCGTTACGTAAAGTGGTAGCCTACGCCATTAGGATGGAGGACTGACCCAAATTAAAAGAGCAACCCGAAATGAAGTTTTCGGCCCAACCACGAATGACAAAGCAACAGCGGCGCCATGTGGGGATTTGGCACCATCGAAGTTGAGTTTGAACGTGCCGATAGGCGGTGGGGACCAGGAAATCCAGGAAGAAGATTGGCGCTTGAGGGAACCATGGTTGTCCGAGGTCAGCTTAGAGTGAAGGTTGTCAAGCTTAGAACGAGATCTCCATTTAGTGATAGCCTTTTTAGCGCGGATGACGATGCCGTTGGGATGCGACTTGATTCCCTGGAAAGTGAGAGCATTTCTTGTAACATACCAAAATTTTGAGGATACCATAGAGAATAAAATAAAATATACTAGTAATATACTAGTACTTGATAATAATCTTAATAAAATAATTGTCATAGTCATAACACTAATTAATAATATAGTAAATAGTGATAGTAGTGTAATAAAAAAATAATCATGATATTAATAATAGTTATTGTTACTTGATTGTCTAATGGTAAGTAATGTTTATAAATTATTATTAAGCATAGTTATATTAGTATTGGTAATATTAGTGATAGTGTTAATAATAATAATAATAATAATAATAATAATAATAATAATAATAATAATAATGGAATAAAAACACTAGTCTGCTGGGAGTGTTTTCAATAGGAATAAGGGTGGCACTGGCAGTAATCATTATCATATTAGTATGGAAAATTGGAATCTAATAAACCAAATTTTATGTTCATTTTGATCTAACAAACCAAACTTACCTTTTTGTTAATGGCATACCATAATTAACATTATATTTTTTTTGATTGAACCTCCACTACTTTCCGGTCACCGAAAAAATGACATGGAATTTTTTGTGCTGAGGTGGACTGTTTTATAGCCAAAAAATAAAAGGAAATTGTTGATGACAATGTGTTTAATGGAACAGTACGACATCTATTAAGATTAAGGAGGATTTTCATTTTTTTTTGGTGGGGGATTATTTTTGTTCGGGCTGGGTTTAATTTTTACTGTAAGTTTTTTTAGGGGGAGGGGAAATTGTGAGTCAGAACACTCCACCTCAGTACAAACACAAGCCATCAACAATTTCTTTTTATTTTTCGGCTATAAAACAGTCCACCTCAGCACAACAAATTCCACATCATTTTTTCGGTGACCGGAAAAGGGTGGATGAGGTTCAATAAAAAAATATAATGTTAAGTATGGTATGCCATTAACAAAAAGGTAAGTTTGGTTTGTTAGATCAAAATGGATATAAAGTTTGGTTCATTAGATTCCAATTTTCCTATTAGTATTTATAACAAGAGTAACCACACACAACAACTATTGCAGTATCGATACTATATAATGAATAATGATATTAAGTAGACACCGTTGGTGAGAGTGGTTATGACATATCTCTAATAATCTATATACTTATAATGACAATCTATGTGATACTCAACAAATACTGCAACGAGAGCGTTTCAAGGAGTCTCAACCAATCCCATACGACTTTGGACTTTGATAACGTTTCCAACTGTTTCATATCTATATATATTATAATAGACATCATTGTGGTCCCACATTCACTGTTGTTGATGTATTCAAAAACTTTGAATTCTGTAGATTTAGTTTACATTATCATATTTGACATAATTGATTACCATTCACACTTCACACTATCAAGTTATCATCTTTAAGGTAAGTTACATGTCACTCTTATGTGGATTTAAAAACCAGTTTAAGTTTACTTTGATTGGATTCACTGTATTTAACTATTCAATCATAGTTTGTTTCATAAAATTTTATTACTACTTATACGATAATTTAAAATTCCAGGTCAACGTAAGGAATGATGATGCATCATGCAACTCACCGTGGTCGACGTTCATTCACATTTTAGGAAACTTTCTATTGTTGAATAACATGTTTTGTCGGAACAATTTATCATGATGTTTTCCATGTAACAATTTCATTAATATTTCATTTGATTTATCAATGACTTTTATAAAATTTCAAAAGTAGCTAATTCAGTTCGCTCCGTGCATCGCACAGGCGGAGACCTAATAATAATAATAATAATAATAATAATAATAATAATAATAATAATAATAATAATAATAGCTCCAACAGAGTAATAGGGGAATATTAAGTATGATATTTTGCGGCAATATCTCGGTCATGAAGATCATATTGATCTGGGCCCTTGCTTATGTCCATAATTATATCCTCAAAATCTCCCTAATTATGGTAGCAAGAATTCTAGAACAAACCACCCACACCACTCCCTTACTTGACCTACTAATATAAATACAACAACCCCCTGAACTTAGCTTGAACGAGGGCGTCAGCACCACCAAATAATAACCTCACTACACTGCATTAGTCTGGCCACGGGTTGTCCTATTATAAAACCTTACGAAGGGAGGAGCACTGCAGCTGGGTCTCGGTCAAAAATTAATTGACGGCTGTATATTAGATTGGTGAGAGACACTTCCGGTGAACTAGCGAACTGTCGATTAGCCGATCAAAAGGTATAATAAATGTCAACCCCTTCTCATAAATTAAATTATATTGTTTTACTAAACTTATTATTGTCTATTGGATGTCCACAGTATCATTACTATTATTGTTATTGCACCGGTGATCACCTGGTTATTGTTTGCGCGTCTATCGTTATTATTTGCGTGTCTATCGTTTATTGCGCGCCTATCGTTATAACTGCACGCCTATCGTTTATTATTGCGTGACTATCATTATTTGTATCGTTATTGTTGGACTATCCATAAATATTATTGTTCCCTCTCCCTCATTTTTAAAACTAAAATGAATTTCTAAACTGTTTTTACACGGTTGGGTTTACTGTATTGAGATTCCGTTCTCATTTTAAAAATTGTTTAAGATTTTCAGGTTGATCGTAACGAATACTTAGGGGTTAGTTATATGGGACGCTCGCCTAGAGTTTATATATTGTGTTATCAAATAAATATAATAGTATCCTATGAGAAATAATTACCTACAGTATGTAAGAGGTTTTAATTTTACATTTTATTTATTGAATAATTTAGCCGGTTGATTATTAATAAAATGAGTTAGTTTTATAATTACTGATACTGTACTGGCCTTGCATGTCTCTAAGACATGCGTCATACCGCCCCATTAAAATTAATTAAATTAATTATTCGGCCTAAAAAATCTCGAGGCTTTACATTTCTAGCTTTCCAAATGCTCCAAAGAAAGGTGACAAACTGCTCCAAATGACTTCTACTCTATTTCTGTTTGTAATGTTTAAGAAGGCTAAGGATATTTGTATGAGAGCGCGGGTGTAATATCCCGGGTATGTGATTAAAGTGTGGCTTAAAAGGATTGAAATGACTACTCATATAACCAAAGTGCACCTTCTTTTATGGTAGCTCATCCGTTGGGAATTCCTCAGTTAAGCGTGCTTGGCTGGGAGTAGTCTAAGGATGGGTGACCTCCTAGGAAGTTTTCCCGGGCAGCGTGTGAGCGAGGACGAAGCACGCTGGAAAGACTCGTGGTGATTTGTGGGGCCAGTCAGCGATCCTTGAAGCAATTATTGGTAATGTCCGCGGCCCGGGAGAGGTCGGGGCGTTACAGATGGTATCAGAGCCGACCCGCGACCGTGAGCTGCGCCAGTGGACGGGAGAGCCATGGGCAGTCACCTAGCGGTGCGAAGATTCTGGAGTGTATTGTGGCACAACGAGGACGTTGTGTGCTTAAATGGGGGTGACTGTAATACCCCAGGTATGTGATTAAAGTGTGGCTTAAAAGGATTGAAATGACTACTCATATCACCAAGGTGCACCTTCTTTTATGGTAGCTCATCCGTTGGGAACTCTTTAGTTAAGCGTGCTTGGCTGGGAGTAGTCAAAGGATGGGTGACCTCCTGGGAAGTTTTCCCAGGTAGCATGTGAGCGAGGACGAAACACGCTGGAAAGACTTGTGGTGATTTGTGGGGCTAGTCAGCGATCCTTGAAGCGGTTATGGGTAATGTCCGCGGCCCGGGAGGGGCCGGGGCGTTACAGCGGGAGATAGAGAAGCCATGGCTGATCACAGGTAAGCTTCCAAGCATTTTTGGCTTGAACACAGTGCATAATGATGTGATCCTGATCCTCTATATCACAGGGACAAAACGGGGTGACAACACACCCCCGCTTCAAAAGCATGTTTTTAGTGGGAAGGGATTGCCTGCAGAGGAGCAATAAGAAGACCTTCAACTTGGGCTGGATGTCTAACTGCCAAATCCACCGGTATTCCCAAGGTTGAGCGTCATCCTTGAGGTCGTGGGTAAGCCAAGTGGCAGATTTAGTGGTAAAAGAGCCAATACTAGAAATGCCCCAACAACAATGATCTCAAACATCATTATCGGGGATAGGGATATCCCGGATGAGCCGGATAGACTGATCGTTAACTAGACTATAGGGTAAGTTAAGGTTCCACTACTTATCCTGAGTGATAACTTTAGAAACTTTAAGATCCAAGTTAACATTGTTGGGGTCAATGTTTGGATTCAGAGAGAGCATATTGGAAGCATGGCACCAATTGTCCGTGAAGAATTTTAAATAATTTCCGTCACCAACCTACCATCTCAGACTTTTTTTTAAAACATGCTTTGTTTTTAAGGATGGCTTTCCAAGCCCAAGAATCATTATTTCTGATTTTGCGATCAAAGAAGTTAGTATCTAGGGGATATTTAAGGCGCATTAAGTCAACCCGGATACCTAAACCCAAGAGATAGCGCCAGGAAAGTTTGCTCAGGAAGGCACTGTTTACCGCCCCAGTTTTTCGGAATCCAAGCCCCCCATATTTTTTAGGCATGCAAATCTTGTCCCAAGAGACAAGAGCAAGGCCTTTATTCGAATTCAAATCCTTCCAAAAGAAGTTACGACTGATGCAGTCGGTGTTGGATGTAGTGGAGGCAGGGAGTTTGAAGCATTGCATGGTATGAGCCGACAGGGATTCTAGGTTTAACTCAATTAAGACAATACGCCCAACTTTTGAGATAAATTTGGCTTTCCCCCTTGAAGTTTTTGGTAAGATTTGTTAATGAGATTAGTGAAGGTATCATGGGAGGGTCGGCCATTAAAAAGCGACAACCAAGGTATTTTCCTAGACCATTCCGTCTAAGAATATTAAAGATGTTGGAAATCTGGTGCTTGTCTTGGGAGTTGGTATTTTTGGAGAAAATGAGAGAGGACTTGTTGAAGTTGATCAGTTGGCCAAAGAGAAAGCCGAATCTGGATAAAAAATGTTTTAGAAGGTTAGCTGCATTAGCAGTAGCTTTACAAAACAACAGACTATCATCTGCGAAAAGAAGACAAGGGATGGCTTGAGAATTGGGTGAGAGTTTAAGGCCTACCCCGGAATTCGAGAGTGAGGCTAACGTTCGGAGATAGGAAGTGAGGATTTCCATTCTATCATAAAGAGGTAGGGGTAGAGAGGATCGCCTTGGCAAATACCATGAGAGGGTTTGAAGAACCCATAAGTTTCATTATTGATAATAAGAGAGTAAGATACAGTTGTAACGCATTCACAAATCCAGCTAATCCATTTATCAGCAAAACCGAGCTCTTTTTAGGCTTGAAAAAGGAAGTCTCACTCCATCATGTCATAAGCCTTCTCAAGATCCAACTTAAGAGCAACCCAACCTTTCTTACCATTCATGTTATTGAATTTATGCATAAATTCGTGAGCAACAAGGATGTTATCATGAATGGATCTGCCAGGGATGAAAGCGGACGAAATCGGGTCAATGATTTTTTCTAGAATAAGTTTTAATCTATTCGCAAGGATTTTAGAAATGATTTTGTAGAGACTGTTACAGAGGCTGATGAGGCGAAATCGAGACGGAGTTGAGGGCTCATCGACTTTTGGAATAAGCGTGATAAAAGAGTGGTTAATTTTTTTGAGCAGCTTACCCTCTCTGAAAAATGATTTAACGGCATTACAAACATCTTTTTTAATAATGCTCCTGTAGGCTTGATAAAAACCGATACCAAAGCCATCAGGACCCGAGGCTTTATATTTATCTTGTTGAAAACAGCCCATTCAATTTCTTCATCGATGACATCTTTAGTTAGCATAAGACTATCTTCATCAGATAATCGAGGGGAGACATCAAGTCCCAAGTTACATCTGGGGTCAGCTTCATATTTGAATCTCTTAGTGAAATAATTTAAAAAAATATTTTAATTTGCTGAGAATCGGAGGTCCATTGACCAAGATCATTCTTAATATACGAGATACTTGTTTTGCTATTTCTACTTTGCATAGTTATATGAAAAAGCCTTGAATTTCTATCACCATTAAGCAACCAATTTTTCCGATGAAAAGGCCCCAAAATTTTTTTATTAAAAGAGTGCAAACGCTCCCTTTGTTTAATAAGCCTGTTAAACCAACTATTAAAATTGGCACTGTCCGGGTTGTTGATAAGCCTGTCTTCAATGGAATGGAGAAGATCAAAGTTTCTTTGGAGTTTGGCTTTGTAGTTTCCAAAGGTTGATTTAGCCCTGGATTTCAGCTTTGATTTAGCACGGGTCAATTTTTTAGTGAGACGGAACATTGGGGTTCCCGAGGGACTGTTAGCCCAGCATTGTTTGACAATTTTACGAGCTTGATCATATGAAGCCCAGTGAGGTTGGAATTGAAAGTTAACACCTTTACCGGGGGGGTGTAGACACCGGATTTTGTCACAAGTCATACAGCATAAAATGAAAGGATCGAATAAAGAAGAACAGGCCGGAAGACAAAAACTAGAGTGCATGCACTTTACACGTACAAATGTGCCTTAACATTGCATGCAAATCACATGCAACATGTTTACATGGAAGGCAAGCCATGCAGGCCGTGCAATCTACGCCGCGAAGTCATAAGTTCAAATCGTCACAAGAACATCTCAAAAATGCTTCACAAAACTCAAATATAATAGCATTTCCGTCCAGTGTGAAACACCCATTCCCTAGGCAGATGCATTCATCCCCCCACTGTCCAAAGATGCATGGACGAGAGGAGGTTCCTTTCCCACGTGCTGGTGGCCGATCGGCCTTGACCACCAACCACACGAGGTCAATTGACCTCGTGCCACCGTCCACCCTCATACACCCCACTACTGCCTTGGTGTTTTGTGGGAGATTACTATGCATTTGCATGTATTTACATGTATCTCCTATCCCTCATTCTCTTATAAATACTACTCCTCTCAAAGCTAAATTCACTCATCAACTCACTTAATCTCCATTCATCAAATCATCATCTCTCTCTCTCACATTCATTCACTCACCAATTCTCTTATTCTCCCTAGTGTTATTCTAATCTCTACTCTCATCTCCATAATCCTATCACTCTTCTACTCATCTTATCACCATTTTCATACCACCATAATCCCTATTCCCACCATCTCTTAATTCCCTAAACTTTCCACATCCAAAACACCACAAAAAAACCCTAAGCCTAAACACATAAAAGCCACAAAAAACCATCTTTTCTACCTTCTTTCCCACAACTTTTTCCCTACTTCTTTTGGTTTGTTTTGGCACTTTTGAGAAGTATTATTCAATGATATTAAGAGGAGCATTTTCAATCACAAGAGGAAGACAAGGCCTCTTCTTCAAACTAGCACAATGTAAGACCTAAAGCTTCTTTGTTTTCCTTGTAGATAACGTGTAAATGTTGTACTTTTATTTTATAATCCATGTTGCATGTTCAATGAAATAGTGCTATAAAGTTCTTATTTATTCTCTTTTCGAAATCTTATCAAAGCACACTTAAAACTTTTAGTAAAATCTTTCCTTTTGTGAGAGGTGAACTCCTAAAGTTCCTACTTTTCGAGTTCGTAGCCTTATCCCCGATTCCACTCTAGGGTTTCGCAGGCGGAGTCTTTCTTTCTTTTCTTTTTGGTTTGTCTTGGCTTTTCCCTTAAAAAGTCGGGTGGCGACTCCCATTTCGAACTAAAAGTACATCGGGTTGCATAAACTATAGTGAAACGTGGTTTTACAACGTGCCGATGCAACTTTAAGGCTTTTTCTTTAGGTGTTTCTAAATAATGCTTGCATAAATTGCTTTCTTTCGAGCCTAACATTTAAATGAGCAAATTGAATTAAATGTGGAAGAGTTGGAACAAGTGGATGTTCACTCTTAAAGGTTTAATCTCAATGACTCATAAAATGCACAAGTAAAGGGAAAGTGATTTTACAAATATTATTCCTGAAATGTGTAATTAAAATTCCTTAAAGGGTCTTTTTCAAAGGTTCAAACCCCATCACAAATCACCGAATCACACCCCAATCCAACGTGGACGTTCGGAAGCCCGAACGACGAGGAAAAATGTCCAGGGGGAGAGGGAGTCGTTTCAAGGAGGACATAAGAGTGGTCCGAGCAAGTGAAGGGACCATTAGAGACACGATAGTTACGGAAGAGTGTCTCCCAAGTAGGGGTGATCAAAACCCGATCAAGTTTTTCGTAGATGCGATGCCCTTTACAGATTTTTTGTCCAAGTAAAGGGGCGCCCAGAAACACAAGCATCAATGCACTGCGAGTTAGATAAGAAGTGATTGAGTCTAAAGAATCTGTCAGGATGAGGATTCAGACCACCAAATTTATTAACATAAAAAATGAGCTCATTAAAATCACCCATAAGGCACCAGTGTAGTGAAATGTCGTTAGCTAATTAGTTTAATTTGTCCCAAAAAGCCTATTTTTTGCAAGGCTGGGCTGATCCATAACAGGTAGTTATAATGAATCGGGAATTCAAAGTTTTATCTAAAAGTTCACAGTGAACAAATCTTTAATCTTGTTCGATTACAGTTAAGTCTATGGAGGCATTATTCCAAAGACACCAAATGCCCCCAAATGATTGGTGGGTGGTATAGAGAAGAAGCTAAATAGTACAAAACGGGGCAAAATACGTTTAGTATTTTCTTGATTGACCATGGTTTCAATAAGAAAAATTAGGCCAGGTCTAGTTGTAGCATTAATAAACCTAATTTCTTGTTTAAGTTGGGCTTTTTTTGCCCCTTGCACATTCCAACACAGGATTCTCATAATAAATTTTTTGAAATTTTATTGATTGGCTTCCGCAACCATAATTAACTGGGTTCCGCACCCAATGGGAATTTTATGATAACAGATGAGACTAATGAAGGGTATAAGCGAATAACTCCATAACGAACTCAAGAGCGATAAGTTCTGGATCCCAAACATGGAGACCATCCACAAATATGTTAAATAGATTACATGGATACAATGTAATACATGGTAAGACAAAGTTTTAGAGAGTTCAAAATAAATAATATTATGGACAAAATTCATCCCTCGAGGGGAGGGAGAAGACGAGTCACTAAAGTAGATCCAGCGAGTAGTGTCAACAGTTCTATAGCGGGTTAAGCCCAAGAATTTGTGTACCAAAAGTTCTTTAAAAAACTCAGCGAGGCAGCCCTGCAAAATCTAAATAAAAAGAAGATCAGAGGGGGGAAGCCACTTGGTCTCTGAGAAAAAGGAGTCATCCGGAAGTCCTTAGTGAGGATCTCATCATAGACCTTAGAAAAGGGACGATAAAACTCTTTAGAGGGTGGCTTCCAAATTGCAGAAGCAATGAAAGCAACACCCTTGAGAGAGATTAAGCTAATGGAAGAGGGTGGCTTCCAGGCTAGAAAGATAGCGGTAACAACACCCTTTTCCAGATAAGTTGTATTCAGACTACAGTGAAACCAAAAAGAAAGCCACACAAGACATGAAGCAAGTCACTTAACACCCAGAAGCAGAGCAGACCCATAAGAACATACATCTGGGAGAACATAGGACTAGCCCAAAAAAGGAAGCAAAATCGCATGCAAGCTTTTAAATGAAACATCCCTAGAACATAGCAACACTACATTAAAGCTGCATGGGACGACATAAGAGAAAGAGCAGAAAGAGAATAGAAGCTAGACCAGGAATGAAGATTGGAACAAGACACAGTCAAGGGCAAAACACAACACAACAACATACCATCCAGAGCGGGAAAACAAAGAAGGTCGAATTCTAGAGTAATCAACAATATTTAGAAGATTTTTTTTAACTTTTCGACCAAATAAAGAGAATAAATCAGAACTAGACGGACATAGGAAGGCAGTAGGCCTCGAGGCCCAAGGAACGAACACACCTGGGAAAGAAACTTAAGGTAGAGAAGGGGAATTTGCAGGGGTGGAGATCCTTGCAGGCCACGCAACAACCGCCTCGGAATAGCAACCCCAGTAAGCCACATGGCCAGACTGCACACGAGAGGGAGGTGAACCAAAGCGGCGCACCAAATCCTTCAAAAAGGCAAGAAAGGCCATCCGAACACGCCAAACATTCTCGAACTCGGCTAAAGACTTCAAATCGAGCAAAAGGGGCAAAGAACGCATCCAATTTTTCTAGAGAAAAATCATTAGGGATGAGATGAGCATGAGATAGAGCCACGGGAGATAGATAAACCCCATTAGACACATAAATCGGACAGTAGGGTCTCAGTAATAGATCTGAATTGCAGGAGAAGGGAAAGATGGGAAGGCGAGGATAGAAGATAGGGCTAGGGTTTGGGGGATCACTCAGAAGATCGAAGGAAGATATCCAGAGAGAGAAGGAGAATCCTAGAGAGGACTGCAGTTTATATATATATATATATATATATATATATATATATATGGCAATGGATCCAATAGGAAGGTAGGAAGAAACGATCTAAAACGTACAAATCTAATTAGATGGTTGATAGTAAAATCACCTTCCTTCCCCATAAATCAATTAGTGGTTTTCGGAACAATAAAATAAAATCAGTTAGCTAGATATAATTTGTTAGAATCATGCATAGATTAGAGAGAGATTTACTTCCCTAAATTGTAGGGATTTAGCTATCCAAATTTAATTCAATAATTATAAAAAACTAAAGAAAAAAGAAAAGAAGTCAACAATCTATAAGGAATTTGTCGTGGGTCCATTTCGTTCAACATCATCGTTGCTTCTCACACTTCATGACCACATTCCACAATATCCATGACCCACTACCATAAATCAAAATTATGTCAATGTTATCAAAATATATCAAGGACCACACTCCACTATATACATAATCACACCTCCATAAATCAAATTATCTCTTTATTGTCGTATTATATCCAAGACCACAGTCTCTAATATTCATGATCTCACATTGCATAAATTTGTCCACACTCTATATAAATTTGTCTATACACATTGCATAAATTTGTCCACACTCTATATAAATTTGTCTGCACTCTAAACACACTATGGTTATATTCAATAGATATACCCGTCACACTGAACAAATTTGTTCATGTTCTGTATAAATTTGTCCACACTTTGAACACACTATGGTCATATTCCATACATAATGTGGTCATGGTGTATGGTTACGGATATTAGTAATCATGGATATTAGGGAACTTATACTTTTTTAAAGCCTACAAAAGTTAAATGTTTTTACACAAATACACGTATCTTATCATAAAGTAAAGTATGGTCATGGATATTAGGGAGTGTCAAGGGGTAGTCGGAGGTGGCGCAAGGTGGTGGTGCCATGAGGGCGGTGGTGCAGGTAGGGGGTCGGGGAAGCAGTAAACACCAGAAGAAAGAAGAAAGAAGAAGAAGAAGAAGAGAGAAGGAGGAAGAAGAAGAAAATGGAGAATGAAGTAAATGAAGGAGAAGAAGGAGTGTAGGAAGAAGAAGAAGAAGAAGAAGAAGAAGAAGAAGAAGAAGAAGAAGAAGAAGAGAAACAATGGAGAAGGTGATGGTCGTGGTGAGTTGCATCGAGCAGCAGAACATCAGCAGCAACAGTAGCATATTAGTACTGTATTAGTGACCGAAGAAATAGGAGAGAGAGAAAGAGGGGGGGGGGGATGGGCACGTGTCACACTAGGATTGGGATCTGGGAATGTTTGCATTGGTAGTGGGAGGAACCAATTTGCAGCAATATCGTTAAAACAAAAACTTGGGGTGAGGTTTTTGATAAATAAGGAGAAAATGGGAAGAAAAGGATAGGTATGGTGATGTTATCCTCATGACATCATAAAAAAATAAAAAAATAATAACACTCCTAAAAAAATAACAATATAAAACCCCAAAAGTTGTTATCAGGAAATATAATTAAAGTCAGATAAAAATTTTCACAACTGATCAAAATAAATTCTACCCGGAGTCCAAAAATTCCTAACTGATATTTTTAAGACTCTATAAATTCCAATGAACTCACTCGCGGTCCTAAAAGCTTCGTGTGAAAAACAGATAACCACATAACAGATTAAAACGGACGTCAAGCAATTTTAACGGTAACCACATTAGTATTTTCCGGGGTTTTACATCATTCCCCACTTAAAGAAGTTTCGTCCTCGAAACTTAAACTCAAAACTAACCACGCACTTATTTGGGTTCTACGCCCTCACCTTTTCATAGCTCCTATTTTAATACCGAACTCTATTATTATAGCTCAAAGTCCTGCTTCGACCCAAGCCATTCCCCAGCCGAGATCGCGACCGGACGGCTCACTCGTTTCAGGTACGCAAATTGTCCAGCTCTTACGTTCAAGTTATACTCATAGTTCATGTATTTCATGCTATGTCAAGTTTCATGAATTTCAATATCTTTACATCTTTTAGTGGACCCGCATTTTATGCTTATGATAACATTCATGTTTTAGCACTCCTGATCAGAGTGCCTTGACCTGGCCAGTGTCGACTGCTTAACAGTCAATCATTCCAAGTATAGATCAACTTGGGCATACGCGTGTGTGAGGTGCTTGCACCGATCGTAAGGGTCCCACTTACTCCCTATTTTCATGAATTTATGTTTATGCTTATGTTTATGTTCACGTCATTCAAGTCCTATTTTAACCCCTTCCCCGTTTTCGAAATGAATTTAAATGTCGGCACTAAAGACCGTTTTCGAACGGTTTGACGTGTTGGAGGTTTACGTACTGAGTGTTTCCCCACTCACTTTGCGAATGTTTTTAATGTTTTGTTTTAGGCGGTCTGAGCTCCCAGGATAAAGGCGAGGTTAAGCACGAGTAAGTCGTATGTACAGAATAGTTCTCTAAAGGCGATCGAAGATTGGTGTTTAAGGTTGCTCAAGGGCGTTAAAGGCCACTTGGTTGTGGAAACCTATGATATGTATGATAACAGGTTGTACAATGTGTGTGTACTTTAAGTTTAGCAGTTGGATTGTATGGAGTTTAGTACAGTTTTATGGTGTATTGTTATATTGTGGTTTTGTGTTTTGCCTTGTCCCGAGTAGGGACGGCGGTAATGCCTCGACCTAAGGTGTTCCGCTGCGCTAATCATGAGTTTAGGTTCCTAAAGTATAGTCTTGATCTTATGATTAAGGCTGGGGCGTTACAGTTGTGGTATAGATTGAGAGTGAGTGAGAGTGTTGTCTAATTAGAATGGAATTAGAAGCAAATTAGTCACTGTTTCAATTCTGGAAATTTACAGCAGCATAAAAGTGGGATTTTTGCCCATATTTCTACTCCATTTTATAGCTTAAGGTGTTAGCAAACCATAGGCTTTGGAATTTCTAATTTTCGACTTGTATAGCCCGAGTTATGACCGAAACCGTGAAGGTACGATTTTATATACGAAATTTTGAGTCAGTGTTTTGAGGGCTGTTTTTCGCCCCTTTGGAGACCTTTTTGGTTTTTATGGTAAACATGAAAGTTTTAGGCCTCTTTGCAAGCTTTCCGGAAAGGTATGGTTTGTAGTTATACGATGTCGGGAGTGTGAGATATGAGCCCGGGAAGAAGGGCTGTCTACTTGAAGTTTCTGCCCAGGTTACCCTTATTAAAATTCCATCTTTAAGGTCCTAAACCAAGTCAATAGGGGACTTTAAGCATTGATAAGTTATGGTTATATGTTATAATCTTAGGTTAAAGTCTTAAGAGGGGGAAGTATGATTTTGGAAGCCTAAGTATGTCCTAAGGTCTTTTAGCCAAGGGTAGTGTTGTAAACACAAGTTATACATATCTTCCAATGAGTGTTAGTTAAGAATTCAATATCTTTGGGTTGATCAAAGTTTTATCTAGCTAATGACTTCCAAGTTCTAAATAACTCTCAAGTTAAATTTCTCTAAGTGCTCAACTCAAAGTTTATTCCTCAAACTCCTTTATTCATTCTTCTTTCATCAATCGTGACATCGACTTCGTTTTTCTCTAAATAAGTCTAGAGGAACCCTTTTTAATCTCATTTTGACCTTCAATCTTTGGTTCTTATACTTCATTTATCTAAGCTATCTTTCCAAGGTTCAAGTGCCCTTCTTTGATTTCACCTTTCTACATCAATTTCCCTATGTAATTTCATTCCGGAATTCCTAATTTACTCTACTCTAGCTGCTGTCCGGGCTCATTTTGAAGCCCTTCTACTCGTTTTTAGCCTCTGGTTCTGTTGACAAAGTTGTAGATTATGTTTTTCCCTATTCCGGGATGTACTCTTTCACTTCGTTTCGATTTTCCTAACTCAAGTTATGCTATAAACTCTATTTTCTAGACAACCTGAAATTTTATTCCTAAAGTTATTTCATTAATTTTACTAAGTTTCTAAACTTGTGAATCTAATTTAGAACCTTATTCGGTTCTTCATTTTTATTTATTCTTATCTTAGTTGACAAGTTTCAAAAGCCATCTCCGAGCCGAGCCGCGCCGCCAAGGTCTTTAGCGTCCCAAGGTACGTGAATTGTCCAGCTTTTACGATCTAAATTATAGTCGTAATTCATTCAATTTATGCCATGTCAAGTTTTATGGTTTACAATGACTTTATATTTAACAGTGGACCCGCATTGTATGCTTATTCTTACATTCATGTTTTAGCACTCCTGATCAGAGTGCCTTGACCTGGCCAGTGTCGACTGCTTGACAGTCACCCATTCCAAGTTTAGATCAACTTGGGCATACGCGTGTGTGAGGTGCTTGCACCGATCTTAAGGGTTCCACCTACTTTCTACCTTCATTGGTTTATGTTTATGCATATGTATATGTTTACGTCATCCAAGTCCTATTTTAACCCCCTTCCCTTGTTTTTAAAATGAATTTAAATGCCGGCACCAAAACCGTTTTCGAAACGGTTTACGTGCTGGAGGTTTACGTACTGAGTGTTTCCCCACTCACTTTTTGCAATGTTTTTAACGTTTTGTTTTAGGAGTTTCGAGCTCCCAAGGCAAAGATAAGTCGGTGCCAAAGTAAGTCAAGGCTCAAGGTAGTTCTCTAAAGAAAGCTTCGGTTAACAAGACAAGCAGGACTCTTTTGGAAGTTGTTATAGTTTTTCTAAGCAATGTTTAAGTTTATGTATTTTATCTAAGGGTTGTATAAATTTTATATGTGTGAAGGTTCCTAAGTTAGTAGGTTATCTTGTGGTTTTGAAAGTTTCTTTGGTGTTGTTGCCTTGTCTCTTTTGGGAGACGGCGGTAATGCCTCGACCTAAGGTGTTCCGCTGCGCTAATCGCGGGCTTAGGTTCTCTAAGTAGAGTTTAACCCTGTGATTAAGGTTGGGGTGTTACAGTTGTGGTATCATCTATTAAGACTTACTCATAAACTCGGGATTTTACATCATTCGCCACTTAAAGAAGTTTCGTCTTCGAAACTTAAACTCACCTAGCTGTTGAACAAGTGGGGATATTTTGTGCGCATCTCCTCTTCGGTTTCCCAGGTGGCCTCCGTCGTGGTATGATTTGCCCATAATACCTTGACTAGAGGAACAGTCTTCCTGCGCAATTGCTTCTCCCTACGGTCCAAGATCTTGATCGGTTGTTCCTCGTAGGTTAGATCTTCCCTTAGTTGCAACGGTTCTGGTTCAATCACATGCGAAGGATCTGCAACATATTTTCTCAACTGAGAGACATGGAAAACATTGTGTACTCGAGATAGATCTCCTGCAACTCTAATTTATAAGCCACTTCTCCTATGCGCTCTAGAATAGGATATGGCCTAATGTATCTTGGAGTCAATTTTCCCGCTTGACGAAACCTCATGACCCCTTTTGTAGGCGATACGCGCTAAAACACATAATCTCCTACTTCGAACTCCAAAGGTCTTCGCCTTCGGTCAGCATAACTTTTCTGCCGACTTTGTGCCGTCCTCATCCTATCTTGTATGACCCTTAACTTTTGGGTTTGTAGACACCGGAATTTGTACCGGTATAAACCCGACTCATAAAAAATATACAAGACGGATGGGCCAAAGTGAAACGGGTCAACGGGCCCAAAAGATCAATAAACCAAGCCCAAAGAAAATAAATCAAGCCGGGAATAATTATTGAAACCCACAGGGGTTTTATTTTTATTCAACAGCCCACACAGCAAGCGGGCCAGCCGCGTGCCCCGGACCAGCGCAAATAAAACCCGCCTAGGGTTTGATCCATGCCAGAAATAATCAAACGCCGCCTAGGGTTTGAGTGAAGCAGAGTGCGACGTCATTTTGTGCCAGGTCAGCGATCCGCGTGATGAAATTGTTAAAGCCCACCTAGACTTTGGTAATTTTAGCGCCAAAGAAATCTGCATGCATGCAATCCCATGATCATAGCCCACGTGATTTGACTTTGCCCTTTGACTCCATACAACCCGCCTAGGCTTTGGTGTGAGAAGGCTTGATTTTTGGGGTATGTCCCCCATCATTTCCCTCCAAATCACTCACTCCCTCACCTATAAATACCCCCTCCATTCCACCTTCATTTCATCAACTCTCACCACCAACAATCATCATATACTCCCACTCTCTCAAATTCTCTTCATAATTCTATTCTTCTATCATCACCATAATTACATTCTTCACTACCATATAACCATCCACACCACACTCTTCCTAAACCATCCACATTTTCTCATCCGGGTTTCAAATCATGGGGCAACTCAAGGGATCGATTTCATCGCCGCTACACTCTAAGCAAGGTTCGGTTCTTTGATTTAAATTATTGTACTTAATCATGTAGTTCTTATTTTAATTCCGTGCTTGTACATATTTTGTAAAATAAAACCGCATTGTTTTTATATTGCATGATTTGAATAATAATTCCGTGAAATTAATCAAACTTCTCCCCGCTCTCTTTCTCTTCAATGTTGATTTTAGTAGTCTGTTTTTATAAACAGGGGAATTCGAGAGTTCTTATAACTCTCGAATTGGTAACCTTACCCCCGAATCTAGAAATCGGGTTCGTAGACCGGAGTCTTTCTTTTATTTTATGGTTCGTCGATTTTCTTAAATCGGTTGGCGACTCTTTAAACATTTTTATAAACTCGTTTAATTATTTAAAGTATTCGATTTCTTACACAAAATTAATTTAAGAAAATGATTTAATTTTTGTTCAATGATAAAAATGGGTTTGGTCCGAGGAGAAAATTACCAGAAATTATTAAAACCTAGGAGGGTTTTAATAATTTCCACCAATTATCTCCCTAGGCCTGGAAGCAAGAGGACCGGCCCAGAATTCGCCAAAGGCTAGGCGGGCTTTGACAAATTCTGGTGGTCCGCTCGCTTCTTGGGCCCTGGTTTGTCAATTGGGCTGAAATTAAATTATTTGAGATTATTTTTGTGTAATTTCCGGATAATTAAGTAATAAAAAACGAGTTTGTAAATAAATAAAGTTTCATCACTCCGAAAACGAATTTCGAAAATTAAAAATATCCTTATTTAAGGATTAAGAAACCTTAGTCAGCTCCCGATCACAAAAGTAGCGCATCACGGAAAAAGGGTCCACCTTTTCCCGGGGTCCTACAGATTGGCGACTCCACTGGGGACTTAAACTTTCAAAAGAGGGTAAAACTTGAAAAAAATCAAATTGATTTGAAAAGTGTAAAAGGGAGAAGTTAATTTATTTCGCGTTTTTATTATTCTTTTAAGCATCCCTTGCATACTGGGCCATTAATCGGGTCTTTTGACACGTTAGCACAAAGGCGACGGTCTAAGTTACCTAGGATTTCCCTTGAGAGCTGGAGGCCACTACTATGGGGATGAACTCTACATCTCTAAGCATTTGGTCGCTCCTCTCCTGATGTCACACTCCAAGAGCTTCCTTGAAGTTGTTTGAGAAATACCCCAACTGCTTACCTTATGGTATGAAGAACCGGGGCGAAGGCATGCGGTAGGCTATATACCCAACCATGAAAGTCCATGAATTTAGAGCCTTGGTTTAGAATACCCTTCCATGTGTATGCTATGTGCTATGTGTGTCCCTCCCCTTTTCTTGTCTTTTGTAAAGAGTCGACCCTAGTTTGGAGGTTTTGTTCTAATCCATATAAAATTCATTGGGTTGAGAAAATGATTATTTATTAATTAATATAAGGGTTTTTGGACGTCAATAATACCAATTTTTGGGGTGTTGGATACAAATAATACAAACTATTTTCTTGGACACTAGTAGTACGAACTATTGACATATTTTCCTCCAACAGTACACGACCGAATTGTTATAGTTTTAACTCATCGGAAAGTTGACGTGACTCCATGATGTGTGACGTGGAAGGCGGAGGTTGGGTAAAAAATGTTGACGTGGACATTAACATGCCTTCCATGTCACATATTATGGAGTCATATCATCTTTTTGATGAGTTAAAACAATTACAATTCGACGGTGTACTGTTAGAGAAAAATAGGTCAATAGTTCATACTGCTAGTGCCCAAGAAAATAGTTTGTATTATTAATATCCAATACTCCCAAAGTTGGTATTAATGATGTCCAAAAACCCTTAATATAATTAACTCAAAGACATTTTTGGTTAGCCCAAGTGGAAGGGCCCATTTATGTTTGAAAGTTGATTATCTTGATTAATAAATTAAAAATGACTTACCATTGATGATATTATATGACCCTTTATGAAATTCTCTTAGCAAAGGTCCCAAAAATTAATTAAAAGGCTAACAAAGTTAATGGATAGCATCTTAGACTGCATAATAGTCTCTAGGCTTGAGTAGGTTAATTTATCGATTTAATTAATAAATCCGTTGCATTTATGGTCGGCCCGTTGTAGGCCCAACCATATCGGATCTATCAATTAAACCCATAAATTAATTATGCTCGCTTATTGTTGACTTTATCCAGTCCTTTACAATATCCATTTTCCCCGAGTTAAAAAAAAAGGAGTATAAAAAAAGGGTTAAAAAAAAGTGGGTTGTCGGTCTTGTTGAACATTATTCTAGTCCGCATAATAACCAATACGGTTTGAGCTGTCTGAGTTGTTGGGCCAGGTTATGGATTCTCCTTAAAACGGTCGGCCAATGGAGTGGGCCCATCCGAATTGAGAAACACTGACCATGGTTTGCCAACTTATGACCCGCTCACTATGTTGACTTTATTCGGCCCTTTATAGTGTTCTGTTGTTAAGTCCATATAGAGTTAGGTCATGCACTCCCAAAAAGTGGGTGAGTCCGTTGTGTGAGCATACATGTGTCGAGTTGTCTAGGATCATGTAGGTCATCTAGGACATGCATGCATCGGGTAGAACATGTCGGAGAATGTCATCGAGTGTCTTAACTTTTAATTTCCATGCAGGCATCATTGGTGATCCACTCCGAGCCCGCATTCGAGATCCACGAATAGGTCGTTTGGTTCCAAACCCTCGCTACGATCCATCTGCAACCAGTAACAGCACCATGTCCGGAGAACAATTCCAAGAGATCTCGATCCAGAGCACCGAAGCCAACATCACGAAGCATTTGGATGACCTCTACACCAAAATGCAAGGTTTGGTATTCGCCAATACCTTAGAGCAGGAGCAGAAGGTTGGCAAAAGGCTGAATGAAGAACAACAAGTGATGGACGGTATACTGCAAGCCATTACTAAAATCAATACCAAACTGGGGTTGAATGTTGAGGAAGACGATGAAGAAATGCAGGGATATGAGTCCGAACCTGAAATCATCAAGACATCCTCAGATTCTGGAGGAATTGGGATATCCAAAACAAAGGTCACTACTCTTGAGGCATCTAAACTCATGAAGGATCCTGCTGTTAAGGCCCTTGAATAGAAATTAGAAAGGCTTACCAAAGCAATGAGTACTGTGCCGGCCTTTGCTGACAAGTACTTGGAAGTGCCATTACCTGTTCAGCCAATTCTGAAGGTTGCTGATAAAGTGCAGGTACCAAACATCAGGTTCAAACCCTATGAGAACCCAGTTCATCACATTGAAGAGTTTATGAGACTAGCACCATTATACTGAATTGATGTCGGCTTATACTCTCATGTTTTCCCATCCACTCTAGATGGCGAAGCCAAGGTGTGGTATCACGCTTTGCCACCCCAAACCAAGGCCGATTGGAATGAACTGTTCAAAGCCTTCATTAATCATTACAGTCGCATCCAGAGGAAGCAGGCTACGGTGGATGATTTGACCACCATGAAACAACGAGATGACGAATCCTTCCTGGATTAGTTTGAGCGATGGCATACCAAGTTGTCTCACATCAATGAGACAATCCCTCTTCTCCTACAGCTGTCTACTTTCAAGCAAGGGATAAAAGGCAGCTTATCAAAACACTTGGGATACCACGTCATCAAAGACTTTGACTACTTGAAGGATATCTGTGTCCAACTAGAGACGATGCATAATGATAAGACTACTTCGCCTAGATGGAAGGGGTCTAGTTCCAACAGGAGGGCCACTAGTGCGTCTAGCCACCCTCCTAAGATCATGGAAACTAATTCTACCCAGCGCAAGGGGCCTTTCATACCAAAGTATGAGACTTACACACCATTGGATGTCTCTTACTCACAAGCTCTTGATCGATTAGTCAAGAAGGGTTTTTTGGTCCTACCTTTGCCGAGGGAAGAATCAGCCACAAGAGGAAAGAACTTGGATCAATTTTGCCGCTACCATCGTTGCCGAGGACACGATACTGAGAAATGTTGGTCTTTTAAGAACAAAATAGAAGATATGATAAGGGATGGGACACTACCCATGCCGAAAGCCGCTCAAAAACCTAACAATCAAAGCAACCCTATGCCCGAGCATACCAACGTTATCTTTCATGGAGGTTGTAGCTTTGATCCTTCCACTTTGATTGTTGAAACAGGCCAACCTATCCCCGAGGTGCTCGGCTTTCATGAAGATCTATCCATTCATGGTATTTGGGATAGTGATGATGATGAGCAACATGAATACTCTAAGACAGAATGGATGGAGCCAGATGAGCCAACATCAGATGATGTAGCATTTCTCACTCGATCAGGCCGCAATAACAGTAGGAACACCACCACCCCAGTGGCTGTTTCTAGTCCTACGCTAATGGTTACCAATGACAATCATGTCCCGCCTGAAGATCCTCTTCTTACACACCTCAAGAAAACCAAGGCTGAAGTTACCATCTGGCAATTGATTTGTACCACACAGGCACAAAGATAGAAGATGATGGATGCTCTTACCGCATTAATAGTGTCTCCCACGACAACTCCTGAATCTTTAGTTGCTCATGTGACTACCCAGCAAGAGGCTATCACTTTTGGGATTGAAGATCTGCCTCAGGGAGGGGCGTCCCACAACAAAGCACTTTACCTCATAGTGCAATGTTCCAACAAGACTATCCCTCTAGTTTTGGTCGATAATGGCTAGGCTGTGAATGTGTGCCCTTGGAGGACGGCACAGAAATTTGGAGTCCAACAATAACACTTGGCTCAAAATGGTGGACAGCTTAAGGCTTACGACAATTATCCTCGAAAGTCAGTTGGATCAATAATATTGCCCATCACTACAGGCAACATCACTCGGAATGTGGAGTTCGTAGTGTTAGACATTCCAGCCTCCTTCAATCTGTTACTAGGGAGGCCATGGCTTCATTATTGCAATGCTATAGCATCTACCTTACACCAGAAGATAAAGATGTTGGTCAAAGGACAAGTCATCACCATCTCGGGAGAATCCATCAATGATGTCTTCACTCCCAAGCAAGCAACCCTTGAGGTAGAACATAGTTCTATGGACGAAGAACTTCACAACTTTGAACTTGTGGCGACTTTGAGCCAGGATGAAGCTTCTTTTGACTTCGATCCCTACTCAAATCCCAAAGTGCATGCAATACTCAGGAAACAAGGACACTTCCCTGGGATGCCGCTAGGAAGGAACCCGAAAAACAAGATTCCTCCTGTGTTCAAGACATTTAAACAGAAGAGAAGGTTCGGCTTAGGGTACAAACCAACTGAGAAGGAGGTCAGGCTCGCCAAGATAGCTATAGTTGAGCAGAAGAGGATGGACAATCCACCTACCTTGTTCCAAATGAAGCCCTACCCACTCACTCTGAATGGACAGTTCGTTAGGGAAGGTGATGACTTCCCTTACTATGGGTTCCCTGAACCGTATTACCTGAAGAACAAGGGAGTTCAAGTTGCTGGGTTAGAAGTTTTCAATGATTGCACCATTAATATGGCTACTGTTTTTATCCCCACTCGGGACAAACAACCACCATTGGAATAGACTCATCTTGCTGGAAGCAACATATTTGGCATGCTGTTCGGAGAAGAAGCTGCTAAGGAAGAACCTGAAGCTGACGCTGTTATCGCAGCATTATCCAACCCAAGCATTGATCCAAGTCTCATGATCACTGAAGAAGAAGAAGTTAGGGCGGTCGCATGGGTTGATGCTGAGGAAAATAACTTTGTTTTATCTGTAGGGGAGTCTGTTCTTGTAGACATAGAGTCTGGTCCTAGGAGTCTAGAGTCAAGTGAGTCTGGTCTTGAGTCTGTTGGCGATGTACTCATTTCTGCATTCAATAAAATGAACCTTTCTGCTTACTCTGATTCTTCTTTCCCCTCTTCCCTGAACTGCTGCGCTAATAATAATCTGGAATTTAATGAACCCTTAAAAGAATTTTCTAATGAACATGAGCATAAAATGGCGGTGTTGGAAGACACCATCACCATAAATGTGGGCACGGAAGAACAAACTCGGGAGTTGAAGTTAGGTAGTTCACTCACAACAGAAGAACGGGTTGCATTTACAGAGCTTCTCCAGGAGTTTGTTGATGTATTCGTATGGTCTTACGAGGACATGCTAGGGATTGCAGGGAAATTGCGGAGCACACCATACCTTTGCTCCCCGATGCAAAACCAGTACGACAAATGGCTAGGAGGATGAAACCTGAATGGGCTAAGAAAATTGAAGAAGAGGTGATCAAGCAGCTTAACGCTGAGTTCATCAAAGCAGTCCAATATCCTGAATGGATTGCTAACATTGTCCCAGTACCCAAGAAAGACGGAAAAGTGCGCATGTGTATGAACTTCCGAGACCTTAACAAAGGTAGTCCCAAGGATAGTTTCCCTCTACCTCACATCGATGTATTAGTGGATAAGACTTGCGGACATGAGCTTTTATCGTTTATGGATGGATATGCTAGTTACAACCAAATAAAAATGGCAGAAGAAGATATAGAGAAAACTTCCTTTACTACACCATGGGGAACGTACTGTTATGTCGTCATGCCTTTCGGTCTAAAAAATGCCGGGGCAACGTACCAACGGACTGCCAATACCCTACTTCATGACATGATGCACGTCGAAGTAGAAGTTTATGTTGATGACATGATTGTTAAGTCCAAGACAAGGGAGGGTCATATTCCTAACCTTTGGAAGTTCTTTCTGCGACTTCGCAAATACAAGATGCGGCTCAACCCAGCAAAGTGCACCTTCGGTGTTACCTCTGGGAAGCTACTAGGTTATGTGGTCAGCCAACGGGGCATTGAAGTTGATCCTTCAAAGATCAAGGCTATCCAGCGATTCTGACCACCTAAGACAGAAAAGGAGATAAGAGGTTTCTTGGGCCGAATCCAGTACATCAGCAGGTTCATTTCAAAGCTCACCATGACTTGTGAACCTTTGTTCAAGAAGCTGAAGAAAGGAAGCAAAGTAGAATGGGACGATCAATGTCAAGTTGCTTTTGAGAAAATCAAGGAATATTTGCAACATCCTCTAGTTCTCATGCCGCCAGTGTCAGATGAGCCTCTACTCCATTACCTTACAGTGACTAGCTCAGCAATGGGGGCTATGCTAGCTCGAAAAGTAAAAAGTCAAGAGAGCGCCATCTACTACTTGAGCAAGAAGTTCTTAGACTACGAAAGTCGATACGCAGACATAGAGAAAATGGCCCTCGCATTAGTTTGGGCCACTAAGAAGTTAAGCCACTACATGCTCTCACACACAGTGTATGTAATAGCCGAGAACAATCCCATCAAATTCATCATGGAGCAACCAACCATAAATAATCGCATCGCTCGATGGGTAGTCATGCTTTCTGCGTTCAATCTTCAATACTTACCCCAGAAATCTATTAAAGGGCGGGTTGTTTCAGATTTTCTGGCTGCTTCACCATCACAGGAACCTCCAAGCACTCACTTGGAATTCCAAGACGAAGACGTGTTCTTGACTGATGAAGTTACTTGGGAAATGTATTTTGATGGGGCTTCTAATCAAATGGGTTGTGGAATAGGAGTACTGTTAATATCTCCAGAAGGTGCACATATCCCTGTATCTGTAAAATTGGATTTTGATGCTACTAATAATGCGGCGAAATATGAAGCATGCATCAAAGGCCTACAAGCTGCCTTGGCTTTAGGAATACGCCACATAAATGTCTTTGGAGACTCTAGCCTCATCATTAACAAGGCTAAGAATGCATGGAAAGTTCGAAGTGAGTGCCTCTTAGCTTACCAGCAGAAGCTTTTGGGACTGGCTGACCAATTTGAGAAGATCAACTTCCAATACCTTTCTAGGGATCACAACGAACTGGCCGATGCTATGGCTAAATTATCCTCAATGATATCCATCCCATCAGGCACGCTCCAGCTACCAGTAATTGTATGGCGACAGTCAGAACCCGCGTATGTCTGTGTCATGGAAACATAAGAAGAAGAGACTGAGGAATGGTTTCTCGACATATACAATTTCCTTCGGAAGGGAGAATATCCAACTGAGTTAGATGCTCGAGGGCAACGAGCGATCAGGGCTTTAGCAGCACAATACTGCTTGATCCAAGATCGTTTATACAAGAAGTCACCTACAGGCATCAATTTGTTGTGTATCGATGCCAAAAGTGCAAAGGAAGTCATGGCTACTTTACACGGAGGAGAGTGTGGGCCACACATGTATGGGCGAATGCTAGCGAAGAAGATTCAAAGAGCTGGTTACTACTGGACCACTATGGAAGCAGACTACTTGAATTTCGTTCGGAAATGTCACAAATGCCAGGAGTATGCCAATCTGCAACATCAACCTCCTTCATATCTGACAACATTGACCTCTCCATGGCAATTCTCGGTATGGGGTATTGATATCATTGGCAAAATACATCCAACCGAAACCGGAGGACATGAATACATTTTGGTCGCTATTGATCTCTTCACTAAGTGGGTAGAGGTAGCCTCTTTTGCCAAGCTCACATCTAAGCACGTGGCGAAATTCATCCTTCAGAACATTATATGCCGATATGGAGTACCTCATGAGATCATCAGCGATAATGGGAGTCATTTTTGAAAGGAAGTAGAAGTTTTGCTCACCAATTACAAAATTCAGCATCATCGGTCTTCACCTTACCGACCCCAAACCAATGGATCTGTAGAAGCGGCCAATAAAACGGTGGCAGGAATCATTAAGAAGATGGTCATCACTTACAAGGATTGGCCTGACAAGTTAGCATTTGCCTTATGGGGATACCGAACCTCAATTCAAACCGCCACAGGAGCGACACCATATACATTAGTGTATGGGATGGAAGCAGTCCTGCCGATCGAGTTAGCAATCCCGTCATTACGAATAGTGGCAGAAAGCCAATTGCCGGAAGCAGAATGGGTTAGGGCAATATTTGAGGAGTTAATGTTGATGGATGAAAGGCGATTAAGGGCATTGCATAATGCTCAAGTGTACCAGAATAGAATCACTCGCGCCTTTAATAAGAAGGTGAAAAGTCGTTCACTTCAAGAAGGTGATCTAGTGCTTAAGGAAATGAGGGCACCAATACAAGACCCAAGGGGAAAGTTTGAACCTAATTGGAAGGGTCCTTATATGGTTAAGGAAATTTTGCCAGGAGGAGAAGCTCGGCTTGCCACTATGGATGGAGACGATGTGATTCAACCCACGAATTTGGATTAGCTCAAGCGATATTATGCTTAATATAGTCAAGCAACTGAAAACCAATTTTCAGACACTTGGTTAATTTTCAATTTATGCTCATAAAAAGAAGAAAGATAAAGTTTACAAGGACACAATAATTGTAAATAATACTTCTTCTTTTATTAATAATCAAAATGCGAGTACATTGCTTGTAAATAAGAAAATTCAAAAGGCATAATTAAATAAAGGTTTATTCTAGCAAACCAGTTCAGTTCCTTCGCTTCCATCCATTTTCTAGTCTTGTTTCACCTTCTCTATGTCGCCAGTGGTCTCATGGTCAATCTCCATGTCTTTAGACTCGTTTGGGTCCGTCTTTTTGTTGTTAGGCTTATAGGCTCGCTTATGTGATTTCCGCGTCTCCACCCTCGGATTGAGCCTGTCCTTTGCCGTCACCCTCGCACCGAGACGATCCTTTATCGTAGAGCGAGGACCTAGTCTATTCTTCATGGATGTCCGACTTCTTATCGCCTCTCCAGCACGGCGAGACTCAATAGCCACAATTAGCCATCCATGATATTCAGCGTCAGCAAACTCTGATATATGAGCCTTTGATGGAGCCTTGAGGGTCAGCCTTCTTGCCCAATACTTCAACCAAGAATCTATCACCGACCCACGAAGCTTCAATTGCTCGGGGGCTTCACATAGTCGACTGAGGATGTTCTGTTTGCGGCCCATCTGTCGCAATACCCGCTCCGAAAAATAGAAGGTCATGTGTGTCAAGCCGGCAATACACACATAAGCGTTGCGATAGCCACTGGTCACGTATTCGGGAACGTGCCACCACTCGATCCACCACGGGATGTCACGAGGTTCTTTCAGAAAGGCAATCCATTCAGTTACCGATCAGAGCTCGGTATATTTGCGCTTCCTTTGACAATAATTAGCGAGCGCCGAAGGGTTACGAGGAACCTCGATAAGGCCCAGATGCTCCATCAGCCAAATCTGCCCAAGACAGTTAGCACGGGTTACAATTGCATGCCAATTATTCTCAAACTAACGAAAAAAAAAGAAAAAAAAACACCTTAAAACCTGCCTAGGGTATACACGCAGTAGATGTTTTTTTTGACAAAAATAAGGGAAGAAGTATACCTGAAGAAGTAGGGGGCTCCCACGAAGCTCGAATTCTGGATCCGGATTATCCAAGCCCATCATGGTTTCCGCTAGCATCAAAGGCACTGGATTAAAACCTCGAGCCATGTCTTCCACGATCTGAATTAGGCTCGCCAGCCCGGTTCGTCGCCCGCCGTGATAGAAGCAATATTCTCCAAGAAGACATAGCACAAGTGCTCGCACCCGTATCACAGAATCATATTCCAACGTGTCAGGTGATTGAAAGAATTCGACAATGGTTTAGAAATGTACCTTATAGCCAAATAATGCGCTTCCTATGACCCAGTTCGGAAGGCATACCAGCTCCTTATATTGTTTGGTGTTATCGGCAACAGTTGGAGGTGATGTCGGCCTCGCAAAATGATTCGTCCCGAGAATGGACGACCACTCTTCGGGTAGTGGGCATAGCTCTTTCAAGGAAAAACGGAAAACATCCATCTTTGGATCCCCAAAGGCACTCGCTGCTCGAATAAAGTCATGATTGACCCTCGCTTGTCGGAGACTTAGCAATTTCGTCAGGCTATATCTCCCGAGCTCTTTCTTCTCATCTCTAGACAAAGTGCTCATCCAAGTAGCGAGCTTCTTCTCGAAAGCCATAAGGATAGGATGCTTTCTTGAGATTTCGGAGACTTTTAGATGGGGATGCAAGAGAAGAGGATGAATGATGACTACATGCACAAGAGTGAGGTATTTATATACCTACATCAAGGATCAAAATGGAGCAAATCGACCATAAGCAATCAAATAGTCGTTGCCCTCATATCCCATGATTCAAGCCTTTCTTCAACGGCTAGCAAAAAAAAAATGAAGAAAAAAATATTATTACCCGCCTAGGGTATAATCTCAGCAGGCCAGCATGCGCGCGCGCGCGTCCACCCAGGCCCAACTCCCTGGGCGCTTAAAACCCGCCTAGGGTTTAAACGGCCCAGGCCCTTTTTTCGCTTCCGTGGCCCATCTGCGCCAGGGCCTCTCTTGGGCCGCTTTATTTTGGTTTAAATTGGCCCATTCATGTATTTTTGATGTTCCGGTTTCTGTTATCGGCCCAATGATGTCCGGTTCTGAAATTTTTGCTTGAGTTGTCTCCGACACTTAAGTTTTTGTCCTTTTATTATTTTATTTTCTTTTAGGGAAGCGGAATTAATTGGGATTAATCCCATCATGTGGAAAATATTTCGAAATTGTACTAAATAAAAGCGTCAAGTTGTACCTACACCAAGTTCGAGTCTTGAATAAAAAAATATATTACAAAGAGTCTTGCATAAAAAAAAATATATAAAACAAAAAAGATATATAATAAAAATAAAGAGGTCTTGGATTGCATAAAGGTGATCACCACAGGGAACCAGAATCGCCGTTGTCCTCCATCAAGTTGCCCCCTGCATTTGAAGTACCGGCCGTGCCAAAGTAGGTGTCCCAGGAGTAATAGTCAGGTCTAGGAGCAGTCTGAACAGGAGGGGATGGCCCAGTCAAGGGCATTTCCGAAGGATGCACACTCGACGGTGAAGACACAGAATGCTCTTGCGAAGCAGCCAGCCAGGAATGATAAGGAACCTGCCATTCAGCAGATGGAATAGGCCATACCGGACCGGTTCCATAATCAGGGACGGGCCAACTGGAAGAAGCAGATCCACCCAGCCAAGAGTGCTGAGGCACAAACCACTCTTGGGAACCCATGGGCCATGACGGATCCATCTCAGGAGCAGGGATAAGCCATCCCGCAGAACCAGAACCAAATGATAAAGCATCATAAGGTGTAGGACGCGAAGTAGCGTCATCCGCTAGGGCCTGATCGCCAGGATACCCTACGCATGCACCTGAATCGCGGCCCCTCACCACCATTTCACGACCACGACGAGCAGAGCGCACTGAAGCCGGGTTATGACGAGAAGGAGGAGGCCAGTGGGTGGCACTCGATTCAGAAGCACCCTCCACCTAGTAAAAATGAGGCTGAGCATCACCACCATATCTAGTGCTGTGATATGACCCTCCATGACCCAGTGGTTCCTCCAAGGACATTTGAGCCATGTCTGCTTCCATGCTCGGAGGGCGACGGCCTCTACTACCGTACCTGCTACGGTGGGATCCAGTAGAGTGTTGACCCTCGATCAGAACGCCTTTGCCCCGACCCTCTGGTACAGCTGCTACGTGGAATATTCCCCAACTGAAGAGCGACGTGGGGGCTCTGTGCGTGGAGCGCTTGCAGTGGAACATCGAGGCGGTTCTCTGGGAACGGATTCTGCGTCTGCCTCCATATCGGCCCATCTAACAACACCACCTTGATATCTCCCCGAACCAGTGAAGCTCCGATCAATGAACTTCCTCATGGTGCTCCACTCCTTAGTCAGTCGCCGGAGAAAAGCCCACCTCGACTGAAAAAATAACAAAACAAAGGGTCATTCACGAGTGGTATACATGGTAAAAGGAGGCAATATAAAGCAAACTTTTACCGGTTTGTGGTCGAATTCTTGGAGCGTAGAGCACTCACTACTGTTCTCCACTACCAGGAAGCCACCTATCTTTCGTCTCTCTTGAGGAGCCTCCACTTCGGCAGCTGCAGCGTAAGGTCCTTTTCATGACAAAATCTGCGTCGAAGACCACGTCCTGCCCGCCCCAAGGAAGATCGGTTATCATGACAAAATCTGTAGGTGTGACTATCATCTCACCTACCGGGAAGTGGAATGTGTTAGTGGAATCCCACAACCTCTCCGCCATCGCCCGACCAATAGTGCGGAACGTCCTTTTCTTCCAAGCCTCCAAGCATTTCCAGAAAGGCATGAAGCCCGCCGTGGTCAAAGTCTCTTGGAAAAAATTCCCCGGGATTGATTTCGCTGCCTTAAGTGGCTCTTTTAAGCCACCAGGAGTTTTCAGATTATCCTCCTAAGGGTAGAATTTCAGGGCGTCATTTTTTTTTAAAATAAGGGCTCCAAGCATAATTTCGTGGGCCCAAGCCGGATCCAGCACGGACAGTGGGCTCACAGCCACGACCCATGAAGCAAACAAGCAAGTCCAAAACAATCGAGTCCAAAACCCACCTAGGGTATGACTCAAACAGGCCCACGATTGCAGCCCACGAAGCGGCCTAGCAGAAAACAAAAAAAAAAAAGAGAAAAAAGAGCGCGGGTCAAAGCCCGCCTAGGGTTTGACCTCGCCCAGCCTATGCGACGACCCAGCCAAAAAAAACAGAAGAAGGGGGCGCGAGTCAAAGCCCGCCTAGGCTTTGACTCCGCCTGGCCCAAACATTCGGCACAGGATGCGCGACTGCCCAGTAGGCCGGATGTAAAGCCCGCCTAGGCTTTATTCCGCCTGATGGGCTCTCGCACGGATACTTGGCCTAATATGCATACCTTTTTTTTTTTGGTCCATTTATTTTGCAAAGCGATTTGCAGATTTATTTCTCGGTCAAAATATAGGAAATAAATGGGTCACTCTATATCCTGGTATGCATACTTAAAATAGCTAAAAATCGACAAAGTATGAAAAATAAATTCATGCTTGCTCATTTTTATGCTAAACTAAGTACAAGAGGAAGGTTTAAAGGATTACCTTGCCATGGGAGCGGTAAAACCAAGCATGGTTCCAAGATTCAACAACGAGATCAGAAGGAGCCACTTCCACGCCGGGGACAAAGTTACTTCGCGAAGATCGCTCATGAGGCCAAGCCGCCACATGAGGAAGAGGTGGATTTCTATGACTTCGGGGTTGCATTTTTTCCCGAAAATTGCTCTAAAGGGACAAGAGTTCTTTCTAGAGAGAGAAGGAGTAAGCTAGAGAGATGAAGGAAATGAAGATGTGAATAAGTTGAGAGCAACCCTTTGCATTTTTAGAAAGGGTGGGTGAGTGTGAACCACTCGTTTTAGTAACCACCTCGAGATGCCAAATGCGTTCCATTGGTCGGAAATCCGAAAGGTTATCCTTTTGTCACCCAAAAGGGAGGCAGGGTGATGTGGCCTCTTTAGGACCACAAGTGGGACGGACCCACTTTGATTCTTTCACGAGGCAGAAAAAAAAAAGAAAAAACAAATACACAAAGCCCACCTAGGCTTTGTGCAGCCCAGAAGAAGCGGCCCAGAAGGCGCGGTCCAGGCGCGGATATGGCCAAATAAAAGGCCAAAACCCGCCTAGGCTTTGGAGCGCCTACAGGCCGATGTTTTGGCCCACAGTCGGAGCCCACACTCAGGCTTTGCAGCCCGTAGGTAAAAATCGAATCTCCTTCATTCTATTTCAATAAAACTGATGCTCGATTTTTTCATGATTTTCAGGTTGCCGACAACGGAACCACCATCACTCAACGACCGCACAAGAGGTCGCTGCTATTAGGATTCAGGGCCATCGGTAGAGTTTCGATGCAGTCCCAATTTCCGGGCCATCGGTAGAGTTTCGATGTAGTCCCAATCTCCGAGCCATCGGCATCGTGCCCGATGAAGTCTCGACCCCCAAGGCCATCAGCAACGCGCCTGAGGAAGTCCTTCGGCATAAAAAATGCCCACCATCATCAACATCGACACTGGGAAAGACTGGAATCGACACCGGGAAAGACTAGAACTGACAACGGGAAATACTGGACCCCATATGAACCGACACCGGGAAAGACTGGACGTCATATCAATCGACACCAGGAAAGACTGGAACCAACACCGGGAAAAACTGGACCCCATATACATCGACACCGGGAAAGGCTAGAATCGACACCGGGAAAGACTGGAACCGACACCGGGAAAGACTGGAACCAACACCGGGACAGACTGGAACCGACACCGGGAAAGACTGGAAGCGACATTGGGAAAGACTAGAAAATTCCATCGACCATCGGCATCGTGTCCGATAACGAGTAGAGCATCATTCTTGCTCTAGATCATCTCAAAGGAGGCGCATGCCGCCCACAAACGCGATGCAGGACTCAGCTTCCAAGCATCAAATCAGGCTTTGCAAACCAAAGTCATATCCTCATACTACTTTGACCTTCGTCCTATTCGGACTCGATCAAAGTGGGGGCTCTCTATAGACACCGGAATTTGTACCGGTATAAACCCGACTCATAAAAAATATACAAGACGGATGGGCCAAAGTGAAACGGGTCAACTGGCCCAAAAGATCAATAAACCAAGCCCAAAAAAAATAAATTAAGCCGGGAATAATTATTAAAACCCATAGGGGTTTTATTTTTATTCACTAGCCCACACAGAAAGCGGGCCAGTCGCGTGCCCCAACCCAGAACAAATAAAACCCGCCTAGGGTTTGATCCGGCCCAGAAATAATCAAACCCCACCTAGGGTTTGAGAGAAGCAGAGTGCGACGTCGTTTTGTGCCAGGTCAGCAATCTGCGTGATGAAATTGTTAAAGCCCGCCTAGACTTTGGTAATTTTAGCGCCAAAAAAATCTGCAGGCATGCAATCCCATGATCATACCACGTGATTTGACTTTGCCCTTTGACTCCATACAACCCGCCTAGGCTTTGGTGTGAGAAGGCTTGATTTTTGGGGTATGTCCCCCATCATTTCCCTCCAAATCACTCACTCCCTCACCTATAAATATCCCCTCCATTCCACCTTCATTTCATCAACTCTCACCACCAACAATCATCATATACTCCCACTCTCTCAAATTCTCTTCATAATTGTATTCTTCTATCATCACCATAATCACATTCTTCACTACCATATAAGCATCCACACCACACTCTTCCTAAACCATCCACATTTTCTCATCCGGGTTCAAATCAAGAGGCAACTCAAGGGATCGATTTCATCGCCGTTACACCATAAGCAAGGTTCGGTTCTTTGATTTAAATTATTGTACTTAATCATGTAATTCTTATTTTAATTCCGTGCTTGTACATATTTTGTAAAATAAAACCGCATTGTTTTTATATTGCATGATTTGAATAATAATTCCGTGAAATTAATCAAACTTCTCCCCGCTCTCTTTCTCATCAATGTTGATTTTAGTAGAGTCTGTTTTTATAAAAAGGCGGATTCGAGAGTTCTTATAACTCTCGAATTCGTAACCTTACCCCCGATTCTAGAAATCGGGTTCGTAGACCGGAGTCTTTCTTTTATTTTATGGTTCGTCGATTTCCTTAAATTGGCTGGCGACTCTTTAAACATTTTTATAAACTCGTTTAATTATTTAAAATATTTCATTTCTTACACAAAATTAATTTAAGAAAATGATTTAATTTTTGTTCAATGATAAAAATGGGTTTGGTCCGAGGAGAAAATGGCCATAAATTATTAAAACCTAGGCCTGGAAGCAAGAGGACCGACCCAGAATTCGCCAAAGCCTAGGCGGGGTTTGACAAATTCTGATGGTCCGCTCACTTCTTGGGCCCTAGTTTGTCAATTGGGCTGAAATTAAATTATTTGAGATTATTTTTGTGTAATTTCCGGATAATTTAAGTAATAAAAAACGAGTTTGTAAATAAATATATGGTGAGCTTACCACAACAGTTATGTGAGGAATTCAGAAGATTGGAGCTCAATGTAATGATCTCGGGGAAAAGTGATGTGTTGAACGCTATGGATATCCAACCGACTCTCCTGGAGGAGATTAAGAATTCTCAAGAGTTGGATATACAGTTGGTAAAGATAAGGGAAGAGGTGACACAAGGGAAAGCACCAGGTTTTGTGATACATGAGGATAGAACATTGAGATTCCACAATCGGATATGTGTACCAAATATGGAGGAACTAAAACGAAGAATCTTGGATGAAGGGCACAACACTCTATATTCAATACATTCAGGAGGAAACAATCTCTACAAAGACCTCAAGCAAACCTTTTGGTGGAGAAATATGAAAAAGGAAGTGGCTGATTATGTATCTCGATGTTTGACCTGTCAGTGAGTCAAGGCTGAACATCAGAGACTAGCAGGTCTATTGCATCTTTGGAAATTCCAGAATGGAAGTGGGACTCAATAGCAATGGATTTTGTAATTGGTCTTCCTAGAACCAGGAGGAAGGACAACGCCATTTGGGTGATTGTGGATCGATTGACTAAGTCTGCACATTTCCTCGCTATGGCTAACACTTGGACGTTAGACCAGTTAGCACATGCTTATGTGAGTGAGATAGTGCGACCGCATGGAGTTCCTAGTCAAATAGTTTCGGACAGAGATACAAGATTTCAGTTAAGATTCTGGAAGAAATTGCAGGAAGCTTTTGGTACTAAGCTAAATTTCAGCACCGCTTTCCATCCAGCTACGGATGGGAAAACAGAGAGAACGATTCAGACTCTGGAGGATAGGTTGAGAGCATGTGCTTTGGATTTTAAAGATTCATGGGATTATGAGCTAACCCTGATTGAGTTCTCTTACAGCAATAGCTTTCATGCTAGCATTGGAATGTCGCCATTTGAGGCATTATATGGGAGAAGATGTAGGACTCCTTTGTGTTGGCAAGATATTGATGAAGCCCTCACTAACGGCCCAGAGTTAATTCAACACACAACCCTGTAGGACCCCGGGAAAAGGTGGACCCTTTTTCCGTGATGCGCTACTTTTGTGATCGGGAGTCGACTAAGGTTTCTTAATCCTTAAATAAGGATATTTTTAATTTTCAAAATTCGTTTTCGTTGTGATGAGAACACACCCTAATCCACCATGTGAGGCATCACTATAGGTAACAAAGCCTTCGTTTCCGTGAGGCAAAGTAAGAATAGGTGCCGAGGTGAGTCTCTGCTTCAACTCCTGAAAAGGCTTCTCACATTTTTCTGACCATATAAACTTCACAGATTTTCTAGTCAGATTGGTAAGTGGTGTTTTGATTTTGGAAAAGTCTTGAACGAACTTCCGATAGTACCCAGCCAAACCTAGAAAACTTCTCACTTCTGTGGCATTCTTCGGAGTAGGGCATTTACTAACAGATTCCACTTTCTGTGGGTCCACTGCTACCCCATCTTTAGAGACAATATGCCCAAGAAAAGACACTTTCTCCAACTAAAACTCACACTTGGAAAACTTCGCATATAATTCATTGACCCGCAAAGTCTCCAACACCTTTCGCAAGTGTTGTGCATGGTCTTCCTGCGTCCTTGAGTAGATCAAAATATCGTCAATAAAGACTACCACAAACTTATCCAAGAAGAGTTTGAACACTCAATTCATTAAATCCATAAAAGTGGCTGGAGCATTGGTAAGACCAAAGGGCATAACCACGAACTCATAATGACCATATTGGGTCCAAAAAGTAGTCTTGAAAATATATTCTTCCCGAATCCTCAGCTGATGATATCCCGATCTCAGGTCAATTTTGCTGAAAACTGTAGCTCCCTATAATTGATCGAAGAGATCATGGATGTGCTGTAAGGGGTAACTATTCTTAACCGTAATCTTGTTCAGCTCCTAGTAGTCGATGCACAATCTCAGACTACCGTCCTTCTTCTTTACAAAAAGGACCGGTGCGCCCCATGGAGAGGTGTTTGGCCGTATATATCCCTTCTCCAACAACTCATCCAATTGTTTCTTGAATTCTTTGAGTTCAGCTGGGGCCATTCTGTAGGGAGCCTTGGATATTGGAGCAGCTACAGGCTCTAAATCGATACAGAAGTCTACTTCTCGTTGTGGTGGCATCCGTGGAATTTTCTCAGGGAATACATCTAGATATTCTTGCACCACAAGAATGGTTTCGAGAGATGTTCTCTCAGCTTTAGCATCCTTAACATTGCATAAAAATCATTCACACCCTTGTCCTATCAACTTGTGAGCTTTTAAAGCAGAAATGATTCTCGCTCCTCGGAGATGTCGGTCGTTGTAGTGGACTACTTTTCCCCTATTTGGACCAATTAAGGTCACTTTCTGCTTACAAAAATCGATTTGCACTTGATATCTAGCCAACTAACCCATACCTAGAATCACATCGAATTCCATTAACTCGAATTGGTATAAGTCTGCATCAAACTCCTAGTCGCCTGTAATTATTGGACATCTTTTATATAACTTCCCACACTGCACTGACGCTCCCATAGGTAAGGTCACCGACATAGTTTCATTTTCTTCAGAGGATGTTAATTTCGTCTTTTTAACTATATCAGGAGATATAAAGGAATGGGTAGCACCAGAATCAAACAACACATAAATATGATAGGAACATAAAAGGAATGTACCAGTGACAACATCCACCTCGTTTTCAGCTTCTTCCCTCTTCATCACGTAAATTCTACCTCCAGCATTGCGTGGTGCTTGCTGCTGACGAGGTGGTTGTGGTGGAAGTGCCCTGACCTGATTGTTCAAGTTTCCATTGAAGCTACACGGGTTCGGGCGTGGTCTCTCGTGATTCCCAGGATATTCGATCTTGCGCTGATTGTTGAGTGGTAAAGCACCACGATTTGCACCTCCGGTGTTACTCGATCGTCCTTCAGCTGAATGCGGGCAGTTCTTTATAATGTGGTGAGGCCTACCACATTGATAACAGACCATCCTAGTAGGGTTTCTGTATTCCCGAGCAAAATGTCCAGGTCTTCCACATGCCCTGCATGTAATACTGTGCTGTTGAGGTCGTCCCTGATATCCTTGCCAAGTATTGAGCCGGAACTTCTTAAAAGGAGGTGGGGGCTGAGGGATGAAGCGAGGAGGTTCTCTCCTCTTGTCATTCTGATGACCAACTGTGTCGTCCAATTATTCAACACTCTCTCCACATTCGCAGCTACTTCAAGCATGTCCTTATATGAATTAAAAGTACACACCGACAGTTTCTCCTGAATGTTGTAATTCAGCCCATCTTCAAACTGATTCAATTTCAATTTCTCATCGGCGATATTGATTGGTGCGAACCTCGACAACTCTATGAATTTAGAAGCATATTGCAACACTGTGTCTGCCCCTTGTTGAAGCTCCAGAAATTCTTTCTCCTTGGCTTTTGGGAGAGCTATAGGGTAAAATCAGTTCCTCAGCATCTCTTTGAATGGCTCCCAACCGAAACCGGGTTCATTTTGCCTTTCCTTCATGCTTATCCACCATAAATTTGCCTCGCCCTTGAGGTGGTAAGTTGCGAAATTTACTTTCCGATCCTCGAGACATTGGATCGCCTAAAATATCTTCTCCACATCTCTCACCCATTCTTCAAAGATTTTGGGGTCAGCTACTCCGGCATACGATGGAGGGTTCAAGTTATTTAACTCCCGAAAAAGGTAGGATCGGCCTTCCTTGTGCTGACTCGTCATCCATTGGAATTGCTCGGATTTCCTGGCCATAATTCCATCATCATCAGTTTTCTTAGATCAGGCCCTGAGGTTTGAGTACCTTCCTGATTGGATGATGTCGCCCCTTGCACAGAATGTGCCGCAGCTTCGTATAAAGGTGCATACTGCAGTCGTAGTTCTGCCATAGTAGGAACTGGCAGTGGAGGTGTTTCCCGAGGCCCTTTCCCGATATCCTGTGCCATCCTTTTTGTAGGACTTTTAATCAATCAGTATAACACAACTATTAGTTAGTCTTACATTTCAAATAATTCATAATGCCAGAATATAAACTTCAATTCCTACCATACTTACATAAGGTAACAAACCAAACAATAGTAGGCACTTAAAAGTATAATTACCATGTTTCCATTACTTTAATGCACAACCCACAATTTCCAATCGATAATGAGTAAAACACATACTATGACATTCTATACATCCACATTTTTTCATAAATCGGTTCTTTTCCATTTCACATTCATACTCAACATACCACAGTCAGTATACTTCGCAAAATGAGTAAAAACTCAACATATCATTCCATCATCAGAAAAACATAACTTCTTACTCTATCATAACATAGCATAAGACCGAATACTTTCAAAGTTATATACAAAACCGGGGAGGGGATCTCATAAAAGTCAAAGCATAAGACTAGATCTCGCGACGCCTCCTGACCCTTCTCTCAAACTCCGGATGCCAACTCGGGTCATCCGACTCGTCTCCTGAGTCAGAATCCCCGCTCGATACGTCCATAGGACCCTCCTCGGGATCCTCATCAAGCTCCTCCTCGGCCTCTAGCACCGGCTCCTCCTCCAGGTCCTCATCATCACTCAGATCTGAAGGTGGTGCCTCACTGGTGTCCACGTCTATGAGGTCGGTCCGAGAGGCCTCCACCATAGCCTAGACCAAGGCGAGGATGGTAGGGGCTATCGTCGCTCACCCACACCACTGGCAATCGCGTAGCCAAGGTGCCTCTTGGTCAGCTGGGGGAACAGATGGTAACATCTGCGTAGCGCAGTATCCCCAGACTGCATCACTCGTCAGGGTCATCAACAATAGGTTGACCATTTACCCTTCATGCGCTAGGCAGGTGGTGTGCATGGGTACCTCCAGATGCAGGTCAATATCTGGCAAGATCCGGTCGATGTAGTCAGCTAGTAGCTCTCCAAGCTCCCTCCAGAACCCAATATGAAATAGGTCGTCCTCGATATGAAAACTATGTCGTATCGCTGGATCGATGCCTATAAAAACAACCACTTGTGAGTTTAAGAAAACAAAATAAAACAAGTAAAGACTGAATTATTACCCCATCCCACCTACGCTCACACTTCGAGGGTAGCTTCCTAAGGTCTAACGGCAAACTATTAAACACCTAAGAGCTACCAGGTCGCAACCGAGAGCTCTAATACCATTCAGTAACGCCCCGAAAAATAACATATGAAAATGACAAAACTATTAACGGCAAAGCGGAAGAGTCAAACCATTTTAAGGGCGTCATTGCCGTATTCCCGAGCTACAAGGCAAGAATGGAACTAATATTCATCATTAAGCCTTAAAACATAAAATACGAAAGACAATTCAAATTCAAAACTAAACAACGTAAACTAGTCCGAGGTTCAACATGCTAGAGTTTATTCAAGACAACTTCTACTTTGATTCCGACGACCTCACATCTAAGTCCCCACTCTTGTCACACTACTGATCAGTACCTGAAAACAAAACATTACAAACATGAGGAGGGAAACCTCAATAATGTCTACCCCTAAACAGTTAAAAAGCATTATAAAATTCATTTAAACAGATTTTAAGGGAAGGGATACAGTTCAAACAATTCGAAAACTGTAACACCATTAATTCTTACCGTTCCATGTTTTATTGCGAGCGGGGCTTCCGTATTTCCCCTCGGAGTCCCAAGGACTCGCAAAAACAAACACAATCTTTCCAATATAAACATTTGACACCATACACCTCATTCCACTTCCACAATCAATTTCCATTCGGATGGCCATCGCACTATTTCAAACAAACATTACCAGGCGTAACCTGGTCTCTTGACAGTCTCCCTCATAGGTACCGCCTGGTCTTGGGGAGTACTGCCCGAACCCACATTATACTCATAGCCGTTATTAATCAGGTTTACCAGTCCAACTCTTTTCAGTTTCCAAACAACATTCCAAAACTCTTAAACCAGAATTTCCACATAAAACACTTTTTATACAAAACCAGGGAGTATACACAGATTCACAAAACAAAATCAACATTCTACTCAAAACCTCAACCATTAAAGATTTCCAACAAAGTCCCCATACCGGGATGCACGTTCAACAAAACCAATAGAAAAACTTGAAGGACATCCAGGGGAATAGGGCATAGACATTACCTGCAAAACTTCACTCCAATTCCAATAACGCACACAGAGCTACAAATTCGTTTCCTCTCTCGGACCTAATAATCAAATATAACTTCTATAATTAAAACTCACTCTCCACAATAGCTAATTTACACAAATTCTACCCTTTCCCCAACTTAACAATTTCTTACTACCGAACTAGCCATGTAACATGTATATCTATTAGAATATCAAAAACAAGAGACATACATCATATCTTTCAACCTATGTAACCATACATGACCTCTAGGACAAGAATACGTACATCAAATTTATACACATATATAAATCATATCAACAATGATTTCTCATTATTCAAGTAATAGCTAAAAATCTAACATGTAATTTGCATGGTACTATTCACAGAAATTACCAAAATGCCATTATTCATGCAATAATCATATTAGGTCACATAAGCATGCATTCTTAGCTAAAACTACCCTTTTAGGGTTCCTAATATATTCCTAGGGTTCCAAGATCAACATGAATCAACCCTAAAACATTTTAACCCTACTAAAGACATGAAATACTAAGATTACACACTTCACATAAGGACTCCATAATAACATGATCTTATTAATATTAATAGGTACTAGTCCTAAACGATCGCGCGGAGAATTCATGAATAACTAATCGTCGATATAAAGTAAACAGTACGAAACATTGATGAAATTGTTTAATGGAAAGATCATAATAAATTGTTCAAAAAAAATATGAAATGGAGTCTGGTGAAATAAAAAAAATTTCCTAAAATGCTAACTAACGTTGACCATGATGAATTTCATGATGCACCTAAACTCGCTATCTGCTCAATATTTAAAAATTCAAATATTTAGCTTTGATATATTAATAGATATAGATTATTATTATTATTATTATTATTATTATTATTATTATTATTATTATTATTATTATTATTATTATTATAGGCAACACCAAAATAATTACTGTTATAAAGGGGAAAATTCATGAATAAATAATCGTCGATATAAAGTAAACAGTACGAAACATTGATGAAATTATTTAATGGAAAGATCATAATAAATTGTTCAAAAAAAAATGTAATGGAGTTTGGTGAAATAAACAAATATCCTAAAATGCTAACTAACGTTGACCATGACGAATTTCATGATGCACCTAAACTCGCTATCTGCTCAATATTTAAAAATTCAAATATTTAGCTTTGGTATATTAATAGATATGGATTATTATTATTATTATTATTATTATTATTATTATTATTATTATTATTATTATTGTTGTTGTTGTTGTTGTTGTTGTTGTTGTTGTTCTTGTTCTTGTAGTTATTATAGGCAACACCAAAACAATTACTGTTATTTGCACCAAAGTAAATTAATTCAGAGTACAAAAGCAATCAAGGATTAGTGATACTTTTTGTTTTTTTAATTTTAAAATTAAAAAAATTGAAAATAGAAAAAAATTTAATTATCTACGTTGTGATTGGCCAATTCCCCGACAGTCACTCCTGTGGCTCCATTTCGTGGGACCCACAATGGTTTCTATTATAATAACTAGTCTTTAACCCATGTGATGCACGGGATATTAAAATAGTTTAATAAATAAAATAAACATAAATATGTTAATACCCTCAGTTCAAGTAAAAAAAGAAGTTATTTTGAATCGTATGAGGCTTGGGAAAGTATCTTGCCCTGTCATTAAAACTATATTATATATATTAAAATGAAATTTAATGATATGATTGAATTCTATAACTATACTATTACATATAAACTGAATAAAATTATACTTTTACACATGATTTTTTATATTTCAAAATACGATTAAAATAAGCTTAATGGAAGGAATTGATTAGATTAGAGTGTCATTTGTGCTCATTGACACAACCTACACATCCCAAGTTTCTTATAATTGATAATTGATATTTATTATTAAAAAAATAGTGTCAAAAATTATAAGAAATACCAATTTGGTGAAGGGTATGATATATAGATTTGGGTGGGACTGTGGGAGGTATATTACTAATTAGATTGGGGGGGGGGGGAGTTAGACACCTAATTGAGTTAATTGGGAGGTATATTTCTAATTAGATAAGGTATACTCCTAAACTAGTTAAGTTTTTTGTATATTATTTTTTTAAATCGACTTTTTTTTTTATTATTTCATGGGCGGGAATTGTTTACTATAATTTTGAATCGATTTTTTCATTTATATATATATATATATATATATATATATATATATATATATATATATATATATATATATATATATTTGTGTCTATAAACGTCAAAAGAAAGCATTCGCCAACAATTATTGCTTGTTCTACAGAGTATTGGAGTGGAGGTTTTTTTCCAATGTATACCATCTCTTGATTCCATTGCTATGTCCATTTTTAGATTCTTTGATTCAAAAGTGTCGTATCCCTGCAGAGAAAATTAGCATCCATAACTTCTTAATTCTATTACTGATTCTTCAGTCATTCTCCATTCAAAGAACATCGTAAGAATATGGAGTCTTTGGATAGGAAATTGTGTTTTTAGTTACACATAGTCATTGTACCTATGACACCAAACAAACTATCAATTGTGAATGCAAGGCTTCACAAGAGTCTCAAGGGCTCCCAAATACAACATTTGTAATATATCTACATTTAGGACCTGAGTTGGGCAGATCCAAATACAGTTTTAGAATACCCAAAGAAAATAAAATTAATGACAAATAAATGAAATTGCAAACATTTTATTAAATCAAACGAAAATCACAGGTTGCAGAATTCCCATTAAATCGCTTTGGCTTAAGCTATATATGGTGGTCTACTAACTTTCACAAAATCACAGCTTCCCAATAGTAGGGCTTCCATCTGTTCTACTGGAAACACACTTGATTACCACCTCCGCAATTTGTGTGTTGGCAACTGCATCACAATTGATTTTTATCATGTTTCCTTTGTTGCTCCATCTTATCTCTGTGTACCTGGACTCTGCATAGCAAGGTTCAACGTTAAACGTCATGAAAGCCTCCATATAACTCTTCACCACTCTCACAACAACATATGCGGGGCGAGCATTCAACATGAAGATGCATATCAAGGAGAATAAATTTGTAATATTCCGATACTTTTCACCATGTAAATCAAATGTATCATGCAAAATTTTATGAAAAATATTGTAACATACAAATGCATGCTAAAATATATTGATGTGGTATATATTGATAGTACTTTTCGAAAACTAACCTGTTTGTATTTGTAGGTTTGCCGAGAATTCAATGGTTGCTTCAAATGTTAATAGTTGACAGATTGGAAGAGAATGAAAGATGTTTTGATATTTATATATTAAGTCGGGAGGTATTAGATTTGGGTGAGAGCTAGAGTCCTAATTGGATTGGGAAGTAGATTTCTAATTAGATAAGGTAAACTCTTAATCTGATTAGACTTCTTATTTATTATTTTTTAAATCGTTTTTTTTATTATTTCATGAGCGGGAATTTTTTACTGTATTTTTAAATCAATTCTTTTTCTTTAATCTGATTGGCCGAATACCCCTACAATCACTATGGGTTGAGTATTCCGAATTTCGAATATATTACTTTTATATTATTATAGATAAAGAATAATAGTTAAACTTAATATAGCAACATTATGAAAAATATGCATATGAACCTTACTATCATCATAAGTTAATACCATAATATGAAACTTGATACTAATAATAATAATATAGACAATAGTGATAAAATGGAAATTTATCAATAACATGACCTTGAAAATATAATAAGTAAACTAGTAACCTCTTGAAACATAAAAGTAAATTTCAAAACTTATTAATTAGTACTAGTATTAATACAACACTTAAAATCATTTGAAAACTTTAATATTCATAATAATAATGTGAAAACTACTCATATCACAAACTTAATAATATTATTACGTAAAACTTGATGATAATCAAATCGATGACTTAATAACCTTAGTAATAGGAACTTAATAGTTTTAAAGTAATCAAAGGTACTTACTAATAAGGAGAACTTCAAAATAATAGTAGAACTTAGTAATATAGAGAATACATTGATAATATCATAAACTTATGAATATGAAATATTTTTCTAACATAAACCCTAGTATACAAAAAGAATGAGTCACTAACATCAACAACATGAATTTACTTTGTATTCGTATGAATATTATACATGAACATTACTAACAACATAGGACTAATCATGAATCTTTGAAACCATAATATCAAAATACAAACAACTCGTATGAATATTATACATGAACATTACTAACAACATAGGACTGATCATGAATCTTTGAAACCATAATATCAAAATACAAACACACACTAATCCAATACTAACACCAAGTTCTAAGTTACTGAACAAAATTTCCAGATTACCAACAATTATACAACATTTAGTAACATAGCAACTTATTCAGACACTACACAAACACAACACAATAAACCCATAGTAATATGTAGAGAGAGAAAATGAGAGTTTAGGGGTATACAAACAAGAGTCCAAAGAGGGAGGGTGGTGCTTGGGGAGGTCGGCGGCTGGGTGGTCGAGGTCCAGTGGTCGGAGCGGTGGCCGGTCGACGGTGGTCAAGCGTCAGCAACGAGGGTCAGCGGCAACAACAGTCAGCAGCTCCCACACCGAGGTCGAACTATTTTGGCCGGGAAGGAGATTGTCGCTGGAGTTACGGTTGTCACCAGTGGCTGGGGTGTCGCCGGAGGTCCGGTCGCTGTCTTCGGAGCATCGGATGTGGTGGTTGCCGGAAAGACGTGGCAACGGCGGCGGAAGGGTTTACGTTAGGGCATGCATGAGATGTTGAAGGTGGTGGTGTTTGGAGGGAGTTCGGGGTGGCGGTTTCGAGGTGCGGTGGCCGGAAGGTTCTCGCCAGTGGTCAAGGGGTGGTGGGAGGTGGCGCGGGGTGGTGGTGCCGTGAAGGCGGTGGTGCAACGTAGGGGGTCGGGTAAGCAGTAAAAACCAGAAGAAAGAAGAAAGAAGAAAGAAGAGAAAGAAGAGAAAAGGAGGAAGAAGAAGAAAATGGAGAATGAAGAAAATGAATGAGAAGAAGGAGTGTAGGAAGAAGAAGAAGAGAAACAATGGAGAAGCTGATGGCTGTGGTGAGTTGCATCGAGCAGCAGAACATCAGCAGCAATAGTAGCTTATTAGTATTGTATTAGTGAAAGAAGAAGCAGGAAAGAGAGAAAGAGAAAGAAACAGAGAAGGGGTGGAGGGGGGTTGGGTTGGCACGTGCCACACTAGGATTAGGATATGGGAATGTTTGCATTGGTAGTGGGAGGAACCAATTTGCAGCAACACCGTTGAAACAACTTGGGGAGAGGTTTTTGATAAATTAGGAGAAAATGGGTAGAAAAGGATGGGTACGGTGATTTCATCCTCACGACATCATCAAAAAAATATGAACACTCCTAAAAAAATAACAATATAAAACCCCAATAATTATTATCTGGAAATATAATCAAAGTCAGATAAAAATTTCCACAACTGATCAAAATAAATTCTACCCGGAGCTCAAAAATTTCTAACTAATATTTTTAAGACTCTAAATATTCCAACGAACTCACTCGCGGTCCTAAAAACTCCGTGTGAAAAACAGATAACCACATAATAGATTAAAACAGACGTTAGACAATTTTAACGGTAACCACATTAGTATTTTCCGGGGTTTTACAATATATCAGTCAAGTTTTTGGCGCCTATGTCGGGGTCTTGTTTCCCCAACTGCCATTAGAAGAACACACTCTGGTTGACTAGGTTTTTATTGTTTTTCTTTAAACCCTAAAAAATCAAATAAAAATTAAAAAAATTTTAAAATCTAAAAATATGGCATCTTTTTATTTTCCTTAGGATGAACGTGAATTGTTTAGCGTTATTTTGAGCGCTTATCTGTTTTTCTAGTTTCACGTGATATCATGTTAGGAAAACTTGAAATTCTTGATATTGTAATCATTTAGGTTATTTGGGGTTTTGTGATAAGTCTATTGATGATGCTTGGGAATTACTTGAATTGATTGCATGTTATATGTATTATTTTAAAAATCCTAATTGTGCATCTGAGTACTTTAATCCTTATGCATGTATGTCTAATTCCTATATCCAACCTCGTAATTCAGTTACTTGTGCTTTATGTGGTTCTTCTGAACATGATGATTCTACCAGCCTTGGTGTTGCTAGACTTGGATCTTTAATGCAAAGGTGTGACTTGTTGCATGATATCGACCATAATTCAAACTCTTCCTATTTTAATGATGGAATATATGATTATAGCAAGTCCCCCTCTCCTTTAGAAGCCAGTCTAGATTATTCTTCTTACCCTAGTTGACCTGATAACACTATTGATGGTGTTCTTGATTTTCATGATACTTCCTTACTTTTTTCTCAGTCGACGGGGTTAGAGGTGAGTGAACCTTATGGGGTAGATACTAGGTGTGCAGATGACTTTCATCATGATTTTGTTGATATCATTTGTGAGAAACCGAGCAATAAGATTAATAGTAAATTAAATTTGTCAAACAAGGACCTTGATAATATTGTACTCTCTGATTCCAATGATTTAGTCCATGCTTCAATTCCTATTTCACTAGTTTTTGTTTTACCAAAAACTTTTGAGGAACCCATACCTGGAGAAAAGACCTTAGATGTTCATGTTAATATAGGATATGAGGTTAATTTTTGTGAAACTAACAATATTTCTGATGAGTTATCCTTAGGTAAATTTAGAAGTTATGACCCATCCATTAACCCTTATTGGATACACCTAGAGGACTTCATTCCTAGAAAATTCTTGTGGACCACATATGTTGAATCTTTTGATTTTTCTAGTGAATTTGATATATATTACTGAGAACTCTACTAATGTTTTATTTTATGAGTTTTCAGTTGCTCTCTTATTTCCTAGCTTGCAAACTGCATGAAGGAGAGTTTAACAAGCTACTAAGGGCACTGACAGCATCCAGAACAAAGATCCGGAACCTATCTTTTTAAGGGTCCATAACGTCGAGCTAACGACGTTAAACAAAGCACCACGAGGATGTACATCACTGTCTATCATCCATTCCTCCCCACTTTTTATTTTATTTCAGTTATTTCTTTCAATTTTTATCTCTTAGTAATTTTTATTTTGTTATTACTAATTTTTCTTTTTAGTTTGCAAAGAAAAAGAAGAGATTTATAAGAATTTTTTGGTTGTTTATTGAAATGATTATCTCTAACCTAATAATTTTTGAGTTGGTAGATGTTTGTAGGGAATTTTGGTACGTCAAATTATAGGGAAAACAAGAAGGAAACAAAGAAAAGGGGAAAAACAAAGCAAAAAGGGCTGAAAATGAAAATCTCATCGTCTGGTACAAAAACGCTACCAACGCCTGGTAAGCACTGCCAGCGCCTCTTCCAGTGGCAAGAAGGTATGTGTTTTTTGTAATACGCCGCCATCGCTTAAAAACGCTGGTAGTGCTTCTGGATTTTGCCGAAAATTTTTGCCCGCTTTTCTTATTTTAGTTGGCCTTCCCCTTTTGAAATCAAAACCAACACCTTGCTCCTCACATCTCCAAACCCTTGACGACCACAAAAAAAAAAAAATGCTACCATCTCCTCCCTCTCAAACTCTCTCTCTCCTCGCACCGCACCGCACCACCACACACCACCATCTTCTTCTTCCTTCTTGTTCCTATACTTCCGTTTTACTTCTTCTAACCCCTTGGCACTGTCCTTCTCCCGAGTAGCTCAAGGACTCGTCCAGTCCAAACCCTAGTTCCGAAAATTTTCATTCACTTATTACTTGCAATTACATCTTCTTCTTGCCATCAACAAATTCAAGGTATGATTTTCACTTATCTCTCACCTCCATTGTTATTTGCTAGTATTTCTTGGTGAGTTTATGCAAATTTCATGAGTTATATTTGTAAATTTTGTTTGAATTCACCATAGTTCATGCTTAGGTATGGTGCACTACTTGAGTAATTTTTGATACTAGCTACTAATTTTTGGTTGCTTGATTTGGAAAAGTTGGTGTCTTTATTGATTGTTATGCAATGTGGAAGTAATGTTGTTGTATTTAGAGGAGAATGATACGAATCTTGAGAGTTGGAGGTTTGAATATGTGAACCTCTGTTTTGGGGAATGTGATATTCCATTCTGGAATAGTCGGACGAGAGTTGAGTTGAGAAATTTTGAATCTTGGTTGCTACTGTTGGGGGAGTGTGGATTGTTTTGGATTTTTTATAAATTTTGCTGTGCAAAAATTCTAGGTTTGAAGACATTGTCTATGGAGTTAGTTCTTGTTGAGATTTCACCTTGAATTCACATACGCTTTGTTATAAATTTCACCTCACCTCTCATAGTCAATCGCTAGTGTTTTGTGGTGTCATTATGCATCATTTATCAAGCTACATGTTGAATTTATTCGGTAAACCACAGTTCTTGCTCAAGGATGTCGCCCTACTTGAGTTTGATTTTGATACTAGTTGCTTGTCTAGAGTGAGTAACCTTGATTGAAAATCACAATCTTGTTGCTTTGGTGCTTGAAATCTATGACATTGTTTAAATTGAGCTTAAAGTGATGAAATTTGGGTTTAAATTTCGAGTTATATGTGATTGGTATTTAAGTAAATCTACTCTACTTTGCTTTAGTGCTTGCTTGAACTTGTGTTGGTACCCTCTAAGTATCAAGCAAGCATGGGGGTATCTAAGTATGAGAGATTATTATGCTTGAACACTCACATTCGATTTTATGTTTAGATGGTTAGAACCAAGAACCCGAGTTTCACGGCCGGTGATCCTGGCGATGATGTAGTCGGGTGAAGCCAAAAAGGAAAGCTACAGCTGCGGAGAAGGGAAAGCAAAAAGCTACCCCGTCTCGGGATTCTAGGAGCTTCAACCCTTTCAATTTCGAAGGGGATGTCAAAGCGAGGTATGCTTCTCTTTCTAAAAGAGCCTTATTCAGGTCGTGATTGACTGAACTTTACCTCCACCACCTCCAAACCAAACCGCCCCATCCTCACCAAGCGAGGATCCCTGATCCTTTGCTCTGTTCTTTACCCTCTTTACCATTGTCTTCTGCATTGAGGACAATGCAGTGTTTAAACATGGAGGGTTATATATCACTTTGTGAATATTTCTTCTTTACTTCTCTAATTTTTCTTTTATTTTCGTCTTTCTTTTTCTTGTTTCGTGCTTATTTTTCAATTTTTAGTGTGATTTTCTTGTTTTTAGTTTGTTTCGTTAGTTTGATTTTTCTTACTTTTAGTGTGTTTTCTTTTGTTGAGTTTTTTAGTTTTCTTTTCTTAGTTTTTCTTTCTAGTTTTAGGATTGCATTCACCTAGATTGCATTAGTTAGAGCATGTTAGATTTTTCTTTTCTTTTTTTTAGTTTGTTTTTTTTTCTTTTTCTTTCTTTTGCAATCACCTTATTTCAAAAAGCCAAAAAAATCAGAAAAGACTAGAAAAAAAAATTTAGGATAGGATTATGATTAAAATCAAGAACACCGTAAGTGATGATTAGTAAACCAATCTTACTTTCAGTTTACCTTGCTTCACTTAGAAAAGTTTGGAAGAAAATTTAAAAGTTTTTGAAATTGTTTTCTTCAAATCTTCTGATTTTGAGTCAAGTTATTGATGGAGACCATCAAGGAGAACGATCAGCAGCAGCAGCTTCATCAGCAAAGGAGGCATCTCCAAGAGCTTCACCATCAACTGGAGCAGTAGTACAAGAAGGAGTTCTTGTTGTTTAACACAACTCAGCAGCTAGGGAAGCCTTTCCAGCAGAAACAACAGGCTTCCAAGCACCAGCACAGACAGCAGACTTCTCAGCAGTCCAAACATCCAGCTGGAGGATTTCAGCATCACCAGCAACCATCTACCCACCAACAGCATCCATCCAGGCTTGCTACACCCTTGTAAGGCAAGTCACGCAACTCTGACCACTCAATTCACCAAAGATTGGTCATCGGACCAATTCCGGCCTCAAAGAACAACGATCAAGTAATGACTTTCTCAATGTCATATCTCTTGAATGAGGAAGATTCAGCCAAGGTTTCCTAGGAGTTTTTTGTTCCTTTCCATGTCCTTTTCAAGTCCAAGCCAAGTTCCAGTATGATCAAGCATGGCACAGAAAGATTCAAAAGTCAGAACAGACAATCCAAGCAGGATAGTTTTATCAGTTTTTCCAGAACCCCAGCTCTGGGGCTATATGTTTTGATTTCTGTTCACAAGGGTTACTTTGGTCTTTTCAGCATGATATTAACCTGTTGAGATTATTTCCAGGTTAGAATTGGCGCGAGAATTACCTCAGTAAATTTATTTTTTACCCCTTAGGAGAGGAAAGCCTCTCATTGGTTCAAATTGCCACTCTTTTGGTATTTGGTCCAATTAGAGCATAGTTTAGTATTTCCCTTTGATTTGCTTACAAGTTGTACTCGAGATCATTAGGGAGTAATCAGCTGTATTTGTTTCAAGCTTTGTAGCTTAGGATAATCCAGGGAGATTAGACAAAATACTTATGCTTAAGCAGCTGCTAATCAAACTGTTAGTTTTCTTTATATTCTAAAGTTTTCTATCAATGATGACATATCTCAGTGTTCATTCAATAGCATTCTCGAGTGTCTTAGTACCCTTGAAAGTTTGTGAGTGTCCTATAACTCTCAATCTTGGTTCAATCAGTACTTGTCACTGGAAATTGGCAAAATCTAGCAAGTGTAAGCTGAGCTTGATCATCCATGCTTTGGTGTGTCTGTAGAGGCATGTGTGCGAGAGTCCTTGCCCTTAATTGCAGTTCTGGTGTGTCTGTATCAACTGTAAGCAAACCTATCCTTTTTATCTGTTGTTGGGTTGTCTTCTATTCCAGCTTCTTGCTTTCAATCAGTTATTGTGAATCCAAACATCTAGATGTGAGTATGTGTGACTGTATGATATATTCTAGCTCAATACTCTGATCTTAGTGAGTTGGCATACATCATCTTGGTATCAGAGCATTATGTTCTTTCTTGGAGTGTGTTTGCTTGTTTTAGTTAAAATGGCCGGAACAAGTAAAACACCACAGGAAGTCTTAGAACAAACTCTAAAAGAGAAGGAAGATGTAGAACAGAAAATGAAGTTTTTAAGTGAGCAGTTGAATTATTATATGAGATTGCATAGACATCAGTTGAATAAGGAGACTGATGATGAGATGGAGGAAGGAGAACGTGAGAATCCTTTCAGTAGGACAGGGAGAGGAGGTCGAGGTCCTAGACCTACACCCAGGAGTAGGAGAAGGATAATAATCACCAAGAGTCAGTGAGCCTGAGGAAAACAGTAAAAGTGAAAGAGAAGTAAGAAGGGAAGATAGGAGGGTTGAAAAACTTGATTTCATGATTAATATACCTGAATATGTAGGAGAACTAGACCCTGATGTTTTCTTAGATTGGTTACAGACAGTGGAAAGAGTCTTCGATTTGAAAGAAGTTTTTGAAGAAAACAAGGTGTAGTTAGTAGCCTTTCAATTGAAAAAATATGCTTCTACTTGGTGGACTAATCTGTAGAGAAGGAGAATGGAGATTGGGGAAGCCAGAGTGAGCACCTGGATTGAGATGAGACAGAAACTGAAGGAGAAATTCCTTCCAGATAACTACATGAAGGAGAACTACAACAAGTTGCAGATTTTGTGCAGGGGAGCAAGTCATTGGAAGAATATACCAAGGAGTTTGAGCATTTGCTTTGAAAGTGCAATATGCAGGAGAATGAGGTACAAACCTATATCAGGTACCTTGCAAGCTTAAATGAAGGGATCAAGAATGTTGTAGAATTGCAGATCTATGATTCCCTTGATGAGCTAAGCTCTTTGGCTCACAAAGTGAAACAATAGAAGAAGTCTAGATCAAAGGACTACAACAGCAACAGATATCTAACCAAGCCCTATACACCAGCCAAACCAAATCCCTTCAAACCTTACAATCCCCCACAAAGAGCCTATCCACCCCCACCCCCACCTCAAGCCAAAAATCCAATCCCAAGACCCCCACAAAATCAGCCCCAAAATCACCCAAAAAGAACCCCAGCCCCTATCAGCAGACCTTATTCAGAAAGAAGATGTTTCAGGTGTCAAGGATTAGGGTACATTGCCTCAGAATGTCCAAACAAAAGAATGGTTACTCTTGCTGAGTACCAGGAAACTTTATTTGTTGATCCTGAACATGTGGAGGGAGAAGAACAGGAGTATGAAGAGCATGAACATAACCCTATCTATGATGATGAGGTTATAGAAGAAGGTCCAGATGAGGGAGAAATGCTTGTGATCAGAAGATTTTTGAGCAGTTCAGCCGTAGAGGAAGCAGATGAGTAGAGGGAGAATATCATTCATACAAGGTGCACTATTGGAGGGAAGGTATGCTCAGTGATAGTAGACAGTGGGAGTTGCACCAATGTAGCATCTAGCACCATGGTGGAGAAATTAAGCCTGGCAACCAAGCCCCACCCAGCTCCATACACCATTCAGTGGCTCAGTTCAGGCAAAGGTATCAAAGTTTCCACTAGGTGCCTTGTTGCTTTTTCAATTGGTCAGTCATACAAAGATGAGGTCTGGTGTGATGTCTTACCTATGGATGTAGTCATTTGCTTTTGGGTCGACCTTGGTTGTATGATAGATCAGTAAACCACTGTGGAAGAGCTAATACCTACACCCTGACCCTAAACCACAGAAAGATTGTCCTTACTCCCATGAAACCCTCACAGTTAACCAAAAAAGCCAAAACCCTGTGTCTTGAACCTAGCCTTGATGTGTTGCTTTTATCTGATCAACATGAGTTTAGCACACAGAAAGACTTGATTCTTTTAGACCTTGAAGAACCCTCAGCACCACAAAATGACCACCCTTTATTCCTACCTTTACTCCAGCAGTTTCAACATGTTTTTCCTGATGAAATGCAACCTGGTTAACCACCTAAAAGAGATATCCAGCACAAAATTGACTTAGTGCCTGGATCACTGTTACCTAATAAGCCATCTTATAGGATGACACAAGCAGATACCAATGAGATACAGAGGCAGGTGGATGAATTATTGGAGAAGGGGATGATTAAGGAGAGTTTGAGTCCATGTGCAGTCCCAGCCTTGTTAGTGCCTAGGAAAGATGGAAGCCAAAGAATGTGTATTGATTGCAGGGCTATTAACAAGATCACTATCAAGTATAGGTACCCTATACCTAGACTAGAAGACATGTTGGATGAGTTACATGGGTCAGTAGTCTTTTCTAAGATTGATTTGAGGAGTGGATACTACCAGATAAGGATCTATGAAGGAGATGAGTGGAAAACAGCATTTAAGACCAAGGGAGGTTTGTTTGAATGGTTGGTCATGCCTTTTGGCTTGACTAATGCCCCATCCACATTCATGAGACTTATGAACCAGGTCCTTAAGCCACTCATAGGCAAGAGTTTTGTGGTATACTTTGATGATATTCTTGTCTATAGCAGGTTTGAGAAAGAGCATGTCAAGCATTTGCAGGAGGTTTTAACTATTCTGAGCAGGGAGGAGTTGTTTGGAAATCTCAAGAAGTGTCACTTCTTTACATCCCAAGTGAACTTCATGGGGTACATTGGTACAGCAGCAGGTATTCAGGTTGATGATGAGAAGATTCAAGCAATAAGGGAGTGGCCTTTGCCCACTTCTATTCATCAAGTCAAGAGCTTTCATGGCATGGCTTCATTTTACAAAAGATTTGTCAAGAATTTCAGCACCATTTTGGCACCAATGACTGAAGTGCTGAAAGGGAAGTCGTTTATTTGGACAGCAGCAATCTAGAAAGCCTTTGAAGAAGTCAAGGAAAAGGTCACTTCAGCACTAGTCCTAGCACTACCCAGCTTCAGCAAAGTTTTTGAGGTAGAATGTGATGCTTCAGGAGTTGGCATAGGTGCAGTTTTAACCCAGGAGGGCAAGCCAGTTGCCTATTTCAGCGAGAAGTTAAATGATGCTAAGAAGAAATACAACACCTATGATAAAGAGTTCTATGCCACCATCAGAGCTCTTCAGCACTGGAGGCACTACCTAATTGGAGTAGAATTCATCCTACATAGTGATCATAAGGCCTTGAAGTTCATTCAAGGGCAGCATAAGCTCAACACCAGGCATGCTGCTTGGGTCGAGTACATGCAGCAATTCCACTTCATGATCCACCACAAATCAAGAGTGCTAAACAAAAGAGCAGATGCATTGAGTAGAAGGTACATGTTGCTTCATATGCTTGATTCTAGAATTATTGGTTTTGAGCATTTGAAAGCTTTGTATTAGGAGGATGGAGACTTTAAGAAGGTGTACCAGAAGTGTCAGCAGCAATCCCAGGGTCTGTACCATATAAACCAGGGATATTTGTTCAAAGGAAGCAGGTTGTGTGTCCCTAAAAGTAGTTTTGGAGAACTGTTGATCACATAAGTCCATGGAGGAAGTTTAGCAGGACATTTTGGAGTTGAGAAAACATTGCTGATGTTGAAAGAGCACTACAGTTGGCCAAAGATGAGGAAAGATGTGGAGCATCTACTAAAGAGGTGCAATGTGTGTCAATTGGCAAAGTCACATAGCCTACCTCAAGGCTTGTACACACCATTGCCAGTTCCCAGCAGCCCTTGGGAAGATGTTAGCCTTGATTTCATTGTAGGTTTGCCAAGAACTCAGAGAGGGAAGGATTCAATCATGGTGGGGGTTGATAGATTCTCAAAGATGGAACATTTCATCCCATGCCACACCACCTTTGATGCCACAAGAGTAGCTGAGTTATTCTTCCAGGAGATTGTCAGATTACATTGAATCCCAAAAACAATGGTGTCTGACAGGGATACCAAGTTTTTGAGCCATTTTTGGGTTACCTGATGGAAGAAATTGGGCACCCAACTCAAGTATAGCACCACTTGCCACCCACAGACTGATGGCCAGACAGAGGTTACTAATAGAACACTTGGAATCCTATTGAGAGCATTGATCCACAAAAATAAAGAAGGATGGGATACTCTATTGCCCCATGCTGAGTTTGCTTACAACAAAGCACAATCCAAGGCCACAGGCTACTCTCCATTCCAAGTAGTCTATGGTAAAAATCCAATTTCCCCTTTGGATTCAGTTCCACTAACTACTTCTGTCAAATTTAGTTTTGAAGCAGGTAAAAGAGATCTAGTGAAGGAGAAAATTTGTAAATATACTGAACAAGTGTCTATTGCAGCAAACAAGCACAGGAAAAAGGTGACTTTCCAGCCAGGAGATCTAGTTTGGATCCGCCTCAGAAAGGACAGGTTCCCCAGCATGAGAAAAGACAAGCTACTACCAAGAGCAGATGGCCCTTTGAAGTGATTGAGAGAATTGGAGATAATGCCTACAGATTGGACCTATCTGAAGAGTATGGGGGCTCAACAACATTCAAAGTAGCAGATATTCGACCATACTATCCAGCAGATGAAGACCTTCCAAGTTTGAGGACAAACTTTCCTCAACCTGGGGAGGATGATGGAGACCATCAAGGAGAACGATCAGCAGCACCAGCTTCACCAGCAAAGGAGGCATCTCTAAGAGCTTCACCAGCAATTGCAGCAGTAGTACAAGAAGGAGTTCGTGTTGTTTCACACAACTCAGCAGCAAGGGACACCTTTCCAGCAGAAACAACAGGCTTCCAAGCCCCAGCACAAACAACAGACTTCTCAGCAGTCCAAACATCCAACAGGAGGATTTCAGCATCACCAACAACCATCTATCCACCAATAGCATCCATCCAGGCTTGCTACACCCTTGTAAGGCAAGTCCTAGCAACTACAGCCACTCAGCTCACCAGCATTGGTCATCCAGACCAATTCTAGTTCCCATCAACAACAGTCCAAGTAGCTGACTTTCTCAATGTCATATCTCTTGAATGAGGAAGATTCAACCAAGGTTTCCCAGGAGGTTTTTGTTCCTTGCCATGTCCTTTTCAAGACCAAGCAAAGTTCCAGCATGATCAAGCATGGCACAACAAGATTCAGAAGTCAGAACAAACAATCCCAGAAGGATTGTTTTATCAGTTTTTCCAGAACCCCAGCTCTGGGGCTATATGTTTAGATTTCTGTTCACAAGGGTTACTTTGGTCTTTTCAGCATGATATTAACCTGTTGAGATTATTTCCAAGTTAGAATTGTCGCGGGAATTACCTCAGTAACCTGTTGAGAGTAATCAGCTGTATTTGTTTCAAGCTTTGTATCTGCTGGTGTCATCCTATAAGCTGGCTTATTAGGTAACACTGATCCAGGCGCTAAGTCAATTTTATGCTTGATATATCTTTTAGGTGGTAAACCAGGTTGCATTTCATCAGGAAAAACATGTTGAAACTGCTGGAGTAAAGGTAGGGATAAAGGGTGGTCATTTTGTGGTGTTGAGGGTTCTTCAAGGTCAAAAAGGATCAAGTCTTTCTGTGTGCTAAACTCATGTTGATCAGATAAAAGCAACACATCAAGACTAGGTTCAAGACACAGGGTTTTGGCTTTTTTGGTTAACTGTAAGGGTTTCATGGGAGTAAGGACAATCTTTCTATGGTTTAGGGTCAGGGTGTAGGTATTAGCTCTTCCACAGTGGTTTACTGATCTATCATACAACCAAGGTCGACCCAAAAGCAAATGACTGCATCCATAGGTAAGACATCACACCATACCTCATCTTTGTATGACTGACCAATTGAAAAAGCAACAAGGCACCTAATGGAAACTTTGATACCTTTGCCTGAACTGAGCCACTGAATGGTGTATGGAGCTGGGTGGGGCTTGGTTGCCAGGCTTAGCTTCTTCACCATGGTGCTAGAAGCTGCATTGGTGCAACTCTCACTGTCTACTATCACTGAGCATACCTTCCCTCCAATAGTGCACCTTGTATGAAAGATATTCTCCCTCTGCTCATCTGCTTCCTCTACGGCTGAACTGCTAAAAAATCTTCTGATCACAAGCATTTCTCCCTCATGTGGACCTTCTTCTATAACCTCATCCTCATAGATAGGGTTATGTTCATGCTCTTCATACTCCTGTTCTTCTCCCTGCACATGTTCAGGATCAACAAATAAAGTTGCCTGGTACTCAGCAAGAGTAACCATTCTTTTGTTTGGACATTCTGAGGCAATGTACCCTAGTCCTTGACACCTGAAACATCTTCTTTCTGAATAAGGCCTGTTGATAGGGGCTGGGGTTCTTTGTGGGGGATTTTGGGGCTAATTTTGTGGGGGTCTTGGGATTGGAATTTTGGCTTGAGGTGGCGGTGGGGGTGGATAGGCTCTTTGTGGGGGATTGTAAGGTTTGTAGGGATTTGGTTTGGCTGGTGCATAGGGCTTGGTTGGATATTTGTTGCTGTTGTAGTCCTTTGATCTAGACTTCTTCTATTGTTCCACTTTGTGAGCCAAAGAGCTTAGCTCATCAAGGGAATCATAGATTTGCAATTCTACAACATTCTTGATCCCTTCATTTAAGCCTGCAAGGTACCTGATATAGGTTTGTACCTCATTCTCCTGCATATTGCACTTTCAAAGCAAATGCTCAAACTCCTTGGTATATTCTTCCAATGACTTGCTCCCCGGCACAAAATTTGCAACTTGTTGTAGTTCTCCTTCATGTTGTTATCTGGAAGGAATTTCTCCTTCAGTTTCTGTCTCATCTCAATCCAGGTGCTCACTCTAGCTTCCCCAATCTCCATTCTCCTTCTCTACAGATTAGTCCACCAAGTAGAAGCATATTTTTTCAATTGAAAGGCTACTAACTTCACGTTGTTTTCTTCTGAAACTTCTTTCAAATCAAAGACACTTTCCACTGTCTGTAACCAATCTAGGAAAACATCAGGGTCTAGTTCTCCTGCATATTTAGGTATATCAATCTTGAAATCAAGTTTCTCAACCCTCCTATCTTCCCTTCTTACTTCTCTTTCACTTTTACTGTTTTCCTCAGGCTCACTGACGCTTGGTGATTATTATCCTTCTCCTACTCCTGGGTGTAGGTCTAGGACCTCGACCTCCTCTCCCTGTCCTACTGAAAGGATTCTCACCTTCTCCTTCCTCCATCTCATCATCAGTCTCCTTATTCAACTGATGTCTCTGCAATCTCATATAATAATTCAACTGCTCACTTAAAAACTTCATTTTCTGTTCTACATCTTCCTTCTCTTTTAGAGTTTGTTCTAAGACTTCCTGTGGTGTTTTACTTGTTCCGGCCATTTTAACTAAAACAAGCAGACACACTCCAAGAAAGAACACAATGCTCTGATACCAAGATGATGTATGCCAACTCACTAAGATCAGAGTATTGAGCTAGAATATATCATACAGTCACACATACTCACAGCTAGATGTTTGGATTCACAATAACTGATTGAAAGCAAGAAGCTGGAATAGAAGACAACCCAACAACAGATAAAAAGGATAGGCTTGCTTACAGTTGATACAGACACACCAGAACTGTAATCAAGGGAAAGGACTCTCCCACACATGCCTCTACAGACACACCAAAGCATTGATGATCAAGCTCAGCTTACACTTGCTGGATTTTGCCAATTTCCAGTGACAAGAACTGATTGAACCAAGATTGAGAGTTATAGGACAATCACAAACTTTCAGAGGTACAAAGACACTCGAGAATGCTATTGAATGAACACTGAGATATGTCATCATTGATAGAAAACTTCAGAATATAAAGAAAACTAACAGTTTGATTAGCAGCTGCTTAAGCATAAGCATTTCTTTCTAATCTCCCTGGATTATCCTAAGCTACAAAGCTTGAAACAAATACAGTTGATTACTCCCTAATGATCTCGAGTACAACTTGTAAGAAAATAAACTATGCTCTAATTGGACCAAATGCAAAAAGAGTGGCAATTTGAACCAATGAGAGGCTTTCCTCTCCTAAGGGGTAAAAAATAAGTTTACTGAGGTAATTCCCGCGCCAATTCTAACCTGGAAATAATCTTAACAGGTTAATATCATGCTGAAAAGACCAAAGTAACCCCTGTGAACAGAAATCAAAACATATAGCCCCAGAGATGGGGTCCTGGAAAAACTGATAAAACAATCCTCCTGGGATTGTCTGTTCTGACTTCTGAATCTTGTTGTGCCATGCTTGATCATACTGGAACTTGGCTTGGACTTGAAAAGGACATGACAAGGAACAAAAAACTCCTGGGAAACCTTGGCTGAATCTTTCTCATTCAGGAGATATGACATTGAGAAAGTCATTTACAATTTCGTTTCTTTGAGGCTGGAATTGGTATGGATGACCAATGCTGGTGAGCTGGGTGGCTGTAGTTGCCAGGACTTGCCTTACAAGGGTGTAGCAAGCCTGGATGGATGCTGTTGGTGGGTAGATGGTTGCTGGTGATGCTGAAATACTCCTGTTGGATGTTTGGACTGCTGAGAAGTCTGCTGTCTGTGCTGGGGCTTGGAAGCCTGATGTTTCTGCTGGAAAGGCTTCCCTAGCTGCTGAGTTGTGTGAAACAACAAGAACTCCTTCTTGTACTGTTGCTGCAATTGCTGGTGAAGCTCTTGGAGATGCCTCCTTTGCTGATGAAGCTGCTGCTGCTGATCGTTCTCCTTGATGGTCTCCATTAATAACTTGACTCAAAATCAGAAGATTTGAAGAAAACAATTTCAAAAACTTTTAAATTCTCATCCAAACTTTTCTAAGTGAAGCAAGGTAAACTGAAAGAAAGATTGGTTTAGTAATCATCACTTACGGTGTTCTGGATTTTAATCATAATCCTATCCTATATTTTTTTTTTCTAGTCTTTTCTGATTTTTTTGGCTTTTTGAAAAAAGGTGATTGCAAAGGAAAGAAAAAGAAAAAAAAACAAACTAAAAAAAAGAAAAGAAAAATCTAACATGCTCTAACTAATGCAATCTAGGTGAATGCAATCCTAAAACTAGAAAGAAAAACTAAGAAAAGAAAACTAAAAAACTCAACAAAAGAAAACACACTAAAAGTAAGAAAAATCAAACTAAAGAAACAAACTAAAAACAAGAAAATCACACTAAAAATTGAAAAATAAGCACGAAACAAGAAAAAGAAAGACGAAAATAAAAGAAAAATTAGAGAAGTAAAGAAGAAATATTCACAAAGTGATATATAACCCCCCATGCTTAAACACTGCATTGTCCTCAATGCAGAAGACAATGGTGAAGAGGGTAAAGAACAGAGCAAAGGATCAGGGATCCTCGCTTGGTGAGGATGGGGCGGTTTGGTTTAGAGGTGGTGGAGGTAAAGTTCAGTCAATCACGACCTGAATAAGGCTCTTTTAGAAAGAGAAGCATACCTCGCTTTGACATCCCCTTCGAAATTGAAAGGGTTGAAGCTCCTAGAATCCCGAGACGGGGTAGCTTTTTGCTTTCCCTTCTCCGCAGCTGTAGCTTTCCTTTTTTGGCTTCACCCAACTCCATCATCGCCAGGATCACCGGCCGTGAAACTCGGGTTCTTGGTTCTAACCATCTAAACATAAAATCGAATGTGAGTGTTCAAGCATAATAATCTCTCATACTTAGATACCCCCATGCTTGCTTGATACTTAGAGGGTACCAACACAAGTTCAAGCAAGCACTAAAGCAAAGTAGAGTAGATTTACTTAAATACCAATCACATATAACTCGAAATTTAAACCCAAATTTCATCACTTTAAGCTCAATTTAAACAATGTCATAGATTTCAAGCACCAAAGCAACAAGATTGTGATTTTCAATCAAGGTTACTCACTCTTGACAAGCAACTATTATCAAAATCAAACTCAAGTAGCGCGACATCCTTGAGCAAGAACTGTGGTTTACCGAATAAATTCAACATGTAGCTTGATAAATGATGCATAATGACACCACAAAACACTACCGATTGACTATGAGAGGTGAGGTGAAATTTATAACAAAGCGTATGTGAATTCAAGGTGAAATCTCAACAAGAACTAACTCCATAGACAATGTGTTCAAACCTGGAATTTTCGCACATCAAAATTTATAACAAATCCAAAACAATCCACACTCCCCCAATAGTAGCAACCAAGATTCAAAATTTCTCAACTCAACTCTCGCCCGACTATTCCAGAATGGAATATCACATTCCCCAAAATAGAGGTTCACATATTCAAACCTCCAACTCTCAAGATTCGTATCATTCTCCTCTAAATAGAACAACATTACTTCCACATTGCATAACAATCAATAAAGACACCAACTTTTCCAAATCAAGCAACCAAAAATTAGTAGCTAGTATCAAAAATTACTCAAGTAGTGCACCATACCTAAGCATGGACTATAGTGAATTCAAACAAAATTTACAAATATAACTCATGAAATTTGCATAAACTCACCAAGAAATACTAGCAAATAACAATGGAGGTGAGAGATAAGTGAAAATCATACCTTGAATTTGTTGATGGCAAGAAGAAGATGAAATTGCAAGTAATAAGTGAATGAAAATTTTTGGAACTAGGGTTTGGACTGGAGGAGTCCTTGAGCTACTGGGGAGAAGGACAGTGCCAAGGGGTTAGAAGAAGTAAAACGGAAGTAGAGGAACAAGAAGGAAGAAGAAGATGGTGGTGTGTGGTGGTGAGGTACGGTGCGGTGCGAGCAAGAGCAAGGAGAGAGAGAGTTTGAGAGGGAGGAGATGGTAGCGTTTTTTTTTTTTTTTTGTGGTCGTCGAGGGTTTGGAGATGTGAGGAGCAAGGTGTTGGTTTTGATTTCAAAAGGGGAAGGCCAACTAAAATAAGAAAAGCGGGCAAAAATTTTCGGCAAAATCCAGAAGCGCTACCAGCGTTTTTAAGCGATGGCAGCATATTGCAAAAAACACATACCTTCTTGCCACTGGAAGAGGCGCTGGCAGTGCTTACCAGGCGTTGGTAGCGTTTTTGTACCTGACGATGAGATTTTCATTTTCAGCCCTTTTTGCTTTGTTTTACCCCTTTTCTTTGTTTCCTTCTTGTTTTCCCTATAATTTGACGTACCAAAAATCCCTACAAACATCTACCAACTCAAAAATTATTAGGTTAGAGATAATCATTTCAATAAACAACCAAAAACTTCTTATAAATCTCTTCTTTTTCTTTGCAAACTAAAAAGAAAAATTAGCAATAACAAAATAAAAATTACTAAGAGATAAAAATTGAAAGAAATAACTGAAATAAAATAAAAAGTGGGGAGGAATGGATGATAGAAAGTGATGTACATCCTCGTGGTGCTTTGTTTAACGTCGTTAGCTCGACGTTATGGACCCTTAAAAAGATAGGTTTCGGATCTTTGTTCTGGATGCTGTCAATGCCCTTAGTAGCTTGTTAAACTCTCCTTCATGCAGTTTGCAAGCTAGGAAATAAGAGAGCAACTGAAAACTCATAAAATAAAACATTAGTAGAGTTCTCAGTAATATATATCCAATTCACTAAAAAAAATCAAAAGATTCAACATATGTGGTCCACAAGAATTTTGTAGGAATGAATTCCTCTAGGTGTATCCAATAAGGGTTAATGGATGGGTCATAACTTCTAAATTTCCCTAAGGATAACTCATAAGAAATATTGTTAGTTTCACAAAAATTAACTTCATATCCTATATTAACATGAACATCAAAGGTCTTTTCTCCAGGTATGGGTTCCTCAAAGGTTTTTGGTAAAACAAAAACTAGTGAAATAGGAATTGAAGGATTGACTAAATCATTGGAATCAAAGAGTACAATATTATCAAGGTCCTTGTTTGACAAATTTAATTTACCATTAATCTTATTGCTCGGTTTCTCACAAATGATATCAACAGAATCATGATGAAAGTCATCTGCATACCTAGTATCTACCCCATAATGTTCACTCACCTCTAACCCCGTCGACTGAGAAAAAAGTAAGGAAGTATCATGAAAATCAAGAACGCCATCAGCAGTGTTATCAGGTCAACTAGGGTAAGAAGAATAATCTAGACTGGCTTCTAAAGGAGAGGGGGACTTGCTATAATCATATATTCCATCATTAAAATAGGAAGAGTTTGAATTATGGTCGATATCATGCAACAAGTCACACCTTTGCATTAAAGATCCAAGTCTAGAACCACGAAGGCTAGTAGAATCATCATGTTCAGAAGAACCACATAAAGCACAAGTAACTTAATTACGAGGTTGGATATAGGAATTACACATACATGCATAAGGATTAAAGTACTCAGATGCACAATTAGGATTTTTAAAATAATACATATAACATGCAATCCATTCAAGTAATTCCCAAGCATCATCAATAGACTTATCACTAAAACCCAAATAATCTAAATGATTACAATATCAAGAATTTCAGGTTTTCCTAACATGATATCACGTGAAACAAGAAAAACAGATAAGCGCTCAAAATAACGCCAAAACAATTCACGTTCATCCTAAGGAAAATAAAAAGATGTCATATTTTTAGATTTTAAAATTTTTTTGATTTTTATTTGATTTTTTAGGGTTTAAAGAAAAACAATAAAAACCTGGTCAACCAGAGTGCGTTCGTCTAATGGCAGTTGGGGAAACAAGACCCTGACATAGGCGCCAAAAACTTGACTGACCTAAAACGTATAAGGTGTCTGTGTACCGCAACTGTACCTGTCTGTGTAGTAATAAAAATATCGTTCTCTCTCAGGGACTTGTGTTCTACTACACACTAAACTAGTTCACTTCAAAGAATGCTAGGTCGATCAAAGCTTGTGGGTAACGAATTAGGAAATTAAACTAAGAAAGCGAGCAATTAAAGGATTCTATCTGATGGAGACCATCAAGGAGAACGATCAGCAGCAGCAGCTTCATCAACAAAGCAGGCATCTCCAAGAGCTTCACCAGTAACTGCAGCAACAGTACAAGAAGGAGTTCTTGTTGTTTCACAACTTCGGACTAGGAAGCCTTTCCGTGAAACATCAGCTTCAAGCCCGCGAACAGCATAGTTCTCAGCAGTCCAAACATCCAACAGGAGTATTTCAGCATCACCAGCAACCATCTACCCACCAACAGCATCCATCCAGGCTTGCTACACCCTTGTAAGGCAAGTCCTGGCAACTACAGCCACCCAGCTCACCAGCATTGGTCATCCATACCAATTCCAGTTCCCAGCAACAACAGTCCAGGTAGCTGACTTTCTCAATGTCATATCTCTTGAATGAGAAAGATTCAGCCAAGGTTTCCCAGGAGTTTTTTGTTCCTTGTCATGTCCTTTTCAAGTCCAAGCCAAGTTCCAGTATGATCAAGCATGGCACAACAAGATTCAGAAGTCAGAACAGACAATCCCAGGAGGATTGTTTTATCAGTTTTTCCAGGACCCCATCTCTGGGGCTATATGTTTTGATTTCTGTTCATAGGGGTTACTTTGGTCTTTTCAGCATGATATTAACCTGTTAAGATTATTTCTAGGTTAGAATTGGCGCGGGAATTACCTCAGTAAACTTATTTTTTACCCCTTAGGAGAGGAAAGCCTCTCATTGGTTGAAATTGCCACTCTTTTGGCATTTGGTCCAATTAGAGCATAGTTTAGTATTTCCCTTTTATTTTCATACAAGATGTTCTCGAGATCATTAGGGAGTAATGAACTGTGCTTGTTTCAAGCTTTGTAGCTTACGATAATCCAGGGAGATTAGACAGAATGCTTATGCTTAAGCAGCTGCTAATCAAACTGTTAGTTTTCTTTATATTCTGAAGTTTTCTATCAAGAAGAGATATCTCAGTGTTCATTCAATAGCATTCTCGAGTGTCTTAGTACCTCTGAATGTTTGTTAGTGTCTTATAACTTTCAATCGTGGTTCAATCACTTCCTATCGCTATAAATTGACAAAATCCAGCAAGTGTAAGCTTAGCTTGATCTTCCATGCTTTGGTGTGTCTGTAGAGGCATGTGTGTGAGAGTCTATTGCCCTTGATTGCAGTTATGGTGTGCCTGTATCAACTGTAAGCAAGCCTACCCTTTTTATCTGTTGTTGGGTTGTCTTCTTTTCCAACATGTTGCTTTCAATCAGTTATTGTGAATATAAGTATCTAGCTGTGAGTATGTGTGACTGTATGATATATTCTAGCTCAATACTCTGATCTTAGTGAGTTAGCATACATCGTCTTGGTATCAGAGCATTGTGTTCTTTCTTGGAGTGTATTTGCTGGTTTTAGTTAAAATGGCCGGAACTAGTAAAACACCACAGGAAGTTTTAGAACAAACTCTGAAAGAGAAGGAAGCAGTAGAACAGAAAATGAAGTTTTTAAGTGAGCAGTTGATTTTTATATGAGATTGCATAGACATTAGTTGAATAAGGAGACTGATGACGAGATGGAAGAAGGAGAAGGTGAGAATCCTTTCAGTAGGACAGGGAGAGGAGGTCGAGGTCCTAGACCTACACCCAGGAGAAGGAGAAGGATAATAAGATCACCTAGAGTTAGTGAGCCAGAGGAAAACAATGAAAGTGAAAGAGAAGTAAGAAGGCAAGATAGGAGGGTTGAGAAACTTTATTTCAAGATTGATATACCTGAATATGCAGGAGAACTAAACCATAATGTTTTCCTAGATTGGTTACAAACAGTGGAAAGAGTCTTTGATTTGAAAGAAGTTTCAGAAGAAAACAAGGTGAAGTTAGTAGCCTTAAAATTGAAAAAATATGCTTCTACTTGGTGGACTAATCTGCAGAGAAGGAGAATGGAGATTGGGGAAGCCAGAGTGAGCACCTGGATTGAGATGAACTACATGAAGGAGAACTACAACAAGTTGCAGCATTTTGTGCAGGGGAGCAAGTCAGTGGAATAATATACCAAGGAGTTTGAGCATTTGCTTTGGAAGTGCAATATGCAGGAGAATGAGGTACAAACCTATATCAGGTACCTTGCAGGCTTAAATGAAGGGATCAAGAATGTTGTAGAATTGCAGATCTACGATTCCCTTGATGAGCTAAGCTCTTTGGCTCACAAAGTGGAACAGTAGAAGAAGTCTAGATCAAAGGACTACAATGACAACGGATATCGGTAAGCCCTATGCACCCAAACCAAATCCTACAAACCTTACAATCCCCGAAAGAGCCTATCCACCACCACCACCTCAAGCGAAATCCAATCCCAAGACTTCACAAAATCAGCCCGAAATCCCCACAAAGAACCCCACTATCAGCGGACCTTATTCAAAAGAAGATGTTTCAGTGTCAAGGACTAGGGCATTGCCTCAGAATGTCCAAACAAAGATTGGTTACTCTTCTTGAGTACGCAGACTTTATTTGTTGATCGACCATATGCAGGAGAAGAACAGAGTATAAGAGCATGAACATAACCCTATCTATGATGATGAGGAGAAATGCAGGTCGGAAGAGTTTTGAGAATTCAATTCAGTAGAGGAAGCGAGAAGAAGCGAGAGGAGAATATCTTTCATACAAGGTGCACTATTGGAGGAAGGTATGCTCGATGATAGTAGACGATGGGAGTTGCACTGCAACTTCTAGCACCATGGTGAAGAAGCTAAGCGCAAGCCACCGCTCACTCCACCACCATTGTGCTCGATTGCAAAGGAATCAAAGTTTCTACTAGGTGCTCTGTTGCTTTTTCAATTGGTAAGACATCACACCAGACCTCATCTTTGTATGACTGACCAATTGAAAAAGCAACAAGGCACCTAGTAGAAACTTTGATACCTTTGCTCAATCGAGCCAACGAATGGATGGAGTCGCTGGGCTTGTCGCTGTGCTTAGCTTCTTCACCATGGTGCTAGAAGCTACACTGGTGCAACTCCCACTGTCTACTATCACTGAGCATACCTTCCCTCCAATAGTGCACCTTGTATGAAAGATATTCTCCTCTCGCTTCTGCTTCTCTCTTGAATCGCCAAAACTCTTCGATCACAAGCATTTCTCCTCATCTCGACCTTCTTCTATAACCTCATCATCATAGATAGGTTATGTTCATGCTCTTTATACTCTGTTCTTCTCCTGCACATGTTCAGATCAACAAATAAAGTCGCTAGTACTCAAAGAAGAGTAACCATTCTTTTTCGACATTCTGAGGCAATGTGCCTAGTCCTGACACTCAAACATCTTCTTTCCGAATAAGGTCCTGACAGGGCTGCTCTTTGTGGGGATTTTGGGGCTGATTTTGTGGGGTCTGGGATTGGATTTTTGGCTTGAGGTGGGGGTGGTGGTGGATAGGCTGTTGGTGGGGGATAGGAAGGTTTGTAGGGATTTGGTTTGGGTGCATGTGGCTGGCGTGATATCCACATTGTAGTCCTTTGATCTAGACTTCTTCTACTGTTCCACTTTGTGAGCCAATGAGCTTAGCTCATCAAGGGAATCGTAGATCTGCATTTCTACAACATTCTTGATCCCTTCATTTAAGCCTGCAAGGTACATGGTATAGGTTTGTACCTCATTCTCCTGCATATAGCACTTCCAAAGTAAATGCTCAAACTCCTTCGTATATTCTTCTACTGACTTGCTCCCCTACACAAAATGCTGCAACTTGTTGTTCTCCTTCACGTTGTTATCTGGAAGGAATTTCTCCTTCAGCTTCTGCCTCATCTCAATCCAGGTGCTTACTCTGGCTTCCCCAATCTCCATTCTCCTTCTCTGCAGATTAGTCCACCAACTAGAAGCATATTTTTCAATTTTAAGGCTACTAACTTCACCTTGTTTTCTTCTGAAACTTCTTTCAAATCAAAGACTCTTTCCACTGTTTGTAACCAATCTATGAAAACATTATGGTCTAGTTCTCCTGCATATTCAGGTATATCAATCTTGAAATAAAGTTTCTCAACCCTCCTATCTTCCCTTCTTACTTCTCTTTCACTTTCATTGTTTTCCTCAGGCTCACTGACTCTAGGTGATCTTATTATCCTTCTCCTTCTCCTGGGTGTAGGTTTAGGACCTCGACCTCCTCTCCCTGTCCTACTGAAAGGATTCTCACCTTCTCCTTCCTCCATCTCGTCATCAGTCTCCTTATTCACCTAATGTCTATGCAATCTCATATAAAAATTCAACTACTCACTTAAAAACTTCATTTTCTGTTCTACTTCTTCCTTCTCTTTCAAAGTTTGTTCTAAAACTTCCTGTGGTGTTTTACTAGTTCCGGCCATTTTAACTAAAACAAGCAAACACACTCCAAGAAAGAACACAATGCTCTGATACCAATATGATGTATGCTAACTCACTAAGATCAGAGTATTGAGCTAGAATATATCATACAGTCACACATACTCACAGCTAGATGCTTGGATTCACATTAACTGATTGAAAGCAACAAGCTGGAATAGAAGACAACCCAACAATAGATAAAAAGGATAGACTTGCTTACAGTTGATACAGACACACCACAACTGCAATCAAGGGCAATGGACTCTCACACACATGCCTCTACAGACACACCAAATCATGAAAGATCAAGCTCAGCTTACACTTGCTGGATTTTGCCAATTTCTAGCGACAGGAACTAATTGAACCAAGATTGAGAGTTATAAGACACTCACAAACTTTCAGAGGTACTAAGACACTCGAGAATGCTATTGAATGAACACTGAGATATCTCTTCATTGATAGAAAACTTCAGAATATAAAGAAAACTAACAGTTTAATTAGCAGCTGCTTAAGCATAAGCATTCTGTCTAATCTCCCTGGATTATCGTAAGCTACAAAGCTTGAAACAAACACAGTTCATTACTCCCTAATGATCTTGAGAACATCTTGCAAGAAAATAAAAGGGAAATACTAAACTATGCTCTGATTGGACCAAATGCCAAAAGAGTGGCAATTTGAACCAATGAGAGGCTTTCCTCTCCTAAGGGGTAAAAAATAAGTTTACTGAGGTAATTCCCGCGCCAATTCTAACCTGGAAATAATCTTAACAGGTTAATATCATGCTGAAAAGACCAAAGTAACCCCTGTGAATAGAAATCAAAACATATAGCCCTAGAGATGGGGTCCTGGAAAAACTGATAAAACAATCCTCCTGGGATTGTCTGTTCTGACTTCTGAATCTTGCTGTGCCATGCTTGATCATACTGGAACTTGGCTTGTACTTGAAAAGGACATGGCAAGGAACAAAAAAACTCCTGGGAAACCTTGGCTGAATCTTCCTCATTCAAGAGATATGACATTGAGAAAGTCAGCTACTGGATCGTTGTCATTGGAACCGGAATTGGTCCGATGACCAATGCCGTGAGCCGGGTGGTCAGAGTTGCCGTGACTTGCCTTACAAGGTGTGTAGCAAGCCCGATGGATCTTTGTTGCGGTAAATGGTTCCGTGATGCAAATACTCTGTTGGATGTTTGGATCGCCGAGAAGTATGTCTGCGCTGGGCTGAAGCTTTGATGTTTCGCTGGAAAGGCTTCCTAGTCTGAGTTGTGAAACAACAAGAACTCCTTCTTGTACTGTTGCTGCAATTGCTGGTGAAGCTCTTGGAGATGCCTCCTTTGCTGATGAAGCAACTGCTGCTAATCGTTCTCCTTGATGGTCTCCATCAGATGGAATCCTTTAATTGCTCGCATTCTTAGTTTAATTTCCTAATTCGTTACCCACAATCTTTGATCGAGCGAGCATTTTTTGTAGTGAATTAGTTTAGTGCGTAGTTGAACACAAGTCCCTGAGAGAGAACGATATTTTTATTACTACACAGACAGGTACAGTTGTGGTACACAGACACCTTATATGTTTTAGGTCAGTCAAGTGTTTGGCGCCTATGTCGGGGTCTTCTTTCCCCAACTGCCATTAGACGAACGCACTCTGGTTGACTAGGTTTTTATTGTTTTTCTTTAAACCCTAAAAAATCAAATAAAAATTAAAAAAATTTTAAAATCTAAAAATATGGCATCTTTTATTTTCCTTAGGATGAAAGTGAATTATTTTGGCGTCATTTTGAGCGCTTATCTGTTTTTCTTGTTTCACGTGATATCATGTTAGGAAATCCTGAAATTCTTGATATTGTAATCATTTAGATTACTTGAATTACTTGAATGGATTGCATGTTATATGTATTATTTTAAAAAACCTAATTGTGCATCTGAGTAATTTAATCCTTATGCATGTATGTCTAATTCCTATATCCAACCTCGTAATTCAGTTACTTGTGCTTTATGTAGTTCTTCTGAACATGATGATTCTACCAGCCTTGGTGTTGCTAGACTTGGATCTTTAATGCAAAGGTGTGACTTGTTGCATGATATCGACCATAATTCAAACTCTTGCTATTTTAATGATGGAATATATGATTATAGCAAGTCCCCCTCTCCTTTAGAAGCCAGTCTAGATTATTCTTCTTACTCTAGTTGACCTGATAACACTACTGATGGTGTTCTTGATTTTCATGATACTTCCCTACTTTTTTCTCAGTCGACGGGGTTAGAGGTGAGTGAACCTTATGGGATAGATACTAGGTATGCAGATGACTTTCATCATGATTCTGTTGATATCATTTGTGAGAAACCAAGCAATAAGATTAATAGTAAATTAAACTTGTCAAACAAGGACCTTGATAATATTGTACTCTCTGATTCCAATGATTTAGTCCATGCTTCAATTCCTATTTCACTAGTTTTTGTTTTACCAAAAACCTTTGAGGAACCCATACTTGGAGAAAAGACCATTGATGTTCATGTTAATATAGGATATGAGTTTAATTTTTGTGAAACTAACAATATTTCTGATGAGTTATCCTTAGGTAAATTTAGAAGTTATGACCCATCCATTAACCCTTATTGGATACACCTAGAGGACTTCATTCCTAGAAAATTCTTGTGGACCACTTATGTTGAATCTTTTGATTTTTCTAGTGAATTTGATATATATTATTGAGAACTCTACTAATGTTTTATTTTATGAGTTTTCAGTTGCTCTCTTATTTCCTAGGTTGCAAACTGCATGAAGGAGAGTTTAACAAGCTACAAGGGCATTGACAGCATCCAGAACAAAGATCCGGAACCTATCTTTTTAAGGGTCCATAACGTCGAGCTAACGACGTTAAACAAAGCACCACGAGGATGTACATCACTGTCTATCATCCATTCCTCCCCACTTTTTATTTTACTTCAGTTATTCCTTTCAATTTTTATCTCTTAGTAATTTTTATTTTGTTATCGCTAATTTTTCTTCTTAGTTTTCAAAGAAAAAGAAGAGATTTATAAGAATTTTTTGGTTGTTTATTGAAATGATTATCTCTAACCTAATAATTTTTGAGTTGGTAGATGTTTGTAGGGATTTTTGGTACGTCAAATTATAGGGAAAACAAGAAGGAAACAAAGAAAAGGGGTAAAACAAAGCAAAAAGGGCTGAAAATGAAAATCTCATCGTCAGGTACAAAAACGCTACCAACGCCTGGTAAGCACTGCCAGCGCCTCTTCCAGTGGCAAGAAGGTATGTGTTTTTTGCAATACGCTGCCATCGCTTAAAAACGCTGGTAGCGCTTCTGGATTTTGCCGAAAAATTTTGCCCGCTTTCCTTATTTTAGTTGGCCTTCCCCTTTTGAAATCAAAACCAAGACCTTGCTCCTCACATCTCCAAACCCTCGACGACCAAAAAAAAAAAAAAAAAAAAAAACCGCTACCATCTCCTCCCTCTCAAACTCTCTCTCTTCTTGCTCTTGCTGGCACCGCACCGCACCGTACCTCACCACCATCTTCTTTTTCCTTCTTGTTCCTCTACTTCCGTTTTACTTCTTCTAACCCCTTGGCACTGTCCTTCTCCCCAGTAGCTCAAGGACTCGTCCAGTCCAAACCCTAGCTCCGAAAATTTTCATTCACTTATTACTTGCAATTTCATCTTCTTCTTGCCATCAACAAATTCAAGGTATGATTTTCACTTATCTCTCACCTCCATTGTTATTTGCTAGTATTTCTTGGTGAGTTTATGCAAATTTCATGAGCTATATTTGTAAATTTTGTTTGAATTCACCATAGTTCATGCTTAGGTATGGAGCACTACTTGAGTAATTTTTGATACTAGCTACTAATTTTTGGTTGCTTGATTTGGAAAAGTTGGTGTCTTTATTGATTGTTATGCAATGTGGAAGTAATGTTGTTGTATTTAGAGGAGAATGATACGAATCTTGAGAGTTGGAGGTTTGAATATGTGAACCTCTGTTTTGGGGAATGTGATATTCCATTCTGGAATAGTCGGACGAGAGTTGAGTTGAGAAATTTTGAATCTTGGTTGCTACTGTTGGGGGAGTGTGGATTGTTTTGGATTTGTTATAAATTTTGCTGTGCGAAAATTCCAGGTTTGAACACATTGTCTATGGAGTTAGTTCTTGTTGAGATTTCACCTTGAATTCACATACGCTTTGTTATAAATTTCACCTCACCTCTCATAGTCAATCGGTAGTGTTTTGTGGTGTCATTATGCATCATTTATCAAGCTACATGTTGAATTTATTCGGTGAACCACAGTTCTTGCTCAAGGATGTCGCCCTACTTGAGTTTGATTTTGATACTAGTTGCTTGTCAAGAGTGAGTAACCTTGATTGAAAATCACAATCTTGTTGCTTTGGTGCTTGAAATCTATGACATTGTTTAAATTGAGCTTAAAGTGATGAAATTTGGGTTTAAATTTCGAGTTATATGTGATTGGTATTTAAGTAAATTTACTCTACTTTGCTTTAGTGCTTGCTTGAACTTGGGTTGGTACCCTCTAAGTATCAAGCAAGCTTGAACTTGTGTTGGTACCCTCTAAGTATCAAGCAAGCTTGAACTTGTGTTGGTACCCTCTAAGTATCAAGCAAGCATGGGGGTATCAAAGTATGAGAGATTATTATGCTTGAACACTCACATTCGATTTTATGTTTAGATGGTTAGAACCAAGAACCCGAGTTTCACGGCCGGTGATCCTGGCGATGATGGAGTCGGGTAAAGCCAAAAGAGGAAAGCTACAGCTGCGGAGAAGGGAAAGCAAAAAGCTACCCCGTCTCCGGATTCTAGGAGCTTCAACCCTTTTAATTTCGAAGGGGATGTCAAAGCGAGATATGCTTCTCTTTCTAAAAGAGCCTTATTCAGGTCGTGATTGACTGAACTTTACCTCCACCACCTCCAAACCAAACCGCCCCATCCTCACCAAGTGAGGATCCCTGATCCTTTACTCTGTTCTTTACCCTCTTCACCATTGTCTTCTGCATTGAGGACAATGCAGTGTTTAAGCATGGGGGGTTATATATCACTTTGTTAATATTTCTTCTTTACTTCTCTAATTTTTCTTTTATTTTCGTCTTTCTTTTTCTTGTTTCGTCCTTATTTTTCAATTTTTAGTGTGATTTTCTTGTTTTTAGTTTGTTTATTTAGTTTGATTTTTCTTACTTTTAGTGTGTTTTCTTTTGTTGAGTTTTTTTAGTTTTCTTTTCTTAGTTTTTCTTTCTAGTTTTAGGATTGCATTCACCTAGATTGCATTAGTTAGAGCATGTTAGATTTTTCTTTTCTATTTTTTTTTAGTTTGTTTTTTTTTTTCTTTTTCTTTCTTTTGCAATCACCTTATTTCAAAAAGCCAAAAAAATCAGAAAAGACTAGAAAAAAAAATATAGGATAGGATTATGATTAAAATCCAGAACACCGTAAGTGATGATTAGTAAACCAATCTTACTTTCAGTTTACCTTGCTTCACTTTGAAAAGTTTGGATGAGAATTTAAAAGGCTTTTGAAATTGTTTTCGTCAAATCTTCTGATTTTGAGTCAAGTTATTGATGGAGACCATCAAGGAGAACGATCAGCAGCAGCAGCTTCATCAGCAAAGGAGGCATCTCCAAGAGCTTCACTAGCAATTGCAGCAGCAGTACAAGAAGGAGTTCTTGTTGTTTCACACAACTCAAGACTAGGAAGCCTTTCCAGTGAAACAACGAGCTTCAAGCCCGGCCGCAACGAGACTTCTCGGATCAAACATCCAGCAGGAAGATTTCAGCATCACCAGCAACCATCTATCCACCAACAGCATCTATCCAAGCTTGCTACACCCTTGTAAGGCAAGTCCTGGAACCTACAGCCACTCAGCTCACCAGCATTGGTCATCCAGACCAATTCCAGTTCCCAGCAACAACAGTCCAAGTAGCTGACTTTCTCAATGTCATATCTCTTGAATGAGGAAGATTCAGCCAAGGTTTCCCAGGAGTTTTTTGTTCCTTGCCATGTCCTTTTCAAGTCCAAGCCAAGTTCTAGCATGATCAAACATGGCACAGCAAGATTCAGAAGTCAGAACAGACAATCCCAATAGGATTGTTTTATCAGTTTTTCTAGAACCCCAACTCTGGGGCTATATGTTTTGATTTCTATTCACAGGGGTTATTTTGGACTTTTCAGCATGATAGTAACCTGTTGAGATTATTTCCAGGTTAGAATTGGCGTGGGAATTACCTCAGTAAACTTATTTTTTACCCCTTAGGAAAGGAAAGCCTCTCATTGGTTCAAATTGCCACTCTTTTGGCATTTGGTCCAATCAGAGCATAGTTTAGTATTTCCCTTTTATTTTCTTACAAGATGTACTCGAGATCATTAGGGAGTAATCAGCTGTATTTGTCAAGCTTTGTAGCTTAGGATAATCTAGGGAGATTAGACAGAATGCTTATGCTTAAGCAGTTGCTAATCAAACTGTTAGTTTTCTTTATATTCTAAAGTTTTCTATCAATGAAGAGATATCTCAGTGTTCATTCAATAGCATTCTCGAGTGTCTTAGTACCTCTGAAAGTTTGTGAGTGTCCCATAACTCTCAATCTTGGTTCAATCAGTTCCTGTCACTGGAAATTGGCAAAATCCAGCAAGTGTAAGCTGAGCTTGATCATCCATGCTTTGGTGTGTCTGTAGAGGCATGTATGTGAGAGTCCATTGCCCTTGATTGCAGTTGTGGTGTGTCTGTATCAACTGTAAGCAAGCCTATCCTTTTTATCTGTTGTTGGGTTGTCTTCTATTCCAGCTTGTTGCTTTCAATCAGTTATTATGAATCCAAGCATCTAGCTATGAGTATTTGTGACTGTATGATATATTCTAGCTCAATACTCTGATCTTAGTGAGTTAGCATACATCACTATCAAATACTTAAAAGAGTTCAGGGGAGTCCACTCTAGTAAGTCAATTAACTAATCAACAATCCCAGTGTAAAGTGACAAGATAATTCGGAGTCTATAATCTTTCTAGGCCCTTTCATAGCAATCTTTCTATTCGAAGTGAGTTACAACGATTAGACTAAACATTATTTCTAACTATCTAATCTAATCAAAGATAAAGAACTTATTATAATCGACCCTAGGCAAGAATAATTATTTCTAAATATTTTCTAAACCTATTCAATCTACGCTTTTCTAATTCAAGACTTAAACTTTCGTCATATTATCATGAATCTAATACCAAGTAAAAGGCGGTTAGCTAGATTTTACTATGACATACAATATACGGAGATTAAACGAATAAAAGGATAACCTTACACCAAGATTGTATTCAAAATTAACAAAACGACATCGAGTTTATCCCCTAAACAAAGGGATTTAGCTACTCATGATAATAACTAAGAAAACAATAGTGAAAACTGAATAACGAAGCATAAAGTAAAGAGAATTTAAACCAAACGTCCGAGTCTTTGAATTCGATCTCTTCGTGTCACCTGTTCGATCTCCTCCTCCTCCTCTTTTGTTCCTAATCTACATGAACGACTCTCCGAAGGGAGGAAATACAAGGAAAACCTATGCCTAACGGCGTATGAAATAAACTGAAAAATTAGTCGATGATGTCTCGAACGAATGGTTGAGGCGCCTTTTATATAGCACGATTAGGGCACAAAACGCTGGCAGCGTTTTGCACCTAAAAAGCGTTCTCCGTGTCTTGGCGCTGGCAGCATTTCCGGACGCTGCCAGTGCTTGACAATTTCTTCAACACTCGAGACTCTTGGAAGAAGTGCTGGCAGCGCTTTAAAAACGTTGGCTGTGTTTTGTTGCTACGTCCAAAATTGGGCCAGTCCTTGGCGATTTGGGCCGTTCTTTTCTTCAACTTTCTTTTCTTCAACTCTTCTTTTTATTTTCTTTGTATTTTTCTCCCCTTTTTCATTGATTTTCCATGATTTTTGATGTATTTCCTATTTTTCCTGCAAAATGTACCAATCTCGCAACCAAGTGAATAAATCACAGAAATTGATATAAAAATACGAGATTTCGGGTGTAAAAAGCATGAAATAAATGTGAATTTAGCCCTAAAAACACTATGTAAAAATCATTTATCACTCTCGTCCCTCTCATCTCCTTCCATTCTTCACTTCAACCATAGTCATGGACATGGCCATGCTTCTTCCTCTCTTCTCTCATTTTCTCTCTCTAATCCATCTCCCCCCTCTCTCCAAATTCTCAAACTTAGGAGTTGCTCAATTAGAATTATACCCATTATTAGAGCTGCTTCTTCTTCCCCTTCTACCACACAAACCAAAACTTTTTCTATCTTGTTTGTGTGCTTGGGCAACATTTGCAAAAGCCTTGCTGCTGAAGGAGTCTTTCAAGATTTGGTTAAAAAGAGGGGCATCAGTTCTAAAATCTACATCGATTCTGCCGGCACCATTGGTTATCACGAGGTATCGACTGTGCGTTTGTGTTTTTGCCAAGTTAGGTGTCGTGGGGCATACATTGATTCTCCTTGCCATTTTGTATGTGATTTTGTGACTTTCAACGGTAATCCCGCTGACCCGAGGGTGGGGGCAACTTCTATGTCAAGGCCAATTCACTTGTCTGATTTTAGGGATTTTGCTTCTTCATATCAGGATGGATTAGAGAATGAAAATGAGACAGGAGAGGAAGAAGCATGGTCATGGCCATGGATATGGCAGAAGTGAAGAATGGAAGGTGTTGGGCAGTGTCCCAATTCCATTCAGACTCAAGTATGGAAATAAATAATTATGTTCCTTAAAGATACTACTTGGGCTCTAAGTAGTTGAGTTCGACTAGAAGACTATTCTACGTCTACTTGGGTTTACTATAAATACTAGGTTGTTGAACCTAGTTTGGTGTGGCCAAATTAAATTATGTGCCTCTTAGCCACCCTTATGAGATCTCCTTTTTCTATTCCGTTTTAAGAGTTTTTATTATGAGATTGTAATCTCTTTATATCTCGTTACCCTTTCTTTGAGATATGTTTATTGCCATTGTGTTATAACCATTTGAGATCTTTCATTCTTGATCTCGTCGTGTTATACAGCGGTTTGGGATACCCTTTGTAATCTACTCCTGTTGTGCTACAACCGTTTGAGATCTTTCCTTCCTGATCTCGTTGTGTTATATAGCTGTTTGGGATACCCTTTATAATATCTCCATTATAGTGGATTTTATCATTCCTCCTCTGGTTTTTTTCCCGATTTGGGTTTCCACGTAAAAATCTTGTCTCCATCACCATTACATTGATCTTGTTTATTTTTCAATATCTACATCGTCCCTAAATTAATTATCTTGTTTGCTTCCGCTGCAATATTAGATCCAGTTCGATCTGGATTTAATCCCAAACAAGATGTTTTATATCTGAATTTCGATCTTAATAAGATGTTTCATATCTGAATCTTGATCCTAACAAGTGGTGTCAGAGCTAGCCTAACAGAAGGAGATGAGACGGAGGAGGGAGAAAGCGGTTGGAAGAGAGAGAATAAAGATGGGGAGGATGAGGTGGCAAGTCAACGCCGACTGGGCAACTCAACACACACTCCTCCCGCGCCACGTCATTCCGCCACCGAGTTAAGTTCAACTTAACTCGGTGATGTACTATTTAGTCTACTATGCTGCAAAAGTTCATATTATTTAGAACCAAATCTAAAGTTCATATTATTTAGTCTACTATTGACAAAAATTCATATTATTATAATCCAATTTCCCTTATTATTATTGTTAACAATTATTCGCACAAATCAAGTAATCTCCATATACCTACTCTCAAAATAATGTAAATCATAAATAAATAAATCCTAGGTAATATAATTCACTATTTTTAAAAATTCATTTCGAAATGTCTTAGTATACAGCCAGTAAATAATTCTAATTTCTAAATACTTATTTTGTACTACCTCCGTGCCAAATTATTTATCCATTTACCTAATTTGAGAAGACCAATACATATTGGAATTGAGGTAAAAAGTTTGTAATTTACCAAAATTAATCATATTTTAATTGAAGATAATAGTTGTTGGAATTGTAAAAAGTGTTAAGTAAATTTATTAATTAGGGGTAGAAAAGGAATTACAATTGTTGAAATTGTAAATGGGACAAATATTTTAGGACAAAGAAGTTAGATAAAAGGACAAAAAATTTGGGACGGAGGTAATATATGATAATCTCCAAATATTGATATTGTTTAAATATTAATTGTAATATAAAGTAAGAAATAATGTAAAAAGTGTCATGGTAAAATCGGTAAATCTTATTGCTATTTGATTTATGCAATAACAAATGGATATACAATTTACAAGAAAAAACTAAGGGTGTGTTTAAAGAAAAAAGTGGAATGGGTTGGGTATGTAATTTGATTCCTAAAGTGTTGGGAATGGAATATGATTCCAAAACTTAAAGTGTTTGGTGAGAATAGGAATGGAATATTATTATTATTATTATTATTATTATTATTATTATTATTATTATTACTATTATTATTATTATTATTGTTAAAAATAGAGAAAATAATTGTGGCATCTTGGCTAGGTGGCTACTGGGCAGTATTTCGCAAGCTTCCATGGCTACCTTAGGGCAATACCACCATTACCTGTTGTCCACCCAAATTTACAGCAAAGCCCTCAGTTCTCATGGCAAGTGAAGGTCAAAAGTCAGTGAAGGACAAAGCATAAAGAAGATGACCAGAGGAGAGAGAAATAAGCGGGGGGGAAATCTAGACCGCCATTGTTGTATTTGAAGGTCAAAAGACAGATGAAAAAGAGGAAAGTATTAGCAATTGAAGGTGTGATAACCACCACAGGACGACTAAACAGCAGATCTGACAACCGCTTGTGCAGGCGAGCAACCACCCCAGCGAAATTTGCGACAAGCAAGGACTGACAGTAGATCGACATTCGATGGAAGGATGGTAGTTTAGGCTCACAATGACGATGAATGCATAGAGGATTATTGAAAAAAGAAATGCTTAAATTAAATTTAGCCAGGGATACAACTATCCCGCCCATATTTGGGAGGGTTCTAATTCCTCCAATTTGGGGGGGATTGGAATCCCTCAGGATTCTTAATTCCATTCCAGAACACATTGGCCAAACAAAAAAGAAGGGAATTAGATACCACAGGTTTCTTATTCCATTCCCTTTTCGCTTACTAAACAGGCTCTAAATTGTAATTTATGTAGTGGTTCTGTATTTTAATTAATTAAAATTTATATTTAAAATTAAATATGATTTTTAAGTGACATTATGAGGATGGTCAATATAACCCCTTTACAAAACAATTAGTTACAATACTTTTATTATCTTCCAAATTAAGATGATTATTTGAAATTGTGGATATAACCCCTTTACAAAACGTTCTAGCGTGGTCTGCAAAATCCAGATGTAGGCAGTCTTTTTCTCATGAATTGACATTCATGAAGAGATCATTCCTACGGGTAAAAAAAAGGATTTTTGAAACAACCAAAGTGAAACCCAAGTTAAAGAAAAAAGAAACCCAACTTGAAACTGTCTCTAAAAAAAATTTAAAAGAATAAGATGCCAATGGTCATAAATATTGAGATGCAAACCTGTACGCTGCAAGCTACTTGGGAAGAATGAAATATACCTAGACACAATATCTAAATAGCAGACAAAAGATAATAAAACAAGGAAAACTCATAATACCAAACCAACAAAGCTCACCCTGCCACCTTGATTCTAGCTCTCCAAACCCCCTGTCTAGTGCCATGTCCTCCTCTAACCCTAGGTCCTTCAAATATGCTCTAATCACCTTTCTCATAGATTTTTTAGGTCTCCTACGTCCCCAATGACCATGGGGTAGCCTAATCCATTCACACCTTGTGACAAGGGCATCCTCACTTCTCATAAGCACATGCCCAAACCATATCAGTCCAATATCTCTCAACTTATCCTCAATAGACGCTAGTCTTAGTTTGGCTCGACAGACAACACTCCTTATCATTTCTAATCTATTATAACCACAAATCCACCTCACCTTCCTCGTCTCCGCCACATTCCGTCTCTGATAATGAATCTTCTTGGTCACCCAACACTATGCCCCATATAACATTGTTAGCCTAAGCACACTACGGTGCACCTTGCCCATAAGCTTAAGAGGAATTTTCCTATCAAGCAAAACATATGAGGTCGCTCTCCACTTTTACCAACCAACGTTAATTCGACAAGTAACATCCTAACTAATTTCTCCATCACTCTATAAAATAGAACCTTGATATCTAAACTTCTCCACATGTAAAACAACCACCTCTCCAATGGTGATGTCTTGGTTGTGTTCTTCAGTTTCAAGCCCACTAAAATGATAAAACGCATATTTTCTCTTTGACCTACTCAATCTAAAACCCTTGGACTCCAAGTTATTTCTCCAAAGCTCCACTTTGTTAGTTTTTCCCTCGTTTCGTCAATAAGCACTATATCATCTACGAAAAAGCATACACTACAGTGACTCATCCTGAATATCCTTAGTCAGCTCATCCATCACCAAACAAAAAAGAAATGGGCAAAGCGAATACCCTTGGTGTACTCTTATATCAACCGGAAACTCTCGCGTATTCCCAACTATACTCTGGACATTAGCTTTAACATTGTCATACATGTCTTTAATAACCCGAGTATAAGAATAATGCACCCTTTTCACCTTCAACCACTTCCATATCACTTCCCTAGTCACCTTATCATAAGCACTCAAGTATGTTTTGATTTTATGAAAATTAAAATTGATTTCAATTTTGTATTCGTTTCATGCATTAAAAGCTTTTTTATTTGATAGAATTTACAATTTCCCGTCTAACATTTCAATATACTAAAGGTGATTTGCAGTATTACACATTTCACAGGTAAGTATTCTTGAAAATTGTAAGTCTATGTTATTATTGATGGTTCATGGGGAGTCCTTGAGCCCAAATCAAATTTGGGCTCAAATATACCCTATCCCAAAACAATAAATAACAAGAAAGAAAACAAATTACAGGGGCTGAGCTATTTACCTGGAAGTCTCTCGAACACACAAGCCTCGGTCGGGCTTTAACCCTTGAACGCGTCTCTTCGACTCTTGAACACACCATTCTAGACTCCGAGTGGGAAGTCACAAAATAGGAGACATCGACAGTAGTCCATGTAGCACTTGAGACACCGACTGCTAGACTGCCCGATCTTGTTCCAATCAAGATCAGATGAGTATGTGGACCATATCAAATACGGACGACCTTTTCTACTCCACGACCTCGAGGAATCACCCTTGTAGTCCTAAACTGGAAGCTTTCTCATAGAACATTTTCCCGATTTTCAAAAATCTCCAATGAGAGATTACCCAAAGGGGCCTCATTGGATGGAAAGACACTCTTTGGCATCCCATGGGTCACATATATATATAAGGGAGAGAAAAGGGGTTGAAGAGGACTTCCAGCGATGTGGGACGCATGCCTGGAGTTCACCACGGACCGTAGTGACCCCACCATGGATATTGGTGAACAACAGAAGCGAATCTGTTGCTCACAGCCCCACCACGGGCCATGGTGGCCTAGCCACTATCCATGGTGGCCTCGTTCTCCCTAAAATGAGCCTCACACTTCCCTCGATTCAATCCTATATTGTCTTGTGCCTTTTTCCACATACACAATGCCTTCATGTCGCTGACTTGTGTGAGCCTATGGGACCAACTAATTCTGTTGTGACCGAACCTATTCGATCACTTATTAAGGGGACTTCTGGCAAAGTCATTAATCATGAAATTAACTTGGCTAGAGTACTCATATGAAATTGAACATAGTCGGGACATTCCCAACAATCTCTCATTTATCCCACAACTGTTCAATTTGCAAAACTCCCTTGTCTCTTAATGTCTCGCATTCGAATAAGGTAAGTAACCCCGACATCACCCACATCAACTCTTGTTACGAGAAGTTTCAGACATGCTCGAAAGTAACACCAAGTCACACATGAATTGTAAAGAACTCAAGATTGAGGAATTTTCTTGAGTTTAGTAGGAGCCACTTATGACATTCACAAACTTAAAGTGCTCCCGTACGGGTCAATTCAGTAAGTGGTCTCGAAACTCGATCATCATGTCAATCCTACATGCAAAAATTAATAACAATCATCATTGTCCCAACATGATGATCCAATTAGGAACTTAGTCAACATTCGACTAGGCTTAGCAATTCCAAGTTCACTGAATGGGGCTTCATAAGATCAGACATGATCCGACCTTCCCATTTCGGAAATGCTAATCCTTTTGGACGTTTGTTCAATTTTAAACCGAAAAGTTGAACAGAACACATATATTGTTGATGAATATAGTATCTTTAATACTCGAGAACACTACAACCATGAGAAGTAATAAGGTGCTGTAGGACCCCGGGAAAATTCCAAAGGTGCCCTACGCGATGTTGGGCGAGTCGAAAGAGGTGTCTAGTCTTTAAGGGATGTGAATTGAATTTCACATTAAAAATGTTCAACCGAAATGTTTGAATTTTATTCTGAAAATTAAAATTTACAATTTGCCCAGAATACATAAGAAAACCAAAAAACAGAAATTATTGGCACGAAAACCGAGGTAGCCGTGGAATGACCCGGGTCACGTACTGACCCAGGGGCCATGCTGGTCTGCCTGTCGCCCCGAGTTGTGGTCCCAGACCTTTCCAAAATGCCAGAGTGATGGCAGTGAGCTCGGGCCAACAACCGTGCAGGCCCGCAAGGGGTGCTGGATGTTGGACCGAGGCCACTGATTTTTATTATTCACGATTTCTGGTATTCGAATTATTTTGGGAAATAAATAAATATTAAAATTCGAATAAAAACCACATTTAGAATGAATCAAATTTAATGAAGTTTATTATTCACGATTTCCGGAATTCGAATTATTTCGAATGAATTAAATTTAATAAAATTTGTTTTTTTATCACAATGTTTAAACGAATTCTTCGCAATCCATTTTAATTTTAATATGCCCGATCTATTAAGAAAATATCGGAACCCAGGAGAGAGAATGAAAGGAGGAAATAGGCCGATGGTCACGGAGAGGGATCCGTCGTCTGCCCAGGGACCGTGCTTGTCTGCACGCCATCAAAGACAGCCGGGACTCTGTGCTGGTCTGTACGACGCCCCGAGGGCTGCTGAACCGATGTCCTTCTGATTCTCTCATTTCCGGATTCAAGCTATGCAGAATAGATGAACCATATTAAAATAAAAATAAAATGCAATATGGACGAATAAATCAAAGTTATAAAAATATTAAGAGTCGCCAATTAATTCTTAGGAGAATTAGTAAACTCATATTTTTGACTCTGCATAACTGCGAACCAACAGATTCAGATCCGAGGGTAAGGTTACTGTAGGACCTCGGAAAAAGTGACCACTTTTCCCGTGATGCGCTACTAAATGATAGGGAGCCGACTAAGGTTGCTTAATCCTTAAATAAGAATAATTTAAAATTCGAAATTTATTTTCGGGGTGATTAAACTTTATTTATTTATAAATCCATTTTTATTAATTAACCATTCGAAATAACACTAAAGTACTTTAAAAATAATTCAATATTGGCCAAATACCAGATCCAGGCCTAACAGAAGGCAAACAGGCCGCCATAGACTGTTAAAACCCGCGCGGGTTTTAACTGTCCATGGGCTGGACCGTGCTCTTCCTGGGCCAGAGAAGATGGGCTGAAACTGATAAAACCCGCGTGGGTTTTATCAATTTCTGACCATTTTCTCTCGGTTTTAGCCTTGGATTAGCGTATGGAAAATACTAAACCACTTTTTTTAATATTTTGGTGTTAATCCGCATCTTTAAAATAATTAAACGGGTTATAAAGGAATTAAGAGTCGACAGTCGATTTAAGGAAACCGACAAACCTTAAAAAACAATAAAAATAACTCCGGTCTACGAACCCAATTTCTAGATTCGGGAGTAAGGTTACGAATTCGAGAATTATAAGAACTCTCGAATTCGGCTGTTAAAAAACAGACTCTACTAACATTGACATTAAAATGAAAAAGACCGGGGAGAAGTTTAATTAATTTCGTGAAATTATATTCTCATCATGCAATACAAAGTGGATTTTTAGTTTACAAAATATGCACAAGTAATGGGATTAAAATACAAATTACATGATTAAACAACAATAATGAAAATGAAATCGAACCTCTTTTGATTTAGGAGCCCGAATGCGCTGGTCAAGAATCTTGACTTTGCCTTGACTTGGAACTTTTGATGGAAGGATGTAAGTGGTTTAGAAAAATGGTATGAGGGTGACGATATGGATATGACAAAAGTAATTAGGAGAGGTTTTGAGAGTGAATATGGATGATGGAATTTTAAGAGAGTTTAGGTGATAATGATGGTCTTAGTTGATGAAATGGATGAAATGGAAGGGGGGTACTTATAGGTGAAGAGGTAGTGATTTGGAGGGAAAATCATGGGGACACATCTCCATGATCATGCCATGCAAATCATACAATCCCCACGAGTTTTGGCAAGTCAAGGCAAGAGGTCAAACACATGGGGCTAATATCAAGGGGTTGTGATCATTTTTTTGGCGCCGAGTTTCAAGGAGAAAACCCACACGGGTTTTAATATCCACACACGGATCGCTGATGTGGACGGCAAAACGACGCAATTAGGTGATAGAAAACCCGCGGGTTTCATTTGCGCCTGTGCGCAGGCTTATCACATACGGGCCGCCTTTGCTTATTAAAACCCTTGCGGGTTTTGTTCCAGGTACTAGACCGAATCTGCTTCTGGGCCTGAGAATTGTTAAAACCCGCGTGGGTTTTAAAACTCCTCAGTGCAACTTCGCACATCCATAACTCTTTCACACGGACTCCGATTGAGGCAAATCAAAAGGCGTTGGAAAGCTTATGATGTGTACTTTACTCTCATTAAAGGAAATAGGGCCAACAAGACTTGTGGAAAAAATGGAATTCGAAATGGTGGGCATATGTTTGTGGAAAGGGTGCAAAATGAAGGCTTTTTTGTGGTGGGTTGGCCCGATAGCTTCTGATGGAGGAAGGCCCATTGGATTTTCTCTCATGCTAGCCTCTTTTCTTGTTATGCTTGATTTCTACACTTGTCCCGGTACAAAATCCGATTTCTACAGAGAGCCTCCACTTTGATCGAGTCCGAATAAGACGAAGGTCAAAGTAGCTTGAGATGCTGACTGCTTGACGCCTGACTCGAAGATGGATGTTGTCGGTGCTCTTTTGTATGGCGACCAGATGATGTTGATGGTGTCATCGGAGGCCTTTAGGTTGCAACCATTGGACGATTGAAGATGATGATGTCGGTGATGTCGTCGGAGGCGTTTAAGTGGCAATCATTGGACGACTAACGAGGATGATGTCCGTGATGTCGTCGAAGGCCTTTAGGTGGCATCCTTTAGCGACTACTGTTGGTGATGGTGTCATCGGAAACCTTTAGGTGGCAACCGTTAGACGACTGCTGCTGTTGATGATGATATCGTCGGAAATGTTTAGGTGGAAACTGTTGGACGACTGCTGCTGATGATGACGATGTCGTCGGAAACCTTTTGGTGGTAACGTTTGGACGACTAGTGCTGATGGTGACGTTGTCATTGGAGGCCTTTAGGTGGCATCCGTTGGACAACTGCTGCTGATGATGGTGCTCTTTTATACGACAACTGAATGGTGTTGTTTTATGCGGCAACTGAATGGTGCTCTTTTATGCGGCAACCGAATGGTGCAAGGTCCTTTTTAACGACGACATGGAAATCACAAGAAAACCAACTATTAGTTTTTTCGGAAATGGGAGGAGGGTTCAGATTTTTACCTGAGCTTTGGAAACCCTTGGGTCGCAGTCTTTGGGCCGTCAGTTTTGGGTTGTGTGGATGGATGATGTCGGTGCTCTTTTATGTGGCGATCGGAAGATAGATGATGGTGGTGGCTTTTAGCGACGACCTGGTGTTAGTGATAGCTCCCTTGTCTGGTAGATTGATCGCGGCTGATATCCCTTTCTCCTTTGTTTCTGTCAATGTCCTAGTCTTTCCCGGTTTTGATGATGCCCATCGGATTTTCCCAAGGTAGATCGAATTTTCCCGATGTAGTTGATGATGGCCAACAAATCTTTCCGAGGCAGATCGATGTTGATGTTCTAGTCTTTCTTAGTGTCATTCCAGTCTTTCCCGTTGTCCTATATTCTGTCTCGATGTTGTTGCTGATGATTGTTGGCATGTTCAATGCCGAGGGACTTCACCGATCGCGATGTTGATAACCCTGGGGTAGAGACTTCACTGGTCACGATGCTGATGGTTCTGATGTTGGGAACTTCCGCTGGCGACCCTGTTTTTGGTCTTTTTGACGACATTTTTGATGTCTGACGAAACCTCACTGGACGCGATGCCGGTGGCTCTTATTCTTGAGATTACGTCAAACCAAATGTCGATGATTCTTACTGCTGAGGCTGTGTCGAGTCCTCCCGGAAGCTCTGGCAATTTGATGCCGAGGAACTTCACCGAAACTCTGCCGATGACCCTTAAGTTTTGCTTCAAGCGCATAGGTACCAAAATTTCACTGTCAGGAATGGATTCTTGAATTTGCTCGTCGTTGATTTGTATTAGTCAAGTGAAGATTTTGTCTTTTGTGTCAGACATGCGCCATTCGTGTCTGGCTGATGATGCATGACTTGACTGGATGCTAACTTGTCCAGCAAGAGTTGGATTAGAGATTACTCTAATCTTGCTCTCAGTGACTAGAAACCATGTCGACTGTTCTGATTGAGATAGCATATGGGCTTGAACAGCCCCCAGTGTTGCGTTCTAGAGCAACAATGTGGCACTTCCTTGCTTCTTCTCTTTTTTATTTTTGGATATGCGGGTATGCATGCAACTAGTCTACTAAGCTCTTGCGCAAACAATAAAACATTTTTTTTGTTTTTGACACAAGCATTCATGCACTCATGCATTTATGCACGACTATCGATTTTATGTACGACAAACTGACTCGATGGACGATAAACTGACTCGATACTCAACGGATTGACTTGATGTATGACAGACTAACTCAATGTATGACATATTGGCTCGATACATGCCAGACTGACTCAATGCATGACAGATTGACTTAATGCATGACAGACCGACTTGATGACAGAGTGACTTGATGCATGACGGACTGACTCTATTTGACTCTGGCATGACATATGAATGCAATGCAAACCTATTATATGTATGATGCTTTATGTTATTCTACACATGCAATTCTATATGCAGGCAACCCCTTGGATTTCGACAAAGATTCTCTAAGATATAAAATAGGAGGAGGCATCGTCCTTAGTAGTGAGTCTCAATCTCTCCTTTTGCCTAACTTTCCCAAAGGGTTTTCAAGTTAGCCCCTCTTTTCTTTTTTTCCCTTTTTTTTCTTTTTTTTTCTTTTTTCTTTTCTTTTTTTCTTTCTCTCTTTTTTTTTCCTTTCTTGATGAGACCACTATTAGGACGTCTATGAGATTGTAGATCCCGGACCTTGTAGGATAGGGAGTAAGTGTCCCTCTTTTAAACTATCTCCGATAAATGTCTTGAACGATGTCACAAAGGTAGCACGAGCCCCCAGTTTAGAGTAGCTTGTTTCTCAGTCTGTTCATGATCATGTGGTTGTCAATTAGCCGCTGATTTCATGTGGACGGCTCTTGGTCTTGCTAAGAAGTAAGCCACACTTAGGCGTGCTTAAGAGTACGTGGGCATTAAGAACAGAGCCTCGTACTTGCACTAATGACTGAGCTGAAAAGTCCTTAAGAATGATCGTGTCTTGAAGGGAGAAGAGATGGTCAAATGGGATAAACATCATCTCTTGAGAAAGGGCTGAAAGGGATTGTAGATGAGACTTTATTGATGAATGAGATAAGGAGACACTCAGGAACGATCGTGTCTTGAAGAGATGGTCAAATGGGATAGACATCATCTCTTGAGAAAGGGCTGAAAGGGATGGTAGATGAGACTTTATTGATGAATGAGATAAGGAGACACTCAAGAATGATCATGTCTTGAAGAGATGGTCAAAGGGATAGACATCATCTCTTCGGAAAAGGTTGAAACATGGCTATGGAATAATGTCCAAGTATGACGGAAGGAAGATGGAGGGTTGATGGCGATAATAGATAGAATTCAAGGTTTCCTCTCCTTTTGCCTAACCTGCCCTGACGGGTTTTCAGGCTAGCCTCTCTTATTTTCTCACTCTCCTTTTGCCTAGCCTGGGATTCCAAGCTAGCCTCTCTTGTTTTTTTTTTCCTCTCAAAGACCAACATTTTGAGGACAAAGGATGCTCCTTGCAGCGGTCGGGCCTCAAAGAGGTTTTCCGACGTATCCGAGGTGGAATCAGGCCAGCCGTAGTTCTTTAAGCGCAACCTTAATGGATAGTGCCTCGAGGAAGGCTTAATGGTTCGAAAAGATGGTCATGAAGGTTTGAGGGTTCATATGCAGGTTATAGAAGGTTTAGGTGTGTGGATCATGTAGGTTATGGATGGATGAAAGGATTGTGAAAGTTATAGAAGGCTGAGGTGTAGGGATGATGAGATGAAGTTTTGAGATGAGATTTTCTGAGGTGTGCATCACCGTCGTTCCCTTTTTTCCTTTTTGTTCTTCCTCCCTTTCTTCTTTATTTTTTTCCACTTTCTTCCTCGTTTTCAACTTTCTTCTCCATGGGATTGACTCCTGTTCTCATTTTGTTGATATTAGTCACAATGCACGCTTTGGCTTTGGGGTAAATATGGATTGGTCATGAGGAGAATGACCAGGTTGGTCAAGGCTAAGTTTTTTTTTTAAACTCCATTTTTCGGCTCCTTTTTTTCCGAACTTCTTCATGGGTCACCTCCCTATTCTACTTTGGTCATAGCACACCTTTTGGATTGGCTTAAGGGTTTGAAAAGGTTGAGGTTTGATGGAAAGGCTAGAAACGTAAGTGGTAGGTGGTCAATCAAGATTGGATGAAAAGATGAGGATAATGTTGGTGATGAAATGAAGGTGAGGCGCAAGCCCCCTGTCCTCGGCACGTATGGTTAAGCTGCTAAATTTCTAATGAGGTGCGTTCACTTTTCGAGAGACTATTGGACTGGGTCTTCCCTGACGACATTCTTTCCTTTTGCTCAGCCTGTTGGATGGAAGGTGCGGGCTGAGTTCTCTCAATCAATTTTTTTTCTCTCCTTTTGCCCCGTTTGCCTCAATGAGGTTTTCAAACCGGCCACTCTATGGTTTTTCACTCTGTTATTTTATAAAACCCTAGATTCGATAAAATAAAAGATGGGAACGAGGTATACAACAAAGATGGAAGGAAAATGAAATTTGTCAGACTTAGTTTGTACGGATGATGGATAGATGAGAGAATTTCTCAACTCAAGTCAAAAGCACAAGCACGAAATTCTGTTTGATCACATAGCAACAAGAGCAAAGAAATGAATGAAGAACTGACTATAACAGACTCTGAGCATGAAATGCTTCACAACTAGTACTGTAGCTACTTCTAAAGCTCCTTTGATGATATGCCCTCCTTGTCCTCTTATGGGGAATCCATGTTATGTCTAGTCCTCTATGCTGCTTTCGGTGGACGCAGTTTCCCTAACTGAATCATGTGCTCAAAGTCTAACAATGCTCTATGTTGTTCCATCGGGATCTATGGTAGCTGCAAAATTTCTCATCATCCAAATATTTCCTTGATGGTTAGCTCATGCCTTGACCTTGACACTAGACAAATTAAGAAAACCCCATCCCAGAGCATGCATAACCTAAATGACCTATATCGACTTCCTGAAATGAAAAAAAAAACGCCTATATGCTGATGCGGGAGAGACTCACCTAAGACATGGGTTTGAAAGTGCTAACTGATATAGATGAGACTTCCTAGAATGCAAGATTGCTATATGCCGACTTAAGGAAAAGACTTACCTATGAGAACGGACTACATGTTGAAATTCTATATGGGACTTCCTAAAGTGCAAATGCCTATATGCTGACTCGGGAGAGACTCACCCAGGACATGGGTTTGAAAGAGCTAATCGATCTATATGGGACTTCCTAGGATGCAAGACTGCTATATGCCGACACAAGGAAAAGACTTACCCACGACATGGGTCTACATGTTCTATATAAGACCTCCTAAAGTGTAAATGCTTATATGCTGACCCGGAAAGACTAACCTATGACATGGGTTTGCATTAGACTTCTAAAGAAAGACAGATATTTACATGATGACTCTAGACACAAACTCACCCACGACATAGGTATTCATGACCTATGAACCTATATGAGACTTTCTAAAGAATGCAAGACGCTTACATGCTAACTCAAGAGAAAGACTTAACGACTCACCCGTGACATGGGTTCGCATGACGTAGACCCTATAGGAGAATTTTATAATGCAAGCCATTCATATGTGGACTCTGGAAAAGGACTCACCCATGCCCTACGAACCTATATGAGACTTTCAAAAGAATGCAAGACGCTTACATGCAGATACTAACACAAATACTCATCCTAGACCTTATATGATGCTTTCTAAAGAAAAAGACACTCATATCCTGACAAAGACTCACCCATGACCTGGGTTTACACTGGACTTTCTAAAAGAGACAAACACACATTAACCTAAGAAAGGACCCACTTATGACCTAGACTAAAGACTCACCCATGACCCGAGTTTAGACTTTCAAAAACAAAACACACATATTGACTTAAGAAAAGATTCACATATGACACGAACTTGTATGAGACTTTCTAAAGACTGAAAGACATTTATATGTAGATTCTGAAACAAAGACTCATCTATGACCTTGGTTTACTAGACCATATATGATACCTCCTAACATGTAAGACACCTATACACTGACTCATGAAGCAACTCAACAACACTTTTTTACAACATGAGCATTATAAAGGGCCAGATAATGTCAAATATAGCGAGCCAACATAAGTTGGAAAGCACAAGTCATTGTTTCTCAATTCGGTTTGACCTAATCCACAGGCCGACCATTTTAAGGAGAATCCGTAACTTGACCCAACAACTTAGACAACTCGAGCTTTATTGGCTATTATGCGGACTAGAATAATGCTCGACAAAACTGACGACCCGTTTTTTTAATCTTTTTTTTTTTTGTGACGCAACACATTTATTTATTTAACTCATGGAAAGTGGATGTTGTAAAGGACCGAATAAAGCTGTCAAAAGGCGAGTCAAAACTGACTTATAAACTCAATTATTAATTCCACCATGGATGGGCTTAACAACGGGCCGACCATGGATTCGTTATACTTAATGATCAAGTTTATGAATTTATCTTCTCTAACCTTAAGACTATTATGGAGGTTAGAACAACACACACTGACTTTGTTTATTATTAATCAATTTTCTTTGGACCATGAGTAAGAGAATATTGAGAAGGGCTGAATAAAATCATCAAATGTGAGTTAAAATGAATCGATAAGGAAGGATAATTAACCTTTAAAATGGATGGGCCTCACCACTAAGCCGACCGTAAAATTTAAAGTTAATTAACCGAGTCTTATTTCTTCTCAAACCCAATGATTATTACACGGACTAAAACAATATCTCAAAATTAGGTCCGTCTCTAATGAAGACCCAACATACAGACACGTATTTACACATAGCATACAACAAGCTTTATTTATTTACTCAAGGAAAACGGATATTGTAAAGGACTGAATAAAGCCAACAATAAGCGAGTTATAATTAATTTATGGGTTTAATTGACAAATCCAATATGGTTGGGCCTAACAACGGGCCGACCATAAATGTGATGGATTTATTAATTAAATCGGCAAATTAATTTACTCAAGCCTAGTGACTATTATGCAGTCTAAAACGTTATCCATTAACTTTATTGGACTTTTTAATTGACTTTTGGACCTTTGTTAAGAGAATTTTGTAAATGGCCATATAATATCATCAAAGGCGAGTCAATGTGTATTTATTAATGAAAATAATCATTCTTCAAGCATAAATGGGCCCTTCCACTTGGGCTAACCATGATGCCTTTTGGGTTAATTATTTTAATTAATGAATAATCATTTTCTCAACCCCAATAAATTTTATATGAATTAGGACAAAACCTCTAAACTAGGGTCGACTCTAAAACATAAGAAAAAAAGGGGAGGGGATACACATAGCATACAGCATACAAAATGAAGGGATACCCTAAACCAAGGTTCTATATTCATGGATTTCTATGGTTGGGTTACATGGCCTACCGCACGTTCTCACCCCGGTTCTCTATACCCTTAGGTAAGGAGTGTGAGGTATTGCTCAAAGAACTTCAAGGAAGCTCTTTGAGTGTAACATGGGGAGAGGAGAGACCAAATGCTTGGCAATGTAGGATGCATCACACAGGTAGTACCCTGCTCGCTCTCGAGGGAATCACCTAGGTATACCTAAACCATCGCCTTTGTGCTAACTAGTCAAAAGACGTGATTAGTGGCCCGGTATGCAAAAGATGCCTAAAAAGAATTATAAAATCGCGAAATAAATCAACTTCTCCCTTTTACAATTTCAAATTAATTTGATATTTTCTAGTTTTACCCTCTTTTTATGTTTAAGTCCCCAGTGGAGTCGCCAATCTATAGGACCTCGGAAAAAGTGACCACTTTTCCCGTGATGCGCTACTTAATGATCGGGAACCGACTAAGGTTGCTTAATCTTTAAATAAGGATATTTTTATTTCAGATAATTACATTTACCCTACCTGACATATGTGGTAATAATTTTTGCACACCCGACATTTGAGAAATAATTTTCACCCTACCTGACATTTAACTGGTCGTAAATTTGAACCATCTAGGATATATTATAATGGTTTTTTGTGAGATTTTCGGGTAAGTATTAAAAAAATGAATAGGAAGTGACATATTTACCCTTGCCATTAATTCAAAATATTTAGAATTAAAAATGAAATTACCTATTTACCCTTATAGAAGATGACTTGAGAAGAGTGGAGTGATATATTTCTTTTTTACATCGACATTCTTTTCCCCCTTTTCCCATACAAAACAATTGAAGGGTCAGTATTGTCATTTCAATCGCAATCTTAAGGGCAGTTTAGTACTTTCACATAATTATATAGGGGTATTATTGTATTTTCATATCTCCGATGACAAGTTACCGAATTTGACACAAAAAAAACACTTTCACTAAATGTGAGGTAGGGTGAAAATTATTTCTCAAATGTCGGGTGTGCAAAAATTATTACCACATTTGTCAGGTAGGGTAAATGTACCTGTGTGATGCTCTTCCCTGGGCCAGAAAAGATGGGTTGAAACTGATAAAACCCGTGTGGGTTTTATCAATTTCTGACCCATTTTCTCTCGGTTTTAGCCATGGATTAGCGTATGAAAAATACTAAACCACTTTTTTTAATATTTTGGTGTTAATCGTGTTAATATTTTGGGTTTTTTAATTTCTAGATTCGGGGTTAAGGTTACGAATTCGAGAATTATAAGAACTCTCGAATTCGCCTGTTAAAAAAACAAACTCTACTAAAATCGTCATTAAAATGAAAAAGACCTGGGAGAAGTTTAATTAATTTCGTGAAATTATATTCTCATCATGCAATACAAAGTGGATTTTTAGTTTACAAAATATGCACAAGTAATGGGATTAAAATACAAATTACATGATTAAATAACAATAATGAAAATGAAAGTGAACCTCTTTTGATTTAGGAGCCCGAATGCGCTGGTCAAAAATCTTGACTTTGCCTTGACTTGGAATTTTTGATGGAAGGGTGTAAGTGGTTTAGAAAAATGGTATAAGGGTGACGATATGGATATGACAAAAGTGATTAGGAGAGGTTTTGAGAGTGAATATGGATGATGGAATTTTAAGAGAGTTTAGGTGATAATGATGGTCTTAGTTGATGAAATGGATGGAATGGAAGGGGGGTATTTATAGGTGAAGAGGTAGTGATTTGGAGGGAAAACCATGGGGACACATCCCCATGATCATGCCATGCAAATCATACAATCCCCACGAGTTTTGGCAAGTCAAGGCAAGAGGTCAAATACATGGGGCTAATATCAAGGGGTTGTGATCATTTTTTTGGCGCTTAATTTAAAGGAGAAAACCCACGCAGGTTTTATAATATCCACACACGGATTGCTGACGTGGACGGCAAAACGACGCGCTTAGCTAATAGAAAACCCGCGCGGGTTTTCATTTTCCTGGGTCGGGGCGCGCCTTGAGCTTGTCCTTCTTCTGGGCCGCCTTTGCTTATTAAAACCCTTGCGGGTTTTGTTCCAGGTACTGGGCCGAATCTGCTTCTGGGCCTGATTTCTGGGTCTGAGAATTGTTAAAACCCGCATGGGTTTTAAAATTGCTAAGTGCAACTTCAAACAGCCATAACTCTTTCATCCAGACTGCGATTGAGGCAAATCAAAAGGCGTTGGAAAGCATATGATGTGTACTTTACTCTCATCATAGGAAATAGGGCCAATGAGACTTGTGGAAAAAATGGAATTCGAAATGGTTGGCATATGTATGTGGAAAGGGCGGAAAATGAAGGCTTTTTTGTGGTGGATTGGCCCGGTAGCTTTTGATTGAGGCAGGCCCATTGGATTTTCTTTCATGCTAGCCTCTTTTCTTGTTATGCTTGATTTGTACACTTGTCCCGGTACAAAATCCGGTGTCTACAGTTACGGATTCGAGAATAGAACCCTCGAATCCGCTCGTCCAAGGAACGGACTCTACTAAATCGGTTTATTAAAGAAAAGAATATTAGCGGAGAATTTAATTAGTTTAATTGATATTATTCAGATGCATGCGATAATTAAATGCGATAAATAAACAAAAGCGATAAAAAAAATACAAACGAATAAAGGACGAAATTAAATTTATCCTCTCAAGTAATCTGATTCTGATTAGTCGTAATTGATTTTTAACATCAGGATTACAACAGTATAAGTTATTACAAGAAAATAAAAATGAAAAAAAAAATTAATATAACAAGTATGGATGTATGCAAATGATAAAGGAGGGAGAAGAAGAAGAAGAAGAGAAGAAGAAGAAGAAGAACAAATCACCTAGTGTCAATACTCTTAGGTGATTCGGTGTGTCGAAAAATGGTGAGAGTAGGGTTGTATTTATACGAAGGAAAGGGAAGAGGAATTAGGTTAAAAATGAAATGTGGGGTAAAAATGGCCAAGTAGACCTGCACGATACGCAAATCGAGGCCCAATTGCGGTCAAATTAGGTTGACACTTTTCTCGAGGTAACCGGGTCCAGCGCGAATCGGGTAAAACTTGACCATGCAAGTTTGCATGGGCCCAAATCATTACCGTGGCACGAATCCCAATGTCGATACATTTCCCGAGGTGGCCGGGTCCAGCGCGGGTTGGGTAAAAACCGAGCCATGCGGGTTTGCACGGCACGAATCCCAAGGTAGGAACGCTTCTCAAGGTGACCGAATCCAACGCGGGTCGGATAAAACCCAACCATGCGGGTCTGCACGGTTTTATTTCCAAACTCGAATTTTTTGGTTGATTTCCATTGGGCCGCGTGCTAGCCTCAGGAAACGGGCCGTGCACACCAGCATGTTTGGTTATTTTGAGCTGTTCAACTTCAAATGACCAAAACTTTCTCATCCGACCTCCGATTGACTTGATTCAAGTGTTGTTGGAAAGCTTGTAATGAGTACTTTCAGCTCTCAAAATGTGGAAACCCATGGAGGTCGGTGGAAAATCGATAATTTTAAGAAACGGCTCAGGTACATGAAAAAAGGTCGATTTTTGCAAGATTTGAACGCGGAAGAGCTAAAAATGGAAATTGGCTAATGTGAAAGGCTTGTTTTTATTTTTGTAGAGGAACTTTATTTGGGTTTTTTTTTAGGGTTTTTTCATCATTTATGCATTTCAAGAATACTTGGCACTTAATCCTAAATGAAAATGAAAATTACATAATCACAAAGCTAAACTATGACAAAATTCAGCGTTTATAGTTAGCCCCCACTTTAATAGAGTCCGAGTAGGACGCTGATAAAAGTAGTTTGAAGACGCTGAAAATGATATGCCCCGGTAGCGAAGTCTCGAGGCGAGATGGCACTTGGAAGCAAATTTCCTGCACCGCATGTATGAATTGAGATGGCACTTGGTAGCAACTGTTCCACGCCTAACTGTACTTTTAAACTTCTGTCCCAGTCTTTCCCGATGTCAATGATCATTTTTTAGTCTTTCCCGGTGTCGTCCAGTCTTTCCCGGTGTCACTCTATCTTTCCCAGTGTCGTCCAGTCTTTCCCGGTACGTTCCGCCCAGTCTTTCCCGGTGTCGTCCAGTCTTTCTCAGTATCGTCCAGTATTTTTTGGTGTCGTCCAATCTTTCCTGGCATCGCCCAATCTTTCCCGGTGTCGTCTAGTCTTTCCCGGTGTCGATTGACGTTTGGAAGCAAAAGTCCAACGTCTTTGTGATGCCTTGGAAATAATATCCTACGACTGATAAAGAGGTGACGCTTGGAAACTATTGTCCTGCGTCTAACTGTATTTCAAACTTCTGTCATCGTATTATTAACGTTCGATGACTGGCTAAAAAAAATAACAACTGAAGAACCCCTGTTAGAACAGAGCAAAGGACATTCACTCAATGCACATCAAGGGCATCTATGTCAAACGACCTGAAGGACATTGGCACTGCTCAAAGGGTTTTGAAGTGAAAGAAAAATGACGACACTTGCTCAGGGAAGTTTTCCATTTAGGCAAGAATCTTTCCTTCTCCTTTTTAGTGTGTGAATCAGACTAATTTCATTAGCCACTGTGCAGACAAAATCGAAGATAAAACTTGGAAGGAATTCCCCAGAAGATCTCGCCGAAAAGGGAAGAATATCTCGACGTCGCAGTAAAGAGAAATTGGAGCAAAAACAGAATCCCCTCTAACGGATACAAAGCGCAACATAATCGATTTAAATAGAAGCATTCAAGACAGAGCAAAGCAATGATTCCACGGAAGAAATCGGGTGATGCAAATCAGAAGAGAGCTTCTGTTGTGAAATCCTTCTTTGTGAGGAAGGTCGAATTCTGTGAGAGAATTCGTTCGAGTGAAATCAAAATTCCTTAACGGATTTAGGAATTGAGTTGTGTTGTTTCAATCGACTCCTAGACGGACTTAGGATCGATTAGAGGTTACACCAAATCTGTGTGTGGAGTGTGAGTTTACCCAGAAACTTTGTTCGCAGTTTTTTGGGTTCGACTGAAAACCCTAAGGACATTGACCTTGGGCATTTCAATCTCTGGTTCGATATTCACTGCAAAGCCCATTCACTGTAAGCAGCTGAGAAGCTTCATTGCAAAGGCCCTTTACCGTAAACAATAAGAAGCGTCCATTGTAAGGCGCTTGGTTCTTTGTAATACCTAAGGTCCTTTACCTTAGGTTATCTTTCTGATTAGTGCAATAAAGGAGGTTATTCAGTTTATATACTTTGCCCTTTATTCATTTTATCTTTATTCTGTGTAAAGGAAGTTCTCAGTCTGTTTAGACCGAGAACCTAACGTCCTTGTCAAGTTGTGATTTGTGCAGAAAAGTTCAGTAACCCTATTCACCTCCCCCCCTCTAGGGTTCTTTCAATTAGTATCAGAGCTTGGTCCACTGAAAAGTCAGAGACTAACCGCTCTGTGGCAAAGATCATGGGAGATCACAACATGGGTGACTTAAGCCAAGGACGTTCATGGAACAGATCACCTCTGCTGACAGGTGACAACTATCGAGTGTGGAAGCGCCAAATGGAAATCTTCTTGAGAAATCAAGATGAGGACATTTGGGACATAGTCAAGGAAGGAAATTATCCTACACCTCAAAAGATCACTTTGAGGATGGAACACAAAGTGACAAGCCAAGATCTGAGTATACGCCTGAAGAAAAAGAGCAAGCAAAAAAGAATACTCATGCACACTATCTTTTAATTTGTAGTCTTAATTCTAACGAGTTTGAAAGAGTGCCAAATTTTGATACAGCTAAACAGATATGGGACTACTTGGTCACCACCTATGAAGGAACAAATCAAGTGAAAAAGACCAAGATCAACTTGCTTGTTCAAAAGTATGAAGGCTTCAAAATGGAAGAAAATGAATCCATTGAATCTATGTTCAAGAGATTCAGTGCTATAACCAATCATCTCAAATCCCTCGGAAAAACATATACAGATGAAGAGCAAATGAACAAGATCCTTCAATGTTTGCCAGAGCACAAATGGGGTTCAAAGGTGACTGCTATTGAAGAAGCACAAAACCAAGAAACCTTGAAGCTTGAAGAGTTGATAGGAAAGCTCCTTGCCTATGAGATACGACTGCCTGAAAGAAATCAGATCAAGGACATTGCTCTCAAAAGCACCAAGGAACCAGAAGAAGAATCAGAGGATGAGGATGAAGAAACCATGGCCATGCTGGCCAAAGGATTCAGGCGACTATACAGAAGGAATCCCAGATTCCGTGGTTACCTAAGAGAGTCATCCTCCAAACCACCTTCACCCAAAGGTAAAACACTAACCAAGGATGATAATGAATACAAATGTTTTGCTTGTGGCGCAACAGATCACTTGGTCAGAGAATGTCCTCATGTAAAGAAAGTCAAGGAACAAAGCGACCTCAGAGGAAAAAGGTCAAGCAGCAAAGCTATGGTCGCCACATGGAGTGAAAGTGAAGGCAGTGAAAGTGAATCTGAGGAAATTGCAAACCCTTGTCTCATGACAAAGGACCTTACAGAAACACAAGCAGAAGAAGCAGAAATAAATGACAGTGATCAGGTATTTACAGATCTCTTTCTAAAATGTCCTTCACATAATTTGAAACCAAGATTGCTAAATCTGCTTGACTACATTGCAACCTCACTGACAAAGTACAATATCTCACTAGAACTGCTGAAACAAACTCCAAAACCATAGAAACCCAATTGGAGATAATAAAAAACCTTACCTCTGATAATGTCAGCATGAGAAATGAAATGATACAGAACCGAAAAGAGCTGAATTCCATTATGTATCAAGAAATAGACCAAGTTCATTTGACCATAAATCCTGAGAAGAAAACCTCTACAGATAAATCTGGTTCACCCAGAACTAATCCAGAAATCTTACCCTTTCATAAACCCACACCTATACCAAAACCAAAAACCAAAGCAAAGTGGGTTCCAAAGAAGCCAAACAATAGACCAGTTCCCCCAAACAAAGAAACCCTTCATAAACCTCTTGGTCCAAAGAAAGGTATAATGTCCTTCAGTGCAGGTATGTCTCAGGGCTCACAACGACCTCTGGTATTTGGACAGCGGATGCTCAAGACACATGACTGGAGATCCAACCAAATTCAGAGAACTAAAAGACATCAGAAGTGGGAAGGTAACATTTGGAGACAAAAGCCAAGGGAAGATCCTTGGAGTCGGCAAGGTCGGTAAGAATTCAGTCAACTGTATAAATGATGTATATTATGTAGAAGGTTTAGAATATAATCTTTTAAGTATTTCTCAGTTTTGTGATAAAGGTTATAAAGTTTGGTTCAATAAGAACTCATGTGTCGTAGAAAAGGAATCTCATGAAATAGTCCTTAAAGGTCATCGGATGAACAATATGTATGTTATTGACCTTAGTGATCATATGACCAAGGACCTTACCTGTCTTAGAGTTGCATCAGATGAAACCTGGTTATGGCATCGTAGATTAGGACATATGAACATGAAAACACTTCAAAAGCTAAAACGCCTAAGTCTAGTTAGAGGACTACCATCTCAAAATTTCATTCGTGACAAGGTATGTGATGCATGCACTAGAGGAAAACAGACCAGAACATCCTTCAAACCTGTATCTCAAGTAACCACCTCTAGATGCTTAGAACTGTTGCATATGGACCTCTGTGGACCAATTCCATACAAAAGTCTAGGAGGACGTTCATACATACTAGTCATTGTTGATGATTATTCTAGATTTACCTGGGTTTTATTCTTGAAGGATAAGACAGAGGCCTACCCCGAATTTGAGAAATTGTACAGGCAACTCAAGGTCCTTACAGGACTCAATCTAGTGTCTATAAGAACAGATCATGGAAGAGAGTTTGACAATCAAGATCAATTTGGAAAATTCTGTGATCAAGAAGGGGTCACACATAATTTCTCTGCCCCAAGGACACCACAACAGAATGGTGTGGTTGAACGGAAGAACCGCACGCTAGAAAACATGGCCAGAACAATCATTTGTGAGAACAATCTACCCCTTTTTCTTTGGGCTGAAATTATAAATGCTTCAAATTATATTCTCAACAGATGTACCATAAGATCCTTCATGAAGAAAACACCCTATGAGCTGTTCAAAGGTAAAACACCAAATGTGGCTCATCTCAAGGCCATTGGATGCAAATGCTTCGTTCACTACAACGGCAAGAAGGCCTTAAGCAAATTTGAGCCAAGAAGTGAAGAAGGTATCTTGGTTGGCTATTCATTAACCAGCAAAGCCTATAGAATCTACATTAAAGCATCCAGAAAGGTGGAAGAATCAATCCACATTATCTTCGATGAAACTTCCACCACTCCATCAGAAAGGTCCTCCATCAAATTCCAAATTCATCAAGATGATGATGAAGAGGACTCTCCTCGTGAATTTCAGCAAGTTCCTCACCAACAAAATGAAGAACCTCATCCAGATGACACCTTACAATCAACTTCAGAAGATGAAGAAACTGAGGCTCAAGGACCTTCGCATGATGCTGAACAAGGTTCCTCCTCAAATACTGAACAAGAACCTTTCTCCAATGAAGGACAAGGACCTTCACTGACAGAAACTCCTCAAATGATTGATAACGCACAACAAAACATCGAGGAGTCAACAAGGACCTTCAGATTCAAACCTGCTCATCCAGCTGACAACCTTCTTTCTGATCTGGAGACAGGTATTAGAACTCGATCCTCTCTTAGAAACTTTTGTGCCTTTCACGCATTTGTGTCTCAGATTGAACCTAAAGGACCTGAAGAAGCCCTAAAGGATAGCAACTGGATCCTAGCTATGCAAGAAGAACTGAATCAATTCGAGCACAACAAAGTATGGACACTTGTTCCAAGACCCATGCACCATCCAGTCATTGGTGTAAAGTGGGTCTACCGTAACAAGTTAGATGAACATGGCACAGTCACAAGAAACAAGGCAAGACTAGTTGCCAAAGGATACAACCAAGAAGAAGGCATTGACTATGAAGAAACCTTTGCACCTGTTGCAAGACTTGAGGCCATTCGAATACTCCTTGCCTATACCGCATCAAGTCACATGAGGCTATATCAGATGGATGTCAAAAGTGCCTTCCTAAATGGCTACCTAAAAGAAAAGTCTATGTGGAACAACCTCCTGGATTCGAACAGAATTCAGACACTCACGTTTACAGACTTCAGAAAGCCCTTTATGGCTTGAAACAAGCTCCCAGAGCTTGGTATGAGAGACTAAGTTCGTTTCTTCTCAGAAATGGATTCACAAGAGGTCTCATAGACAAGACTCTCTTCATCAAAACCTCAGGTAAGGACTCTACTATAATTCAAGTTTATGTAGATGACATTATATTTGGTGCTACTAATGAATATCTAGTGAAGGAATTCTCTGATCTAATGAGCAAAGAGTTTGAAATGAGTCTCGTGGGAGAACTAAGTTTCTTCCTTGGATTGCAAATCAAACAAAACAATGATGGCATCTTTCTCAACCAAAGCAAGTATGTAAAGGAGCTTCTAAAGAAATATGGATTAGAGAATGCTAAACACGCTAAACACTGCAGCACCCCAATGTCCTCCACATTGAAACTTGTTCAGGATCTACAAGGTAAGGACGTTCCTGATAAGCAATATAGAGGCATGATAGGATCTCTACTTTACCTAACTGCAAGTCGTCCAAACATTATGTTTAGTGTTTGCTTATGTGCACGCTTTCAAAGTGCTCCCAAACAATCTCACTTGATCGCTGTCAAAAGGATTTTAAGGTATCTTGCAGGCACCAAGGACCTTGGTCTATAGTATCCCAGAAACAATACACTAAACCTCATTGGATACACAGATGCTGACTTTGCTGGCTCAAGGACTGATAGGAAGAGCACCTCTAGAGGATGCCAAATGCTTGGGTTCTCCTTAATCTCCTGGCAGTCCAAGAAACAAAATGTCGTTGCCCTTTCTACGGCCGAAGCAGAATACATAGCAGCCGGGGCATGCTGTGCTCAAATTTTATGGATCAAACAGCACATAAAGGACCTCGGGATCACCCTTTCAGAAATTCCCATCAAGTGTGATAATAAGAGTGCCATTCAAATCACTAAAAATCCAGTTCAGCACTCCCGTACCAAACACATTGAAGTACGACATCATTTCATTAGAGATCACGTTGACAAAGGCCATATTACACTGGCCTTTGTCCCCACTCATCAACAACTGGCAGATATCTTCACCAAGGCCCTTCCCACTGAGCAATTCATCATCAATCGAAGGGAACTTGGCATGCTGCAACTCGATGACCAGTTGAGGGGGAGCTAGTGTCCCTCCACTCAGGGGGAGCTAAGGCCCTCTACCCCCAGGTATGTTCTCATCTCTGCAGACTCATCACGGTCCTTGACATTCTTGTCACAAGACCCCTTGAGTCTCACCTTTATCACATAAACAAACCTGGCAATGACGTTAAGCAGACAATTCCTCTATAACTGCCTTGCTTAACTCCAACTTATTTTTTCAAAAAAAATTCAAAAACCTCTCTCCTTCTCTCGTCTATTTTCGAAATTAAATCACACGGTTTCTCACACACTTCAAATCCAATAAATCTTCAAAAATCTCATCAAATCAACCTCCCTTTCCCACTTTCCAAAACACATCAAATCATCATAACTTCCCTTTTCCAACCGTCACTTTCACCTTCCCCAATTATGCCTCCAACTTTTATCCCCTTCCTCATTTACTGCCCTTCCTTCCATATCCAAAAATCTCAACCGCCTTCCTGTTTCTATTTAACCCTCGTCCTTTTTACTCGTCCCTCCTGTCTCCATCCTTCTAATCCTCTACCCCACCATCTCTCTTCTCTCTCTACCCTTCCAGCCATGAAAAAACGCCCCGCTCTTAAAAACACAGCCCCATCCCCCCGCAGGGGTTGCCAAACGACTTCGCTCTCGCAAGTCGTCCCCTAATCCTCCCGAATCCACTCAATCTCGCTCATCCTCATCCACTGCTCTTATCCTTCAACCTCAACCACAACCTCTCAATGCCATCACCCACGAGCAACGTGTTCAAACCATCGCTAACCGGCAAATACTATGCTGTGAGAATGTCGACACCGACTCCCTTCTCACCATCTTCCCTTCATTTTCCACCCTGAAGGATCTTGGCTGCTACACCTTCTTCGACTGTGAACCGGTAATTTATCCATCCCTCATTGTTGAATTCTTTGCCAACCTCATCCCAGACACCAAACGTCTTTCTGTAAAATCCCTTGTTTCTGGAGTTGAAATTCTGCTGACTCCCACCCTAGTTGAGCGTATCCTTCATATTCAACCCAGTCCAACCAAACCACCTTTACCCATCCCTTCTGACCCCAAACAAGAACTCTGCCGGCAATTTGCTCGCCCCACTGAACAAAAAAACACCCAATACACTGGTCTGAAGTCTAAAGCCCGTTTTCTCTATTACACCCTGGTTCGGACCATCCTTCCCCGGGGTACAAACAAGGAAACCATCAATGAAGCCTGTGCTATCTTTATCCTGAACGTCCTCAACAATCGCCATCCTGACATTGGTGAACTAGTCGTTCAACATTTTCTAAAAGCAGCCGCCTCTCCTTCTGGCCCCCTGCCCTATGGGAACTTGCTCACCAAGATCTTTCGCCAGTGTCATGTTCCCCTTGACACTGCTGAAAAGTCCACCTTCAACTTACCCACAATTGGCCCCTCTCTCCTCATTACCCTTGGATACCAGCAGCAACCAAATGGCCTATGGCTTCATTTGGATGAGATCAAAGCCGAAGAAGCCTCGCACTCTGCTGCTGCAGCAAAGGATGCCTCTGACGCCCTCCAAACTCATCTTTCCAGCATCAACTCTGCCATAGAGGTCCTTCATCAAGAGGTTCGCCAACTACAACGTGAGGTCAAGGCCCTTCGAGGGGCACGCTCTGAAATCACTGCCGCAATCTCTACTCTGAAGGATGTTGCTCCAGCAGGCATGCAGGCTTTACCAAGCACCCCCATCCCAAGCTCTCCGACCATTGCTCCTAAAAACACCCCCACAGAACCCCAGTCCTAAAAACTGTGCTTCTCTTTCTCTATTTTAAACATTTCTTTTTAATTTTTGCTTTGCCAAACATTCCTCCTGTTTCCTTTTTGCATGAAAGCCAAAAAGGGGGAGATGATCTATGCGTAGCATAGTATGTTTTTACAGGGCCTGTACAACTACAACTAAAACTCTTTTGCTATATCCCTGTATGAATGATCTATACTATGCTTGTATCTAGTTTTGACTTTCACTCAAAAAGGGGGAGATTGAAGAACCCTTGTTAGAACAGAGCAAAGGACATTCACTCAATGCACATCAAGGACATCTATGTCAAACGACCGAAGGACATTGGCACTACTCAAAGGGTTTTGAAGTGAAAGACAAATGACGACACTTGCTCAGGGAAGTTTTCCATTTAGGCAAGAATCTTTCCTTCTCCTTTTTAGTGTGTGAATCAGACTAATTTCATTAGCCACTGTGTAGAAAAAATCGAAGATAAAACTTGGAAGGAATTCCCCAGAAGATCTCGCCGAAAAGGGAAGAATATCTCGACGTCGCAGTAAAGAGAAATTGGAGCAAAAACAGAATCCCCTCTAACGGATACAAAGCGCAACATAATCGATTTAAATAGAAGCATTCAAGACAGAGCAAAGCAACGATTCCACGGAAGAAATCGGGTGATGCAAATCAGAAGAGAGCTTCTGTTGTGAAATCCTTCTTTGTGAGGAAGGTCGAATTCTGTGAGAGAATTCGTTCGAGTGAAATCAAAATTCCTTAACGGATTTAGGAATTGAGTTGTGTTGTTTCAATCGACTCCTAGACGGACTTAGGATCGATTAAAGGTTACACCAAATCTGTGTGTGGTGTGTGAGTTTACCCAGAAACTTTGTTCGCAGTTTTCTGGGTTCGACTGAAAACCCTAAGGACATTGACCTTGGGCATTTCAGTCTCTGGTTCGATATTCACTGCAAAGCCCATTCACTGTAAGCAGCTGAGAAGCTTCTTTGCAAAGGCCCTTTACCGTAAACAATAAGAAGCGTCCATTGTAAGGCGCTTGGTTCTTTGTAATACCTAAGGTCCTTTACCTTAGGTTATCTTTCTGATTAGTGCAATAAAGGAGGTTATTTAGTTTATATACTTTGCCCTTTATTCATTTTATCTTTATTCTGTGTAAAGGAAGTTCTCAGTCTGTTTAGACCGAGAACCTAACGTCCTTGTCAAGTTGTGATTTGTGCAGAAAAGTTCAGTAACCCTATTCACCCCCCCCCCCTCTAGGGTTCTTTCAACAACGTTAGCCCCCAGTGTGCAAATTGGGGGTGACCATCAAAATGCGTATCCAACTTCTATTTCTGAGTATATGAATATTCACAATTCTCTTGAAACTAAAATCTCCGTTGAAAATTAATAAATTTTCTAAGTATATGGATATTTAACTCCATATTTCTTTTGCAAAATTATTAATTTAATTTTAACACACCGCACTGCGTCGTGCTTCTCTTGATATAATTAATTTATTTTTTTGAGTATACAAAATTATTTTTGTACTTCTCTTGAAAATATTGTAACAAGAAAATCTGAGTGTGCACTATTAGTCTTCCCAGTTGAAAATATTGGTCAACTGATTAATTAACCAGTCAAATTGATAGTCAACTGTTAAAATAACCAGTCAAATGGACTGACTTATTTTTTTTAAATTTGAAGATGGGGAAGTGTGAGGAGTGATAAGAGTAATAAAGGTGAGTGTTAAAAAGCAGACACATTTTTCTTCCTCCGTTATGTTTCCTCACTTTCTCTCTCAACAAATTTCCATCTCCATTCCTTCATTTCAAGCTCCAAACCTCCATTTTTGCTTCATCTTCAAGCTTAGTTCAAGTTCGTGCAGGCTCGCCTAGTAGATAGTTCAATTCTCGAGCTTTCTCGGCTCATGCAGACCCGCCAACCATTCCCAGGCCTCGGGTTGTTTTGTGTATGCGAACCGCCCGGCCGTTCGGGCTTGATTTCCTGCTGTAGACCCACCCGGCCGTTCGAGCTTGAGTTTAAGTAGTGCGACGGATCGAGCGGACAGCGTAGGTGAGTTCGTGTTTTCAATTTTCTTTTTGTGTAGACTCGCCCGACTGTGAGTCCGGGTCTCGGGTTTTCTAGCCATGCAGACCCGCCTGACCGTGAGTTCGGTTCTCGGGTTTTCCAACCGTGCAGATCCGCCTGACCCGGTTCGGGTCTCAGATTTTTGATTTCGTGCTGAGTCTCTTGATCGAGTTCGGGTCATGGGTTTTCAATTTTTCGGCAATTGCTTGTACTGTGCAGACCCACCTGACCGAGTTCGGGTCTCCGGTTTTTGATTTCTTGTACTGTGTCGACCACCTGACAGTGAGTTCGAGGTCTCAGGTTTTTAATTTCTCCGTTCTTTTAACTTGGGCAGACCCGCACGACTGTGAGTCGGGGTCTCGGGTTTGTGTGTCGTGTAGACCCGCCTGACCATGAGTTCGAATCCCGAGTCTTCAATTTTTTACCATGCAGACCTGCCTGACCTTGAGTTGGGTCCCGGGTTTTTCTTTCGTGTTGATCCACCTGACTTTGAGTTCGGGTCCCGGGTTTGTCTTCCGTGCAGACCCACCTGGATTTGAGTTCAAGTCTTAGGTCGTGTTTCGCTCAGATCCAATCAAACGTGCAGACCCGCCTAACTGTGTAGATTCACTTGTTCGGACCCGCCGTTTGCCGTTCCCTGGACTTGGTTCAACTTCCACTCGTGCAGACCCACCTGCTTCCCGGGTCACCGTTCAAACTCGTCCAATGGGTTCCTGGGTTACCATTCAGACCCGTCCAGTGGGTACTCGGGTTCAATTTCGAGTTCAAGCTCCCTTCATTTTCTTTGTCTCGTATGCATATAGTGTGGATGAATTAAATTTCTAGAATTTAATCCGAATAATGTAAATTATTCACTTTTCTCATGAAATTTAATTGATTCTAACTGGGACTCTTGGAATAAAATTCGAGTCCTGAACGATTTCTCGAATGGATTCTCGTGAAGTCTTTGTGAATTAAATTTTAGAGTTTTAATTATGAAAATGTACATTTCTTAGAATTAATTCTCGTAAAATTTAATGACTCCGATTTTAGAATTTAATTCAGAAATTGAGTTATTCTCCGAAGTAGTTCTTGTAAAATTTAATGACTCTGATTTTAGAGTTTAATTCAGAAAATAAGTTATTCTCCGAATTAATTCTCGTAAAACTTCAACTCCTTGGACCGAAAACTCTTCTGTTGACAGCGAATTTGGAACTTCTGGCGATCTTAGCGGATATCTGTACAGAGGTGATCAAGATCCTAGGTGAGCGAACCAGAGTCACAATTTTCAAGGTTCCTGTCATTTCTTTTGAGACTCAGACGAGGGACAAAGGAATTCAAATGAGGTCTTATGTATGCTATGCTAGATGAATTACATTACAATATAAGACTCTATTATGTATGTTTATATGCAACCTCATTCTAATGCATGATGTGACCCTTTTTTATCTTTGCGATGCATGTGACTCTTTTTTATTATTCAAGAAGAAAAGAAAAAGAAAAAGAAATTAATATGACTCATAAAGAAAATTAAAAATTAATGTGACTCGAAATGCAAACTAATAAGACTTAAAATGAAAAAAGTAGAAGCTCATAAGACCTCTAAAAATGTGCATGACCTAAAAAAATGGACATTGGTTTGATGCATGCATGCAATATAAAACTCCCACTTTCCCGGAAAAAAAAATGAATAAGGAAAAGTAAATAAAGACTCTGAATGTCAAGGGTGATTTTCAAGTGTGTGTCAGAACAAGGCAAAAATAGCGAAAATAATGAGTTCTCTTGTCGAACTGCCTCGTAACTTCGTAAGTTGCCATGATGCGAACATTGATTGATGAATGAGCCCCCAGTTGCAATGCAACAAAAGATGATATTAAGGGAAAGCTTGACCTGCTTAAGCTACCATAATGCGGATATTGAGTGATGAGTAAGCCCTCACTGCTATTGAACAAATGGCTGCAGATGAGTCAGCATGATGGACCTAGGTGGGTGTTGTCTTCAAGTAACCGTTATTTTGATGCAGTCGGCTTCTTATTCTGTTGAAGGAGTTATCCCTCACTTTGGTGTTCTAAAAGCGAGGATTAACTGACGAATCTCATGCATACACTAATGACAAAATTAGAAGAGCTCACAGGGTTAGAAAATTGGACGATGGACTATGAAAAAGATAGGAATTGTGGTATAGAAAGCATGTTTGTAAGTGGTTAGGCCCCAATGGTGGACAAGACGAGGCTATGGATGGTTAGGTGAGAGTAGTGATTAGATGTAATGGACGATGTGATGAATAGATAAGTAGTTCGATGGATAGAGGTTCGAACTGATGGAGGTGGATGAGATGGTCTATAGATGGAGCACTAGAGCGTGGCGTGGTGGGAGTATTGTTGACTTTTACTTGAGTTATAGTTGTTGACGAGAGGAGAGAAATCCATGAACAATAGAATAAGGGGAGAAAGATGAACATATCAATCACCCATGCTTGAACTTCTCAACAATAGCCTTGAACTTAAATAATAACAAGAATAATAACCAATATCAACCAATATCAATAACCTTGAACACCAAATGGGATTGGATATGACCTTGAATAAAGGTAGTCCACCACCAAAGCCTAACCCCTCACCATGACGATTTTAAAGGAAACATCCACCAAATGATCAATAAAGGAATGACTAGAAACACCACCAAAAGATTGGATAAAGAAATCTAGATTTTGGGAGAAAACTTAGGGAAACCCTAACCAATGCAATAGCATGTTCATAATCATCAAAAGCTGTCTGGAAAAGAGGAAAAATGAGCTATTTATACTAAACATGAATTTAGGTTCAAAAAGAACAAAATAACAAAATAGCGTGCGGGTCGCAGAGGGTTGACTCGGGTGAGTCGCAGACAGTCGCGATCGCTGCTATCCGCCACATTCAGCATTTGGTCGATGGGTCGTAGTGCGAACACAGGCATCGCGGGCGCGACAGACAATTGATTTGGGCGCGACAGTGTTCTAGGCAGCTTTTCCCTGCGGACTTCAAACGCGCATAACTTCTTCATCCGGAAACCGTTTTAGGCCCGTAAGATATCGATGGAAAGCTCTCAGTGTTTACTTTAAGATCCCGAAATTTGAGACCCATCAGAGTTATATTGAAGGACTGTAGACACCGGATTTTGGCACATAGATATATAACATGACTATATAAATACGAAGCAAAAACGAAGAAAAAGAAGTCAGTCGATAAGCTAGACTTTAGCATAGATTTAATGTACTTTTGATGTAATTTTTATTACTTCCTTTTTATGGATTTTTAGTTAGATAGTTAGGAGTTAAGGGAAGCCTAGCCATGCAAACCATGCAAGCCATAAGAGCAAGTGCCAGAGGTCGCGAGATCGAATTCTCACAAACACACTTGAAACACCACACAAAAGCTAAATAACACATGTCATCTGCGTCTAGTGTGAACCACCTATTCCCTAGGTTGGTTGACTTCACACTCCACCGTCCATATATGCATGGACGAAGCTTGATCCCTCCCCCCTAGCATAGTGGCCGACCGGCCTACACTCGCCGACCACACGTGGTCTATTGACCACGTGCTACCGTCCATCATCATGCATCTCCCCCTACTGCCTAGTGAAGTGTAGAGCTACAGAGATTACTATGTGTATGTGCATGTATGCATGTATCTCCTATCCCCCATCCTCCTATAAATACCACTCCACTCAAAGTCATTTTCAGTCATCAACTCACGAATTCACTCATCATCTATCCCTCTCTACTCATTCTCTTACTCACTCTCCTAATCTGTCTTACAAACTCTCTATTTCTTATTATATTCTTCATCTCATGTTCATCTCGTATTCATATTCTATTAATCCTCTAATCCATCCTATCTTCTATTCATAATCTTCATCCTCTTATCATCACAAAAACCCTAAATATATATTTTATCCTATCCTGTTCATCCTAAACTCCACAAAAAACCCTAGCCTAAACACATTCAAAAACCACAAAAAGAGCCTTCCTATTCCCCTCTTTCTATCCATTCTCCTTATTATCTTTTACCATCTTTTCTATCATTATCTTGGCACTTGGAGAGGAGGTTGCTAAAGGCATCAAAGAGGATTCTTCAAGCACTAAAAAGGCTAGGCGAGGCTTTTCCCAACAAAGTAGCAATGTAAGCTTTTAAGTGTCCTTTTTGTATATAATTGTGTATATTCTTTATCTTGTATATTACATTCTTGTTGCATGATTCAATGAAGTAGTTCTATAAAGTATTCCTTCAATTCCCTTCCAAAATTTATCAAAAGCACATTTTAAACTTTTAATAGAGTCTTTCCTTTTGTGAGAGGCGAACTCTTAAAGTTTACTTTTCGAGTTCGTAGCCTTACCCCCGGATCCATTCTTGGGTTTCGCAGGTCGAGTCTTTCTTTCTTTTTGGTTTTGTCTTGGCTTTTCCTTTAAAAAGTCGGGTGGTGACTCCCATTTCTAACCAAAACACATCAAGGATTGCATAAACTATGGCTAACATGGTTTTACAATGTATCGATGCAACTTTAGGGTTTTCTCTCTTATATTTCTAAATAATATTTGCATAAATTGCTTTCTTCTGAGCCTAACATTTAAATGAGCAAATTGGGTTAACTTTAGAAGAGTTTGGAACAAGTGGATGTTCACTCTTAAAGATTTAATTCGATGACTCATAAAATGCCTAAGTAAAGGGAAAGTGGTTTTACAAAATATTATTCATGAAATGTAAGCTTGGTTTCCTTAAAGAGTTTTCAAAGGTTAAACCCCAGCACAAATCACTGAATCACACCCCAATCCAACGTGGACATTCGGAAGCCCGAACGGCGAGGAAAAATGTCCACAGGATTTTTGGCAACTCCACTGGGGAGTTTTTCTAAAGTTGGTAAAACTTGAAAAAAGTTTGTGTGCTTTAAATCATTTGGAAGGAAAATGAATTTTACGTTATAATTATAAGTCATTCTTTTTAGGCATAATGCATTGCATATATCGGGGCACTCCTTTGACATGTAATATGTCGTAGGAGCACATAAATCGGCGGTATTAGGCTTTTTCTCTTTAACCACTAAAATACCCCATGGGATGCCGGACCGGCTATACTCAATTGGTGCCTTTACACCAAGAGAGCATTAGTCACCACATCCACTCATGCATCACTCTACGAGGTCTCCACACGAGCCTCCAAGAGCAACACCCCACACATTCAAGTTGCTTTTACAGCAAGAATGCACGGGGGCGAGTACATGAGCCGCTAAGCCTTATCCAGCCAATAAACCCTTTTGTACATAGAGCCTTGGTTTAGGATACCCCTTTGTTCATATGTATGTTATATGCTACGTGTTTAAATTCGTTGTAATGAGTTGACCCAAGTTGAGGAGTGTTGTTCTAGTCCATATAGTAGTTATCGGGCTGAGAAGAGTCACATTTACCAACTAAGTTAATTAACCTCAAAAATTATGGTTAACCCAGTGGTTGGGCCCATTGATCTATAAAGGTTAATTATCTTGGTCCATAAAGTAAACTCAACTCGCCTTTGATGATTCTATATGGCCCTTTACGATATCTCTTTAACGAAGGTCCAATAAACTTGATTAAAGTGAAAACAAAGGAAGTGGGTAAAGTCTTAGACTGCATAATAATCACTGGGCTAGAGTAAATTAATTTATCGAATTAATTGTCGAATCTGTCACATTTATGGCCGGCTCGTGGTTAGGGCGAACCATACAATTAAGCCCATAAATCAATTATAACTCGCCCATTGTTGGTTTTATTCAATCCTTTATGATACCTACTTTCCAGTAATTAAAAAAAATGGAATAGAAAGGAGGGTCGTCGGTCTTGTCAATCATTATTTTAGTCTGCAAGGCAGTCAACATGGCTCGAATTAAGTCCGAGTCGGTAGCCCAAATTACGGATTCTCCTTAAAACGGTCGGCCTATGGATAGGGCCCATCTGGATTGAGAAACAGTGATTTGTGCTCCTTGACTTAGGCTTGATTCGCCATGCATGACTTTATTCGGCCTCTTGTAATGATTAGTTGTCCTTGGGTCCAAAAATCTGACTAATAAATCAAACAAAGTTAGTGGATAAAGTTTTAGACTGCATAACAATCACCGGCCTCGCATAAATTAATTTATCGAATTAATTATTGAATCCATCATACTTATGGTCGACCCGTGATTAGGCCCAACCATATTGGATTTGGTAATTAAGTCCATAAACTAATTACAACTCGCCTGTTGTTGGTTTTGTTCAGTCATTTACGATATCCACTTTCCTAAACAAATAGGATAAAAAAAATTTATAGAAAGAGTAGGTTGTCAGTCCTATTGATCATTATTCTAGCACGCGTAATAGTCAGTATGGCTTGAGTTGGACTGATAAATTTTCCGAGTTATGGATTTTCCTTAAAACGGTCGGCTTGTGGATGGGGCTCATCTGAATTGAGAAACACTGACTTGCAATTTCTTATCCAGTCCTGATTCGCCATACTTGGCTTTATTCGGCCCTTTATAATGATCAGCTAACCTTACGGTCCATATAGAGTTAGGTCCGTAAGTTAGGTAAAGTGTGTTGTAGTCTATGTGTTTGTGCATGTGCATGTGCATGTGCATGTGTATGTGTCTGTGCATGCATTTGTGCCTGTGCGTCTGTATGTGTATGCGTCTGTGCATGTGTCTGTGCATGTGTTTGTGCCTGTGTGTGTGCATGTGTATGTGTCTGTGCATGTGTTTGTGTTTGTGCATGTGCATGTGCATGTGTATGTGTCTGTGCATGTGTTTGTGCCTGCACGTGTGCATGTATATGTGTCTATGCATGTGTTTGTGCATATGTGTGTGCATGTGTCTATGCATGTGTTTGTGCATGTATATGAGTATGTGCATGTGTTTGTGCATGTGTATGTGCATGTGTGTGTGTTTGTGTTTGTGCATGTGTTTGTGTGTGTATGTGTTTGAGTCTTTAGGTTTTTGTTAACACGTGTTTTGAGTCTTTCTTAGGTTTTTGTTAATAGGTGTTTGAGTCTTTCTTAGATTTTTGTTAACACGAATTTTGAGTCTTTGTTAAGTGTAAATACGTGTTTGATAGGTTTTTGTTAATACATGTTTTGGGTCTTTGTTAAGTGTAAGTACGTGTTTAAGTCTTTATTTGGTAGGTTTTTTTGTTTAACACGTGTTTTGAATCTTTGTTAAGTCTAAATATGTGTTTGTGTTTGTGTTTGTCGAGTCTTCGTTGGAGTCGGAACTAATTTTGAGATATTGTTTTAGTTTGCGTAATAATCATTGGGTTCGAAAAGAAATGAATTTATAAACGCGATTAACTAACCTTAAACTTTATGGCCGGCTTGGTGGCGAGGCCCGTTTCATTTTAAAGGATATTTGCCCTGTTTATCGATTCGTTTTAACTCGCCTTTGATGGTTTTATTCGGCCCTTCCCATTGTTCTCTTATTTTGGGTCCAAAGAAAATGATTAATAATAAAACAAAGTCAGTGTGTATTGTTCTAGCCCGCGTAATAGTATCAAGGATGGAGAAAATAAATTTATAGATTCGATTATTAAGTCTAAAACGAAATCCATGGTCGGCCTGTTGGTAAGCCCATCCATGTTGGATTTAATAGTTGAGTTTATAAGTATGTTTTAACTCACCTTTTGATGGCTTTATTCGGTCCTTTACAAACATCCGCTTTCCATGAATGTAAATAAATAAATATGTCAAGTCTTAAATAAAAATTGTTTAAATAGAAGTCTAGAAATAAGGTTGCCAGTTCGTTGAGCATTATTTTAGTCCGCATAATAGCCAGCTTAGCTTGAGTTAACACAAGTTTGTTAGTTCAAGTGACCGAATTCTCTTTAAAACGGTTGGCTTGTGGTTTAAGCCCATCTGAATTGAGAAACACTTACTTGCGCTTTCCAACTTATGTCAACTCGCTATGTTTGACTTTATCCGGCCCTTTATAATGTTCTTGTTGTAAAAAGTGTTGTTGTTTAGGGTCATGTGGAAGTTAGAACACGTAAACCTATATCACAGTTGAGTTGTTTCCTGAGTCAGTAAATAGGCGTTTTACACAATAGGAGGTGTCATATCATGTATAGTCTAGTACACCCAAGTCATGGGTGAGTCTTTTAGAGTTTGTAAATGTCTTTCAGTGTTTAAGATAATTTGTACAAGGTCGTGTCATATGTGAGTCTTTTCTTGAGTCAACCTGTGTGTTTTCTTTTAGAGTCTAGTGTAAACATAGGTCTAGGATGAGTCTTTGTGTTAGTGTCTGCATGAAAGTGTCTTGCATTCTTTAGAAAGTTTTCATATACGAGGTCTAGGTCATAGGCGAGTCTTTTCTTGAGTCAATATGCGTCTATCATTTTTAGAAAGTTCCATGTATACCCAGGTCATGGGTAAGTCTTTGTTTAAGAGTCATTGTGTAAGTGTCTTTTATTCTTTAAGAAGCCTCATATAAGGGTTTAGGTCCTGCAAATCATAAATGGGTCGTTAGGTCGTTTCTTGAGTCAGCAGGTAAGTGTCTTCATTCCTTAGAAAGTCTCATATAGGGTCTAAGTCAGAGGTAGGTCCTTTCCTAAGTCAGCATGTGTCTTTCACTTTAAGGTTGTCAACCCATGTCATGGGTGTGTCTTTGTCTTGGGTTAGCATACAAGTGTTTTTCTTTTTGTAGAAATTCTGGTATAAGGTCTAAGTCATGGGTAAGTATGTGTCTAGAGTTGTCATGTAGATATTTGTCTTTTTTTAAGAAGTCTAGTGAAACCTATGTCATAGGTGAGTCGTTGAGTCTTTTCTCCTATTGTCGTATCATGTGAGTGTCTTTCTTTTTCTAGGAAGATTAATGTAGGTCCATGTCATAGGATAGGCTTTAAGGGTCGACATATAGGCATTTGCATTTTAGAAACTCTTATATAGATTTTAGGACATGTGGACTCATGTCATGAGTAAGTCTTGTCCTTAAGTCAGCATATAGAGTCTTGCATCCTAGAAAGTCTCATGTAGGTCAATAAGCAGGTTCAAACCCATATCCTAGGTGAACCGTTTCTCGAGTCAGCATATAAACATATTTCATTTTTTTAGGAGGTCCATATAGGTCATTTAGGACATGCATGCATTGGGATGGGTTTCTCTTCTTTTGTCTAGTGTCAAGGTCAAGGCCTGAGCCAACAATAAAGGAAACTTTCGGGATGACAGGAAATTTTGCAACTACCGGGGGTCCCGGAGGCCCATTATGGAGAATTGTTAGACTTTGAGGACATGATCTAGTTAGGGATCTACCCCTACCAAAAGCAGCACAAAGGACCAAATAGAGCATGGATTCCCCATACGAAGACAGGAAGGGCACTACGCCAAAGGAGCTTCAGAGTTAGCTACAATCCTGGTTGTCGAGCATTTTGCTTCTGAAGTCTGTCAGAGTTAAGAGTCAGTTCTTAGTTAACTTCTCGAATTCGGTTGCTCTTGTTGCTACTTGTTCAAATAGAATTTCGTGCTTGTACTTCTGATTTGAGTTGAAAAGTTATCTCGTCCATTAGTCATACTCACAAACCAAATCTGACAAATTCACCTTCTCTTATATTTCCATCTTTGATATACCTCATTCTCATCCCTTCATTTCTTGTAGTCAGGGTTAGAGAGATAGACAGAGACAAGAAGAAAAAAAACGACAACGAGTGAAAAACTATAGAGTGGTCGGTTTGAAAACCTCATTGAGGCAAATCGGGCAAAAGGAGAGAACAAGATTGATGAGAGAAGTCAGCCTGCACCTTTTATCCAGCAGGCTGAGCAAAAGGAGAGAGTCTTGTCAGGAAAGACTAAGTCCAATAACCTCTCTAAAGTGAACACTCCAGCCTCATCAGAAATGTCGTAGCTCAACCAAATGTGTCGATGACAGGGGGCTTTCGCCCAGCCTTCATTTCACTACCCACATTACCCTCATCTTTTCTTCTGATCTCGACCTGCCACTTACTATCTACCATTTACATTACTAGCCTTTTCCGTCAAACCTCAACCTTTTCAAAACCCTTTCATTCATTAAACCCAATCCCAAAAGGTGTGCTACGACCAAGGAGATTAGGAGGCAATCCATGAAGAATATATTTGAAAAAAGTGAAAGTAAAAAAAAAGAGGGTGAAAGCAAGAAGAAAAAAAGAGAAAGGTAGCAAAAAAAAAAAAAGAGGAAAAGGAAGAACAAAAAAAAAAACAAGGGGAAAGAGACAAAGAAGAAGAAAAGAGGGGAGAATAAGAAATTAGAAGGTTGAAATAAAGAGTCATGCACATCAGAAAAATCTCATGAACCTTTCTCATCTCAAACCTTTCCCTCATCATCCATACACCTCATCAAACCTTTCAACCTTCAATAACCTTCCCCATATTTTAATGGCCATCCATAGCCTGTGTATTCATAACCATCTTTCCAAACCATTAAGTTTTCCTCGAGCCACTACCCTTTCAAATTGCATTTAAAGAACTACGAATGGCCTGATTCCACCTTGGATACGTAGGAGAACCTCTTCCAGGCCCGACCTGGTACATTTTACTTTAGAGAGTATTCATCGTTTAATAAACTGGTCATTGAGAGAATAAAAAAGAGAGAGAATAAAAGCTAGTCCGAAAACCCACTTGGGCGGGCTAGGCAAAAGGAGAGGAAACCCCGGATTTCTATCACCATCGTTAACCCTCCATTTTCCATTTTCCATTTTCCTTCTGTCGGACTTGAACATCATTCCATCACCCATATTCCAGCCTTTTCCCAAGAGATGATGTCTACCCCATTTGACCATCTCTTCACCCTTTCAAGACACCATCATCCTTAAGTGTCTCTTTATCCCCATGTTCCAACCTTTTCCAAAGAGATGATGTTTATCCCATTTGACCATCTCTCCTTCCTTTTTAAGACACGATCATTCTTAAGTGTCTCCATTCATTAGCCGACTGTTGTCCACTATCCCTTTTACCAAACATCGTCTTCCAACCTTTTTGAGTCAGTCTTTCGTGCATAAAGTCAATAGTCATGCATATATGCATAATTACATGAATTCTTGTGTCAAAAAAATGCATTGTTTGTAGGAGTCTAGTAGACTAGTTGCATGTATACCTGCACATCAGGAAAATAAAAAAAAAAAAGAAAAAAGAAGATAGAAGCAAAAAGTGCCACATCGTCGCTCCAGAGCGCACTACTGGGGGCTGATTAAGCCCAAACCCCATCTCATGCAAACCGGTCGATGTGGTTCCCAACCACTAAGAGCAAGATTAAGAGCAATCTATAATCCAACTATAGCAGGTTAAGTCAGCATCCAATGAAGTCATAAATCACTTCTCCGACAGGAAGGACAAAATCTTTATTCGCCAGACACGAATGGCGATTGTCCGACACGAAGGACAGCATCATCATGTCGATTGTTCGACACGAAGGACAACATCATCATCTGCCAGACACGAATGGCGATTGTCTGGCATGAAGGACAACATCATCATGACGATTGTCCGACACGAAGGACAAAATCATCATCCGCCAGACATGAATGGCGACTATCCGACACGAAGGACAGAATCATCATTCGCCAGGCACGAATGGCAATTGTCCGACACGATGGACAAAATCATCATCCGCTAGACACAAATGGCACCTGTCGACATGAAGGACAGAATCTTCATCATGAATAACTGATACGGATCAACGAATGGGCGAGATTCAAGAATCCTTTCGCCAAGTGAAATTCTAAAGGCAGCATATATGCGCTTAAAGCAAAATTTGAAGTATCATTTACTTTGAATTCGACTTAAAGTGCTGAAATAAGCAGTAGCATGCAAGTTGTTTGAACAACAACATGCTATAAAAATAAGCTTGTAGAAGAAATGAAGCATACCGAGGAATAAGAGCGGAAGAAGCCATCACTTCTCAATAAAAGCTGAGAATACAAAAAAGAAGAAAATCCAAAAAAACAAGAAGACCAAGAAGAAGCTCCAATTTGTGATCACAAGAGTTCGATTCACACAGCCACATGTTATGCCCTCATTTGCCTAGGCTCAAGTCTGATCGACCTTGGGGCTATCTACAAAAATTGCAAGCAAGTTTGTCTTCTGCATGGCCTGCAAAAGCTAGAGTGAATGCAAAGATTCCTCTCTTCTCTCTAGTGTCCAACCGGCCTAGGGGAAGAAGGAGCCTTTGTCTTTTCTCCATGTTTGTTGCTAAGGCCCGAGTGAGTGTTGTTTAGACCCAATTTTGTGTCTAAATAACGCCTTAATTCTTAGGCTTTTGACTCGTTTCGTGTTTATTTACATGCATTTTAGTACGTTTTTGGTTATTTTGTAGGCTTTGGCATTTTACACAAAAACGAGGTAGCCGAGGCGGAGTTGACCCGGGACCACTTTCCCCACCTTTGGTGTCAATTAGTGAGGTAACACCCGCTACGACCCTCGTAACGGGCGTTACATGCCTTGGAAAGAAGGATGAAACAAAGGGAAGAAAACCAGAGGGTAGCCTCCGCCACCCTATTGGTGGCACCCGCTACCTCAGTTGGGCCGAGGGAGACCGCACCTGCGGTCAGCTGGACCGTACCTACGATCTTACGAAGCTCAATAATCGCCCTGGGTTTTCGCTTGGTGGCACCCGCTACCACTGCTGGACCGCGAGAGACCGTACCTACGGTCTCCCTATGTTATGCGCGTGTTTTCGGCTTGTGCAACGACGTTTTGCCTAACTGTTTTGCCTTGTATATATACTCCTATTGACGATTATCCTGGGGGGTAAGCTAGGGATCCAATTCTAGTACTTAGACATTATTTCCAGCTTTGTAATTAGGAGTTTTAGAGAGAGATTAGTGAGAGATTAATCTAGGGTTTTAGTGATTTGTGTTTGTTATTGAAGATTTGGGGATTCAAACAATTGAGAGATTATTGGATCATCTTTTTATTACTTTCTCTTATTCATCTACAACATTTTGATAAGTTTTCTCTTCCCTTAACTCTTTCATTAATTGTTTTGCTAATCACTTTCTTGCTTGTTTAATTGCTTTGCTTGTTATTTCATTATTTTTCTTGATTTGAGTTTGTTGTAGATAGAAAGCATGCTTACGGTTGGTTTGGATGTTGTTAGCTTAGTTAGTATCATGATTAGTGGCTAGAAACCCTATGGGTTAGGGGGTAATTAAGGGTGTGAATGGGTGATTAGGTTTGGGTTTGCAATATTAGCGAGTAATTAGTTAGGAAATCAATTTCCCACTCTTTTCCTTCCCTCAAGGGGATGTATTTGGGTCCGAAAGCTCCCGAATACATTCAACACTTGTGTTCGAAGGTTGGAGTTGGGATAGTTAATGCTCACCCACGAAAGTGGAAGGAGGTTAACTAGGGAATTCTGTTTCATTAACCCTCCTGGTCTGTGGTGGACTTTGGGGAAGTTAATCCGGACTATCCTCGAAAGAGGAAGCTCGGTGGGTATTTTCTAACGGAATTGCCACTTGATTCTCCCTCCTTGTTATTCTCTTGTTGCAAAACCCATTTTCTCATCCCCTTTGCATCCCGAAAAGCCTCTGAAACCCATTTTCCATTCCTTGACCGACCTTATCTTTGTTTCTTCCGTCGTGACCCCTTCAAATCAATATCCTTAGCTTAGCAATCTCATCCCAACCATCGACCTAGTTTCTATGACCAAGGCCCCTACCTCCTCGAGAAGAACGATATAAAAACTAGGGTACAAAAACCACGTTACAAATGCAAGGATTCCTCTCTTCTCTCTAGTGTCCGGCCGGCCTAGGGAAAGAAGGAGCCTTTGTCTTTACTCTATGCTCGTTTCCAAGGACTCAAGCTTGTACATTTTCAAGGAGGAGCACGGCCAAGTGTGCCCAATAAGGAAGGGCAGTCTTATCAAGAATGAAGCATCTAGTTCCCAATGATCATGCTACCATAAAAATAAGAGCCATCGACATCACAATCAATGAAGTCTCCAGGCATTGAATTGCCATCAAGAATCCAGAGTCACCGGCAGAGTTCGATGCAGTCTCAGCAATAAGAGTCGACGACATCGATTTCGATGAAATCTCATGAATAAGAGCCATTGGCATCGTAACCAGTGAAGTCTCGTCGGCATCAAAAGTGTCATCATCATCATCAGAAAATACCAAAAACAGGGTAGCCCATTGGCATAAGTCCCCATCAGCATCAGAGCCACGGACAGAGTTTCGGTGAAGTCTCAACAACCAGGGCCATCGGCAGAGTTTCGATGCAGTCCCAATCATGAGCCACCTGCAGAGTTTCAATGAAGTCTCTACCCCAAGGCCATCGACATCGCAATCGGTGAAGTCCCTCAACATTGAATTGCCATCATCATCATCATCATCATCATCAGAAAAGACCAAAAACAGGGTAGCTCATTGGCGTAAGTCCCCATCAGCATCATAGCCACCGGTAGAGTTTCGGTGAAGTCTCAACAACCAGGGCCATCGGGCAGAGTTTCGATGCAGTCCCAATCCTGAGCCACCAGCAGAGTTTCGGTGAAGTCTCAACCCCCAGGGCCATTGACATCGCGATCGATGAAGTCCCTCAGCATTGAACATGCCAACAAACATCAACGTCGACACCGAGAAAGACTGGTAACTACACCGGGAAAGACTGGAAACGACACTAGGAAAGACTAGAAAATCAGCACCAACATCCAAGAATCATCGGCATCGTGTCCGATGAAATCTCTCCAACGAGTAGAGCATCATTCTTGCTCGAGATCACCGATCGGCACAAGTTCGCCAACCGCGACACAGGACTTAGCTTCCAAGTGTTAGCCAACATCTTCAAGTAGGATGTCATCAAACGTCCGAGAGCATGTCAAGTAGGATGTCATCAAACGTCCGAGATCACATCAATTAGAGCATCATTCTTGCTCAAGATCACCAATCAGCGCAAGTTCGCCAACCGTAATGCAGGACTCAGCTTCCAAGCATCACCCCAGGCTTTGCACTCCAAAGTCATATCCTCAGGCTTTGCATTCCAAAGTCATATCCCAACCGGTGTCCATCAAATTAAGACTACTATGATTTTCACCCTATCCAGTATTCAATCAAAGAGGGGGCTATCTGTAAACACCGGATTTTGGCACATAGATATATAACATAACTATATAAATACGAACCAAAAACGAAGAAAAAGAAGTCAGTCGATAAGCTAGACTTTAGCATAGATTTTATGTACTTTTGATGTAATTTTTATTACTTCCTATTTATGTATTTTGAGTTAGACAATTAGGAGTTATGGGAAGCTTAGCCATGCAAGCCATAAGAGCAAGTGTCAGAGGTCGCAAGATCGAATCCTCACAAAAACACTTTAAACACCTCACAAACGCTAAATAACACATGTCATCTCGGTCTAGTGTGAACCACCTATTCCCTAGGTTGGTTAACTTCACACTCCACCGTCCATGCATGCATGGACGAACCTGGATCCCTCCCCTCTGGCGTAGTGGCCGACTGGCCTACACTCGCCGACCACATGTGGTCAATTGACCACGTGCTGCCATCCATCATCATGCATCTCCCCTTACTGCCTAGTGAAGTGTAGAGCTACGAAGATTACTATGTGTATGTGCATGTATGCATGTATCTCCTATCCCCCATCCTCCTATAAATACAACTCCTCTCCAAGTCATTTTCACTCATCAACTCACAAATTCACTCATCATCTATCCCTCTCCACTCATTCTCTTACTCTCTCTAATCTCTCTCACAAACTCTCTATTTCTTATTATATTCTTCATCTCATGTTCATCTCATATTCATATTCATATTCTATTCATCCTCTAATCCATCCTATCTTCCATTCATAATCTTCATCCTCTTATCATCACAAAAACCCTAAATACATATCCTATCCTATCCTGTCCATCCCAAACTCCACAAAAAAACCCTAGCCTAAACACATTCAAAAACCACAAAAAGAGCCTTCTTATTCCCCTCTTTCTATCCATTCTCCTTCTTATCTTTTACAATCTTTTATATCATTATCTTGGCACTTGGAGAGGAGGTTGCTAAAGGCATCAAAGAGGATTCTTCAAGCACCAAAAGGGCTAGGCAAGGCTTTTCCCAACAAAGTAGCAATGTAAGCTTTTAAGTGTTCTTTTTGTATATAATTGTGTATATTCATTATCTTGTATATTACATTCTTGTTGCATGATTCAATAAAGTAATTCTATAAAGTATTCCTTCAATTCCCTTCCAAACTTTATCAAAAGCACATTTTAAACTTTTAGTAGAGTCTTTCCTTTTGTGAGAGGCGAACTCTTAAAGTTTACTTTTCGATTTCGTAGCCTTATCCCCGGATCCATTCTTGGGTTTCGCAGGCGGAGTCTTTCTTTCTTTCTTTTTGGTTTTGTCTTGGCTTTTCCCTTAAAAAGTCGGGTGGCGACTCCCATTTCTAACCAAAAAAACATCGAGGATTGCATAAACTATGGCTAACATGGTTTTACAATGTATCGATGCAACTTTAGGGTTTTCTCTCTTATATTTCTAAATAATGTTTGCATAAATTGCTTACTTCCGAGCCTAACATTTAAATGAGCAAATTGGGTTAAATTTAGAAGAGTTTGGAACAAGTGGATGTTCACTCTTAAAGATTTAATTTGATGACTCATAAAATTCCTAAGTAAAGGGAAAGTGGTTTTACAAAATATTATTCATGAAATGTAAGCTTGGTTTCCTTAAAGAGTTTTCAAAGGTTAAACCCCAGCACAAATCATCAAATCACACCCTAATCCAACGTGGACGTTCGGAAGCCCGAACGGCGAGGAAAAATGTCTACAAGGAGTTATGACCCAAAGTGTGAAGGCACGCGTATTTCGAACCTTTGATCGCCATTATTACCTTGTGTTTATTCACCCGACTCACAAGCGAACCACGATGCCAAATATTCATGTCATCTCGGGATGACCCATCATCCCATAAATCCTCATGGTTATCGAGAAGTCTCGAATCTCTTCCCGGCCATTCGAAACATCTGTGGAGAAGTTTGGACCTCGACAATGGACGTCTCGCCTTAGCCAAGCTAAATTGACGCTCACCACCCCGCTCTTCTTGAAGGTATAACGATTCTTGAGAACAAGCGGGTGAACGTACTTAGCACAGTGTTGCCAGTTAGCTCTCTATCCATGTTCTCGTTGAAATCCCTGATATAAGCATCACAAGAGAGTGCAACTACCGATGCTTGCTGAACCGTTGGCTTAACCTCGAACGTGAAAGCTTGGACCCGATCCCGACACGGTCCAAGCACCATGTCTCGTGGGTTTATCTTATAAGGGAAGATATAGTCAAATGGCTATGGAAGAGCTGCAATTTGATGGGTTTGGGTATAAAGGGTGATCCAAGTTTGATGGGAAAAGCGGATGTGCATGGTGAAAGGAAAGTTAAGAGTTTTTTGTTGTCCTTAGAGACCAAGGTTCGCTCTCCTTTTGCCTAGCCGCCCTTTATTCTCTCGTTTAAAGACCAAATGATTTAATGACATATTTTCTCTAAAGTGAATTGCAGCGGTCGGGCCTCAAAGAGGTTCTCCTACGTATCCAGTATGGAATCAGGCCAGTCGTAGTTCAACAGGTGGAACTTTAAATGATTGATGCCTCAAGAAGGACTTTTAGATAAGTCGAAAGTTTAATAGGAAGGATAGGTGTGAAGATTTGAGGGGAAGGTTTTGGGATTTGTTCGGGTGACTTACAATTGCCTCTTATTATTGCTTTTTTCTTCTTGTTTCCTTTTTTTTTTTTCTTGTTCTTGTTTTTTTGAATTCTTTTTTCTTCTTCTTTTTTCCTCTTTTTTTTTGAACTACGGACCTTCAGCTTATACTTCTCCTATCAATGAACATTGTTCGCAACACATTATTTGGCTTAGGTGGGTTTAGGGATAAGATGGTCATAAAAATGAATGACCGAGTTCGTGGTGGTGGTTAAGAAGATGGTATGAGAAAGTATTAATGTAGGTAAAGCGGCTAGGTGAAAATGAAGGTGGCGATGATGTCGGTGGTAAGGGGTGGAAGCCTTCTATCATAGTCATGTCTATTTAAGCTGTGTGATTTATTTGATAATGAGATACACTTTTAGAGATGATTGGTCTTGTTCATTTGAAATCTCTCCTTTTTCCTAACCTGTTGAGTGAGTATTTAAGTTAGCTTCTCTCCTCTTAATTTTTACTCATTTACCTCTCCTTTTGTCCAACATGTAGGTGTTCAAGTTGGCCTCGTATTTTCTTTTTTTTAATTGGGTTTTTGGATGCTAATATACTGAATATTTGGGGTATTGGACAATAATGCACTTAACTTTGACCTTGGACAATAATACACTGAACTTTAGGGGTGTTGAACAATAATGCACTCATAACGATTTTGGCAGTGGCTAATTTGGTGGAAATCCTACGTTGTACGTGGAGGAGATGAACTGATCCAAAATATTTAAATTTATGACATGTCCACTAATCCATACATAAGCAAAGACAATGAACTTTGAAAAGAGTAAAAAAAACATAAAATCACATTTGTTTAAACGTGTTTCCACAAAGAGATTGTTGTCGTAGTTGTATAAAATCACCTTTGCTTGTATAAATTAGTTGACATGTCATAAATTTATATATTATTTAGCTTATTCATCTTCTCGGTCTTTCACATAAGATCGTCACCAAGTCATCCACCGTTGAAATTATTTCCGGTGCATTATTGTCCAACACCCCTCAAAGTTCAGTGCATTATTGTCCAAGGTCAAAGTTTAATGCATTATTGTCAAACACCCCAAAAGTTTAGTATATTAGCGTCTAAAAGTTCTTTTTAATTTGTCTCTCCTTTTGCCTAACTTCGCTTTGGTGATGAAGTTGGCCTCTCTTCTCTCTCTTAACCTTGGACTTAAGTTAGGACAAAAACTGAAAAAAAAAAACATAGAATGAAGTGTGATAGAGATGTGAGATGGCATAAAAAATGTGAACAGATGGATGTGTCAAACTTGGATGGTCATATGGGTGAGTAGACCTGTCAATTCGGTCGGGCGGGCGGTTTCGGGTCGGTCGTATATCGGGTTCGGGTAAATACGGGTCGAGTGTATTTCGGGTTCGGGAAAATACGGTCGGTGTATTCCGGTTTCGGGTCAACCCAACGGGTTATGATTGCGACCTTTTTTCGCTTTTTCTTTTTAAAAAATGGTATCTAAATACTACTTTTTGTACAATATACATAATAAAATATTATTATCTTCTAGCAATGATAGATTATTGTAACTATTTTAACTTAAATAAGAGAAATAACAAATAAATAAGTTGCGCTTATAGTTTAATAGTTAAAAATTTGAATGCAAAGTCACAAATTTTAATAAAGTTTAACTCAAAAAGTTAAATTTTCGGGTCAAACGGGCGGGTCGGGTTTAATCCGCTAATTTTCGGGTTCGGTATACTTCGGGTTTAGTTAAAAAAACCGTGTTCAAAACCCAGATATTTCGGGCGGGTTCGGGTCGGGTTTGAAATTGCCAGGTCTATGGGTGAGTGAGCTCTTCAATTCAAATCAGGAATGCAAGCACAAGATTCTCTCCTTAACAGTTTAGAAGAAAATGAAGTTTCGGGGAAGACAAGATTCATAAAGAAAATAAGTTCGTCTTATTGATTGCAAGCAAGATGAATGCATGGAAAAAATCAACTTGGGATACATCCTAACTACTCTGAAATGGAAGACGATTGCCATGAAAAGAAAACATACAACATGAGGGGATCTCCCAATTGATCCTTGCAACCTAGGGTTTTGGAAAGACCCCGTTTGACTCTGTAGTAAGCCAGATTCTAGGCTGCGATTGGCAGTGACAGCTTCCCGGATTGGAGCATTTCTTCTATCTTGTCCTTGAGAATGTTGCACTTCTCGGTGTCACGACCTCGCATTCTATGATATTTACAGAACTTGCTAGCATCCCAAGTTCTTCTTTTGATTTCAGGTTCGTCAGTCGGATAGGGGGCAACGTGATCTTCCCTCTCATAAGTAGTTGATCCAAAGCTTCAGTATAAGTAGTGTCGCTCGGAATATAGATGGTGCACCGTTGCAGCTTAACACTTGCAAGAAATGTTTTAGGAGGTCGAGTGTGTACTCCTATGGATGAAGAGCATCCTCGCCTATCTTCTCTAACATGATGTTCGACATTAGCCACCCTTCTATCGTTTTGTAGAATCCAAAGGATCATATCCATTTTTAGATCCAGACTTTCCATACGTGATTGCATTTGATTTATTGTGGTAAAGAGTTGGTATAAAAGAACTTTCTCGTTCACCATATCTTCTTACTTGATCCATTCCTGTGGCTAAGGGCGCGATTTGATCTTCCTTCTCAGTTGAAGGAGTCCGGGAAACACTTGGAGCACTTCTGAACTTCTTTCTTGGTAAGTTGAACTGACGTGGTTGATCGACTCTATGAACAGAAGTGAGTCCCAAGTTCATATAGTGATTTGCAGACATAAGGATCTCCCTTTCTGTTTCATACATACTTGCTATTTCACTATGATGATTATCACTTTCATCTTCATCAGAAAGGTTCAACTCATCATTCATCCTTGCCAATGTATGGATGATTTCATCTATCTTCCCATCATTTTCAGTAGTTATGCCTTGCATTTGCTTTGAAATTTCAGCCAAATGCTAGGTAATGAAGGGAATAAGCTCGTTGTTGCTAGGTATCCCGTTGAGGCCATTAGAGACGGTGGTGTAAAGAAAGCAACTTCGAGACTTGTTTACTCCAAGTACAAGATTAGTCGACGAATCCCTATTCTGCCTGTATGGAAACCATAAACCTCAAAATTAACCCTAACATTGACCTACCCAAAGACCTAGTGACTTATATGGGACGACAAAATACAAACAGTGCCTACATGATGAATGATGCTTTTTTTTTTTTTGTACAAACTCGCCCACTAGTAGGATTGCATGAAGACTCCTAACCTAAAATGATGTTATGTACATGAAGAGGGGAGGTATCCATCAAGTCATCACCAAATCGAGTCAACATGGACTCAGATTTAGTTAACGACCAGAGGGATGCCTTAGGGGTCAAACATTACTTAGGGTTGAGTAAAGTCAAATTTGAATCTCAAGCTTAGTCAAACCTCTCTGACTTGGGCCTAAAAGAGATCTTTTGGGCCTAATTTAATCTCGTTTGAATATTACCCAAACTAAAGTAATATTTGAGGGAAATGCAAGTGTGGACCGACTTATTCTACGATGGAATGCACAGTAAACACATAATTAGCACGTTATTTTTATTTTTTTTTTGAGAAAAAAAAAAGAAGAAAGAAATGCACATAGCATACAAATGAGGGATACTCTTAATCCATGGGTCTATGTTCATAGTTTAAGGTCGGGTCCTTAAAACTAACATCTCATGTCTCTCACGCGCCACAAATTCTATGGAGTTCATAGTAATGTGACCCGTGTGTTTCTCGCAAAATTAAGGAGAAATGTAAATTCATAATCCCAAAAATTTCGGAGTGCTTCATGAGTGGGAAAGTAACTTGCAATCTTCTTGAAATGTGGAGTTCATTTCTTTATGAAGTCGGATGTAAACTTTGCCCGAAAGGGAAAATTGGGTTGATCCTAAACGATGCCCTTGAGTTCATCGCGATTTGTCAAAGAAATTGTGATGTAGGCTCCTATACTTGATGCCTAATTAAATAACAAAAATTAAAAGAATTAATTTCCCCCTTCTACTCAAATATTTAAGAAACCAATTTTTCAAGTTTTACCCTCTTAAAGTAAGTCCCCAGTGGAGTCGCCATTTGTAAGACCCCGGGAAAATTCCAAAGGTGCCCTACGCGATGTTAGGCAAGTCAAAAAGGTGTCTAGTCTTTAAGGGATGTGAATTGAATTTCACATTAAAAATGTTTAACAGAAATGTTTGAATTTTATTATGAACATTAAAATTTACAATTTACACAGAATAAATAAGAAAACCAAAAAATCATAAATAATTGGCACAAAAACCTAGGCAGCCGTGGAATGACTCGGATCAGTGACCCAAGCGCCATGCTGGTTTGCCTGTCGCCCCGGGCTGTGGTCCCGGACCTTTCCAGAATGCCTGGGTGATGGCAGTGGGCTTGGGCTAACAGCCGTGCAGACCCGTAAGGGGTGTTGGATGTTGGACCGAGCCCACTGATTTTTATTATTCAAGATTTCTGGTATTCGAATTATTTCGGGAAATAAATAAATATTAAAATTCGAATAAAAACCACATTTCGAATGAATAAAATTTAATAAAATTTATTTTTTTTATCACAATGTTTTAACGAATTCTTTGCAATCCATTTTAATTTTAATATGCTCGATCTATTAAGAAAATATCGGAACCCAGGAGAGAGAATGAGAGGAGGAAATAAGTCGATGGTCTCGGAGAGGGATCCATCATTTGCCCAGGGACCGTGCTTGTCTGCACGCCATCGGTTCGAGACTGAGGAACCCACCCCGAGATCCTCAAAGACAGTCGGGACTATGTGCTGCTCGGCACGACGCTCCGAGGGCTGCTGAACCGATGTCCTTCTAATTCTCTCATTTTTGGATTCAAGCTTTGCAGAATAGATGAAACATATTAAAATAAAAATTAAATGCAATAAGGACGAATAAATCAAAGTTATAAAAATATTAAGAGTCGCCAATTAATTTTCAGAAGAATTAATAAAGTCATATTTTTGTCTCCGCGTAACTGCGAACCAATAGATTCGGATCCGGGGGTAAAGTTACGGATTTGAGAATCAAAACCCTCGAATTCGCCCGTCCAAAGAACGGACTCTACTAAATCGGTTTATTAAAGAAAAGAGTAGAAGCGAAGAATTTAATTAGTTTAATTGATATTATTCAGATGCATGCGATAATTAAATGCGATAAATAAACAAAAGCAATAAAAAAATACAAATTAATAAAGAACGATATTAAATTTTTCTTCTCAAGTAATCTTATTCTGATTAGTCGTAATTGATTTTTAACATCAGGATTACAACAGTAGAAGTGATTACAAGAAAATAAAAACGAAAAAAAAATTAATATAACAAGTATGGATGTATGCAAATGATGAAGGAGGGAGAAGAAGAAGAAGAAGAAGAAGAAGAAGAAGAAGAAGAAGAAGAATAAATCACCTAGTATCAATACTCTTAGGTGATTCGGTGTGTCGAAAAATGGTAAGAGTAGGGTTGTATTTATATGACAGAAAGGGAAGACGAATTAGGTTAAAAATGAAATGTGGGGTAAAAAGGGCCATGCAGACCAACACGACGTGCAAATCGAGGCCCAATTGCGGTCAAATTAGGTTGGCACGTTTCTGGAGGTAACCGGGTCCAGCGCAGGTCGGGTAAAACTCGACCATGCGACTTTGTATGGGCCCAAATCATTACATGTGGCACGAATCCCAATGTCGGCACATTTCCCAAGGTAACAGAGTCCAGCGCGGGTCGAGTAAAATCCGAGCGATGCGGGTCTGCACGGGCACGAATCCCAAGGTGGGAACGCTTCTCGAGGTGACCGGATCCAACGCGGGTCGGATAAAACCCAACCATGTGGGTCTGCACGGTGCTTTTTCCAAACTCGGATTTTTGGATTGATTTGCATTGGGCCGCATGCTGGCCTCGGGAAACGGGTCGTCCAGACCCACATGTTTGGTTATTTTGAGTTGTTCAACTTTAAATGACGAAAACTTTCTCATCCGACCTCCGATTGACTTGATTCAAGTGTTGTCGGAAAGCTTGTAATGAGTACTTTAAGCTCCCAAAATGTTGAAACCCGTAGAGGTCGGTAGAAAATCGATAATTGAAGGAAATGGCTAAGGTACATGAAAAAAGGTCATTTTTTGGAAGATTTGAACGCGGAAGGGCTAGAAATGGAAATTGGCTAATGTGAAAGGCTTTTTTTTAGAGGAACTTTATTTGGGTTTTTCTTTTTGTGGATTTTTTCATCATTTATGCATTTCAAGAATACTTGGCATTTAATCTTGAATGATAATGAAAATTACATAATCACAAAGCTGAACTATGACAAAAATCAGCATCTACAGTTGCATTCACCAATGCGATTACAGCTCATTAACTGTTCTTCCAAGAGAAGTAAATCATTATGCATTCTTCAATGCACCAAAAGCCGATGCCTTAGCATAATCTTTATGTTGCAGCTGTGCATAACCCTTTATGCTTAGCATGCACTATGGGGTTTAGTGTGTGATGTTCGCAACAACAAGAACCTTGCACATCTCATTATCACTCACTCCGAATATCATTCGAACGATTTAACATGCAAGTGACATGTGTGTGTACCTGTTTACACGCCCCAGTTTGTTCAGTTTAAGCAATGTCCCTAAAAGGAATCTACGCCTAGCTTACGATGTAGTTAGGCTTATAAGCTACGATGTAATTAGGCTTATATGTATATTCCATAAAAGAGTCTTGCTTGGAACTCTTCCAATTTACAACCTCTTTGTATAAACACTAGAAGATACTAGACTGATTCTGAAAACTTTCTATGTCTTTTTTGAAATCAACATTAGCATAACATTTACACTTATCAACTCTTCAACTTTATGAAGTAAGAACATTTCCTTAGTTAAATTCATAACCTTGAGTTTGTTTACCATAATAGTAAGTGTTTCAAACCATTTGAAAATCTGACTACACATACTCAAGACATCAGCCACGTGCTACTTAGTACATATCATGGCATACATAACCGATACTATTTCAACAGAATAGAATATGTTATTCATATGCTCTTGGTCTTCAGATGTCAACTACATCCTGTTTTACTAAGCGATGCGCCATTGATGATACGATCAAATCCTAGTTGGAGTTTTGTTGAACAGATTCAGCCCAAAAAGATATGGCAAGCACTCATCAGAATATCACAAAAAATAGAATCTTCGTATGTTGGACCAAAAGACAGGTTAACAAGAACTTGTTTTGTTACCTTGATGTCACCTTGGTTGTTGAGCCATTTGAGGGTGTATGACCTGAGGTGTGGTAACAAAGTAGCTAGGCTAAGCTTCTTGACCATGAGAGTCGAGGTGATTGGTGCAACTCCCCCCCCCCCTCGATGATTACATTGCACACTTTTCCACCAATGAAGCATCGTGATTGAAAAATCATCTCTTGTTGATCCTTGTCAAGAGGGGACTCATGAGCATGTAAACCTTCCTCAAGACAACGGAATTGACTTGTACGGGTTGTACAGGCTTATCATCATCATCGTCGGACTTAACCCAATCTTTAACGGCCGCTTCGGGTTCTTCTTGTGCTGTTTTGAGTTCCTCATACATATCTTGAACCTCTTGAAGGGTCAAAGCCCTCCTGTTTGGACAATCTACTTGGAAGTGACCATACCATTGACACTTAAATCAATTATTTCCCTCCATCCTCTTAGGAAGCTTTGTAGGAGATGACATGGCAATTTCATTCCCCTTGTCAGTTCTAGTGGGAGGTGTGAACTTGGGAGCTTCATTCGGTTTTGGAGTGATCGGGTAGGAAGTCTGGCTAGGAGGCCGGAAGAAGGGTCGAGTAAAAGGCTTGGTGGCTACCGTATCCTTTCTTCACCTCTCAACCTTGAGAGCCAAACTACAAAGTTTGTCCACTGAGTGGTAAGGTTGTATTTCAATCTTCTCGACGATGGCGTGGTCCAATCCGTTCAAGAACCTTACCATGGTTTACTCTTTGGGCTCTTGAAGATCACTCTTCATGAGAAGTTGTTCGAACTCTTGGATATATATAGTCACTAACACTTCTCTTCTCTTGCGTAAGGATGAAGAGTTTCCTTATGATATCTTGTTTATAAATACTAAGCAAGAATCGTCGGTTCATAAGTTGTTTCCACCTCGCCCATGAGGTGATCATGGCTCTACATTCCTTAACTCGTTAGGCTTTAACATTCTCGAACCAAAGAGAGGCGACTTTGGTGAGCTTCAAGCTAGCGATCTTAAAAGCCTTCTCATCACTACACTCCTTAGTGTCGAAGATCCTCTCTATGGTTTGGACCCATTCAAGGTAATCATCGAGGCCGGTAGAACCATTGAACTCGGAAATTTTGATCTTGACATCATAGAATTCATCCCATGGGGTCTTTCACCTGTTTCCCGTCGACAATGTCGTCAAGGGGAGCCTCTATCATCGTCACTCGACTCAAAGGCGGAAGGAGGACGGATAGGACTGCGACTTGACCTCCTTCGTCCTTCACGAGGTTGGACTTGAAGGTGCGCAACGATTTTGTTCCCTTGAACCATGAGGGTTTCAAGAATCCTCTCAATGGAGGAGACTCGGGTTTCCATAACCGCCTCTTATGGACTATGGCAGCAGCTTCACTCCTTTCAATTGGGATTGGTTTCATCACCCATATCAAAAAAAGAGGTAAGGACATAATGTGTTTGGGGAATTGATGGAGTTGGGGGGTTTTCTTGTAGCTGGCTATTGTTTTGGCTGGGGTTCCTTGTGTTTTCCAATCAACAATAACAATAACAATGGCAACCAACAACTCCAATCAACAACAACAAGAAGAAAGTTCCAACACAACACTACAATCCTCCAATCAACAATGATAACAACAACAATGGTTCAACAATAACAACAACAATTACTCCAATACATTTAGAGATGCACAAGGGATGGGGGTTCCCAATTTCTAACTACCAGGGTTGTTCAAAAAACCCCACCTCGAAAAATTTCGGGTAATCGGTCGGGTACCCGAACCAGAAAATGTTTCGACTAATCGGTTCGGATATGGGTTGACCCATTGCCAAAATCGAGCACCCGAAATTAAAATTAAAATTAAAACTAAGGTACAAATTAAGGTCCTCTTCTTTTTGTTCCAATTTTTTGTTGTTTAATTTTGTCTTCACTAACATGTTCCTGTGAGATTCTAAAATTTTAAAAATATTAGAGTGAATATTTTAACAAGTTGATTAAAATATTCTTTAGTATGCATCCAATAACAGTTAGACGAAGGTTTGACATTGAATTTAGCATAGTGCGACAAACTTTCTTTCAAATAATAATAAAATTAGTGACTTTAATTACAATTTACAAATTGAAATTAAAAATAATAAAAGCAAAAACTCATAAAATTCGAACTAATCGGGTCCTTTGTTTAACCAGTACCCGATCTGAAACTTTCGAGTACCCGAAACTTTCGGTTACAGTTACGGTTTGAGGATATGGCTGACCAGAAGTTTTGAGTACCCAAAAACTTATCCAATTCGTTCATGTACTCGATCCATGAATACTCATACTAACTACAACAACATCAAAGTAGTTGAAACCCTAGCTTTGCCTTTGAAGAAGAAACTCAAGAAAACCCTAACCTTAGCTCTGATACTAGATAAAGGATGCTATAGACGGGGATGGATGCTTGAGTTTAAGAATTTGATGATGAAGAAGATGAATGCATCAACCAAAGCCAAAGATAGTTGCTTCCACACTATATATGGAATTGGAGTAAAGGAAAATCACCACCCAAGAACTATCAAACCCACCAAGAATTGATAAAGGAATTAACCACCACAATTCTACAAAGTATTTGGATTGAAGACCACCATAATAAGATTGAGGATAAAGTAAGCAAGACTTTGAAGAAGAGAGAAGCTAGATAGAAAACACAACTTTGTGTTCAATGTCAATTAATTACCTCTTCCAAACCATTGTAAATGGTTAAATACAATGAGCCGGAAGAGGGGAGCTAAGGATCAAATAACAAAAGACCCATGCTAAATACATTAATAACCTCATAGAGAGGCTTTACACTTCATGAAGGGTGAGGCAAAATGAGGAATACACAATAAGGGAAGAAACAAAAAGGGGGAAATTCAGAAGGTAATCCCGACTTCCCAGTTTTATCGCGGGCGTGACATGGGAGGTCACGATCGCGGCGGCTGAAGTCCCCAGAACCGTCATGGGCGCAACCTCGCGTCACGAGCGTGACTTGACTTGGGGAAAATCTGGGCAGGAGGTCGTCAACAAGGTCGCGGTCGTGACCCCAAACGATTTCTTGGTCCAACTCTGTCAAACGCAGGGTCCTGGGCGCGACAAAAGTGTGGCGGGCACGACGTGTGCCTCAGCTCCAAAAATCTTATTGGAATGTCACGATCGTGACAGACTCGCCCTAGTCGTAAAGTTCATTATCGCGGTCGCGACGTGCTTGTCACGGGCGCAATGCTCATCCTAATCCCAAATGTTATTCTGTCTGAGGGCTTTCACAGGCGCGACGCTAGTGTCACGGCCGCGACGCCCCTGAATTGAGGCCAAGGTTATTTTTAACCCTCTCCTTGATGACAAAACAACCAACGACCTTCGGGAAGTGACGATCAAAAGCCCTCAGGATTGGTGAACACTCTCGAGTGACTCAAAGGGGCTCGAGGCCGATCCAAACTATGACCGACACGAGCTTGGGGGTCCCAGGGTTTGGAGCGAATTGGACCGCCTATTGGGTGCGACTTGACGCTACCCTCTTGGCTTGGATGGAAAGTGAGAAGTATGGACTTTGGGATACTTCAATAATTCTTAGTTTTTGTCACTTTGCCACTAAACATTCATATTTGTCAAATATTGCAATTAACATTCGAAACTTGTCAGATATGTTATTTAACTTCTAAATTTGTCAAATATGTCAAAAAAATTAACCTTGACATGTTGCTCCATGTATTTGACAAATTTTAAAAGTTAAATGACATATTAGATGAATTTCATCAAAAGCAAGACATATAAACTATAACTTCCCCCAAGACTCCTATTGTTGTCCTTGTATATTATAGTTTTTGTTTTATTTTAACTAAGACAAGACAATTAATGAATATCTTGTTTCAATACATATGTCATTTTTCTATTTGGAAAAATTTATATAGAATAAAAATTAAGTTATTTGTCTTTCCTCTTTAATGAAACAAATAGATTAAAAATAAGGGGGGGGGGGGAGGATTAAATAAAAGGCAAAAGCAAACCCAATCTTGATTCCGAGTATCCGAGATTCCCTCTAATTTGTGGAAGAAATTATTTAAACAGTTAATAAATCCTTGCGTGTCATCATATCAAGGGTTGTTTAATTGTGAACCTTGCATTTTGTTTGCTATATTTCTAAATTTTTCCAACTCTCATTCTGGCTGCCTCCTTCCTATTATCCAACGTACCCTCTTAATAGCTTCCTTGCATCTCTCTGTCTCTCCCCCCTCCCCCCCTGTAATTACCCTATGCTCTCCTCCCTTGTTTTTTCTCTTGAAAAATAGCAACTCTATTTTAGAATATTGTATGCGATTAATTAATTTTGGGAGCATAGGGGTTTCTCTATAGGAAAAAAGGGAAGCACCTACACACACAACAACAAACACAAGGCCAGTACATAGACGAAAAAATGGTGGAAACAAATGATCATGGACAAAGGCCAAAACATGCGCATTCTGATCCTTCCCTTCCGACGATTTCTGATGAATCGGACTCAACAGCCCGTGAAAGTTGCTTTTCGTCGTCATATGGAAACTCATTCATCGACGATCCAGGAAGGTTGAGTGCGGAGATGTCTCCTATGATGATGTCTCCGTGGAACCAAGTCTCACCCTTCACCAAATCCCCTTGGTCAAGTACCGACCCTGGAAGTGGATCCATGGATGAGGCAACGCAACCGAATGCCCTAATCGGGTCCCTAGTTCGAGAAGAAGGCCACATCTACTCCCTTGCAACAAAGGGAGACTTATTGTACACCGGGTCTGACAGCAAAAACATTCGTGTATGGAAGAACTTGAAGGAGTACGCTGGGTTCAAGTCCACCTCTGGATTAGTCAAGGCCATTGTCATCATAGGTGATAAGATCTTCACAGGTCACCAGGACGGGAAGATTCGTGTTTGGAAGATCTCTCCTAAGAAGCCTAACGTCCATAAACGGTTTGGATCCTTACCAACCTTGAAGGACGTACTCAAGTCATCCTTCAAACCTAGCAACTACGTAGAGGTGAAGAGGCACCGTAGTACTTTATGGCTAAAACACTCGGATGCAATATCATGCCTTAGCTTAAGTGATGATCAGAAGTTGTTGTACTCGGCATCATGGGACAAGACATTCAAGGTGTGGCGGATATCCAACTCCAAGTGCCTCGAGTCTGTCACAGCACACGACGATGCAGTCAACTCAGTCGTGGCCAGCGCAGAGGGGCTTGTCTTTACTGGCTCAGCAGATGGCACGGTTAAAGTATGGCGAAGGGAAATGCAAGGCAAGGGAGCCAAACATTTCTTTGTCCAAACCCTACTCAAACAAGAGTGCGCCGTGACTGCCTTAGCCGCTAACCCTGATAGCACGCTTGTTTACGCCGGCTCTAGTGATGGGATGGTCAACTTTTGGGAAAGGGAGAATAACTTGGCCCATGGTGGCGTTCTAAAAGGGCATAAGTTGGCCATCCTTTGTCTGGTAGCTCGTAACAAGGTTGTGTTTAGTGGGTCCGCGGATAAGACGATTTGTGTGTGGAAAAGGCATGGGACTGTGCACACTTGTGTCTCAGTCCTGTCAGGTCACACGGGGCCTGTTAAATGCCTGGCTGTAGAGGACGACAAGGAGTCCAAAGATCAGCGATACATCATTTATAGCGGTAGCTTAGATAAGTCCGTCAAGGTGTGGAATGTTTCAGATCAGGACATGTCACAGCAGGTGATGGACTTGGAATCTGCACCTGATTCAATGCGATCTGGGGTTAGTTCCAATTGACAGCATTTAGTTGGGGCTTTTTGAACATCCTCACCACTGATAGAGGCAAATTTTATCCTATATCTTTAAGGATATGCTCCAACTTGCAATTGTTCATGTATGTTGACTGCAGAATTGTCCATAAATTGTTCATATGGTTTATTGTGGCACATGTATCCATGAATATCTGTCTATATGTTTGAGTAGATGTTCTTTGGTGTACGGTATATAAAACTTTTTATCAAAGGTAAATTGACATGAAATTAAAGCACTGATGAGATTTAGTTTTTCACCTCACTAATCGCCCTTCGACATCAAACATTCAATGCATGATGTTGGTGCTGTGACCATTTGACTCTTCAAGAGACTAATGAAATAAATGGAGTTATGGATTATACCGTAGAACTCATGATTCTTATATGTTGCACGTAGCCGTGGCAAAAGTTCGGGTAAATTCGGGTCGGACATATTCGGATAATGTCAAAATTCGGACGAGAATTTCATGTTCGGACTCGGTTTAATTTTGGATTGACCCGGGCTGGACAATTCGGACAAGGCAAAAATCGAGTTTGGACAATAGAAAGAAAGAGAAATTTTATGTCCGAATATTCGGTCAATTCAGTCAATATCAAAATTCGGACGAAAAATCTATGTCGAAACCCGATTTTTTCCGGGTCGGACAATTTGAATAATTCGAGTCGGACGAAATTTTGCGAGCGCTAGTTGCACGACCTTTAGTCAGGATGAGTAACAAATATTATTAGGTACGGTAGAAGTGGATAGATATGGGGTAAAAGGGGTCTCCAGACCTTCCCCTTGCCTTTAACCCAAAGTTGATTTTACAATAGTAATCTAGATTAATAAATGTCACTATCAGAATATTCAGATTCTATTTATATAGGCAAACAGCTCTACCAATATCTCATTTTGTTATAACCATATATACATGCAAGCATCTCCCTCAACCTTTTTGTGTAAGCTTCTTTTACTCCTAATAATCAAAACATCACAGCAAGAATCGCAATGTAGAAGGGAATGAGCAACTCCAAGAAGAAAGAGCATCCACTCAAATTGACAACCCTTATAATCGAATTGAGCAAACTCAGAAAAAAAATATAAGTCAGTTCAATTTGAGCAACCTAGACAGGCATAGCATCCATATAAAAAATGTTACTGAAACGTAATTGAGCAAAACAGACAGTAACATGACTGAATCATGCCAAAATGGCAAACATATGTGATAAATTTGAAGCCTAATTTTGATTGAGACCAAAGTCAGATGGAGAAGGAGAACAGCAGAGAAACTCAGATGGCTCACTCCACACCCTTGGATCTCGTTGTATCTTGTACATATTCACCATCACGCGACTGCCTTTGGGCACATGGTAGCCAGCTATGGTGCAGTCGCCGAGTGCTAGGTGTTGAGCTGAGAGGAGTGATGGGGGGTATAGCCTCAGTGCTTCCTTCACCACCGCTTGGAGGTACGGCAACTTCACAATGTCTGGTTTGGTCACTAGACGATCCTTGCCAATCTGGACGTCAAGCTCCGCTTGTGCCTGTTTTAAGCACTTGGGATGATTTACAAGGAGTGCCATTGTCCATGTTAGTGTTGTTGCTGTTGTATCACTCCCTCCTGCAATCAAATTCTTCAACCATTTTCAAAACTAAGTTAATGCCAACCCTTTTGCGTGTTAGGGTTGACATGTTACTAATTTTCAAAATAAGTCTACTATTAGGAATAATTTAAAAAATTGTTGACAACTTGAAATAGGTAAAAGTTAAAGCCTACCAAATGAAATTTCTCAAAAATTTATCTCCTTTTCCTCTGTTTAATTATAAAAAAGTAGGACAACTCCATTTGGAGTGACCCCATTGACAAATAACAATGCAAGAGAGAGAAACCTCAATTTTTTTTAGAGAAATTTATGTGAGAAAATGAGTACCCCATTTGACGTACTCCCTAAAAATGATAGTCTAATTCCAAAATTGGTTTATCAATCCTACAAGCTATAGATGGTAAGAGTAACGAAAATGAACTAAATGAATAGGATGCCGGATCATTCTTAATTTTTGTATGTTTTGTCACTAAACTTTTAAATTAAATTTGTCAAATATGCACTTAACTTCTATAATTTCTCAAAAATGCCACATGGAGACACAGTTTAAGGTTATGTTTTTCGACATTTCCGAAAAATTTTAAAAATTAAGTGGCATATTTGAAAAATTTTAGAAACTAAATGGTAAATTTTTACAAATATTAGAAGTTAAGTGACATATATGTCAAATTTAAAAGTGCAATGACAAAACTGACAAAAATTAAAAACGGTGTGGGACCCACATCACTTAACTGTAACCCATGTTACTAAAATACGATGCAAGAATTAACCCATAAAATATCTTACGTGTTTTATTCGGCAAAAATACGGTCAATTATTTGTTGATATAAACATTGACTTTTTACTAAACCTGGCACTCCGAAAAATTCGCGGTTTATAAGGTACCTTTTTATTCGGGAGCACTAATTAAATCCTGTAATTAATGAATTTATGTCATTGATCTTTGCTATCCCCATTAAAAATAAATAGTTTATGTATTAAATGCGCATTAAATGTTATAATTCACCAAAGTCAAAAAAATACATTTTTATTCAATAGTCTCGATAGAAAATGAATTCACCATTTTTAAACATTTAATTCATCCATAAGTGTTTTACAGATTATTATGGAAATTTTGGAAGGAAATTTTTATCATTCATGGGAAAAAATTTTCCTTACTATCTCCTAACGAAAATTTGAGTAGGAAAATCTTTAAAATTGTGGGCTCCTACAAAAAAAACTTTACAGTCAATGTACAATCAAAGATGAAAAAATAAATTAACTTGAAAAAATTACATGTTTTTTCAGAGTTTTTGATCAAATGGGCGGACGCAAAACATATTTTACCAGAGACTAACCAAAGCCGAAAGGAGAAAACGGGCACTACTGTTAAGTTGTAACGCTTACTCTATCACGATATAAGTCATTATCAACATAACGGACTTCACATGCTCTAGTACAGGAAACGGGGCACTACTGCATCTCTTACGGACTACGTCACGATATAAGTCATTATCAACATAACCGATCTCACATGCTCTATTACAGAAAACTTTCACAAGTTGCGTTTTTTTTAATCAATTTGGTTGTTTCGACATTTTTGCACCAGTATGGCAGTATTGGATCTGTCATGACCTTAAAAAACAACTTTGCGTCCTAGCTAGTATCCCACTAAAATACCAAAGCAAATATATTAATGACTAAAAAACAATTCAAAAACCTTACAAAAAGAATATATTTGGCTAAAGCTTACCAAAACGTTAAATTGATCATGTAATTTATGAAATGTATAGTCAATATGCAGTAAAATTTGACCTAAGAATAATATGACTATGACAGTACCTAGTATAATCAAGATTATTTTATATATACACAGACATGTGCATATATAAAAAGGTACTAGTATAAGCAAATCTTATTTTACGAAACGTCTCAATAAATGAGGGTTTAGGAAATCCCACCACAAAGGTATAATATAAGCAAAACTTATCTTATATCTTTGTGGTCGCTCATTTCCTCGAACTTCACTTACGAGGACGCTTTGTACAATGGTAATATAGACTACCATTATATATATATACTCCCTCTGTTCCATATTAATTGTCATAATTTTGACTTTCACGGTCTCCAATATCACTATTTAATTGATAATTTCTTACATAATATGTTATTAACAATTGCAATATTATACTTGTATGATAGTATTTTTCGTTACAAATCTAAAGATAGTAATTTTATATTGCAATTCATTGTATATATTGAAAAATTTAAGGTCAATAATTTTTGGAGTTTGACTGCACAATTTCCAAAGACGACAATTAATATGGAACGGAGGGAGTATATATATATACATATATATATATATATATAATTCTACTTCAAGTCTGCAAACAAATAGTAACCATCATAAAAATATTTTATTTTACCCAAATCCAAGATTTGCTTTACTAGTTGTCAAAGAGGAGTTACCCGCAAATATTCCTTGAGCACCTTGTTTTTAGCTCCAGCAAAAACTAGGCCAGTTCTTTTATACGGTTAGCTGCGGTGCGGTGGAAATGTGGGGGATTGTAGTGGATTAGGAAAAGTTGTGGTGAATTGTGGTGGGTTAGAGAAAGTTGTGGTGAGCTGTGGTGGAATATGAAAATTTTAACTTTTAATAAAAAGATAAATTAAATTAGAAAAAATAGATTCCGGAGAGTTGTGGTGGATCGTAGTGGAATATGGAAAGTTGCGGTGTGATGTGGCACCGCAGCCTGCCAGTTGTATAAAAGAACGGGGCCTTAGGGTTTAGCTATCTAATGGTGCGCTTTGGTTCTTTTCTGAGAAAATGTTTCCTGTGAAAATTTTCCCCAGGAAAGTTTTTCCAAGGAAAATTTTATCTGGGAAATAATAATTCACAATGTTTGGTTTACATTTGAAAACATGGGAAAGTTTGTGGGAAAACTCATTTGAAATATCCAAATTACCCTACATATGTTAATTTATAAAATAATTTTTAGAGACATTTTTGGAAACAAAGTTAAAAAAACTTTCCCTTTCCCATGGGGAAAAAACTTTCCCAAGCCCCCTGGGAAAATTTCTTCCCATCCACCTTGGGAAAATGATAGGACCCACCTCAAAATTTTCATCCCCTCATTTTACAAACAAACATGGGAAAATTTGATCAACTTGAAAAAGTTTGTCAGGAAACATTTGTAATCAAACGCACAATAAATTAAATTTGGGTTGATCAAATTGATAAATATCTGAATTCCGATGAATTATGATGATTGTAACCCTATTTTTTCAAGGTATGGCAGCAGGTTTGACAATTCGATCATAAATTTAAGACATAATTAAATTCAGCCAATATTAAATTCTGAAAAAAATCTATGAACAGACTAATTTTTCAGCAATTGAACAAAAGTTCAATTGCTCAAATTAGTCAAATATATGCGTAGGGCAAACTTTTGGTGCTCTATAGTAACCCGATTGGGTTATAATACTATACTAGCAAGTTAGACATGACCGAGCGCCAACCGTGACTCATATGGCATATGGGCCTTTTACTTCATATGACTGTGATTGTTTGTTTCTCAACATACTTCTTCACATGTAAATCAAATTTATGAAGAAGAGGGCGATGAATCCAAAGCAAATTTAAAATATTTGGAATGATGAAGATGATACTTACAAAACAAGTAGCTTTGGTTACATGATCACTGTTGAATAGTTAGTGAAATTTAATGAGGGTATTAATGTGTTACTTCTATCAAGGTGCCACATGGATAGAATAATGTAATCCTTAACTCCTAGATAATATAAATAGGTTTTATTTATTGAATGTCCCACATGGACAAAGTAAGTCATATTATAGCTCTTTATAAGTTTAGGAGTTATATGGACTTACAAATAAATAAATCATGGACTAGGCTAACATGTGCTTGGGTTAAGGTTCAATGCAAAGCATTGAACCGCACACGCACACGCGCGCGCGGCGTGGGCTGTTTGGCGCTTATTAGGCGCACTTGGCACGTGAGCTCGAAGCAAAGGAGGAAACTATAATAACCAAGCCTTTTGTTTTTCCTTTTTTTCTTTATAATATATAACTAAACAGTTGACAAGGTGGTTGCTGACGGTTATTATCAGTTTCCACAAAACCGTTTTTATCCATATCCTGTGCAATGGATAGAGATCAGGCAGCCATGAGGGATTGATGAAGATATATATTCGTCAATCCAGGAAGCTTTGTTGTATCCTGGAGACACGAATTTGCATGAGGGGCAAATCTTGTCTCAAAGAAAGTTGTCATATTCAAGCCTCAAAGCATCAATCCCATCTCTGAATTTCTAACAATCACCTTCATAGCCTCCGAGCTTGGCACCATCAAGTAGTCTGATCATGACATCCATGAAATCACGATCCTCTTCTTGATCCCCATCTTTACTCTTCAATTTTCTATCTCTATGTTCCTCAATCATCCGTTGAATTATCTCATCTAATTCCTCATTAACCCTCTTCATTTTCTTCTCATGCCCTCCTAAATCCATCCACCTTAACCATGGCACAAAATCCCCCACAACCACGATCCCAAATAAATAAAACACTTCCTCCAAAGCCTCTTGCCACCTCCTTCCCTATTCTTTCTCTTCTTCTTTTGCGTAGTTTTTCCCCACAATGATCCTTCCAATGGTGGTTAGACTGAGCTCCAAGAACTCATTTTTAAGGTCCACCAGGGCTTGGGCTTGGTTTCGGGCGAGCCGCTTGACAAAGCTAACCACCTCAGCCATGCGGATGGGTTGAAATCGCTCGAGACGATGAGTGGAGAGGAGGTGGCTGGTGACTAACTTACGGAGTTCCCTCCAGTATGAGCCATAGGGGGTGAACCCCAACATGGCATAGTCGAAGCCCAAGTGTTGAGAGGCTAACATTTTTGGGCGAGAGGCCAAAGCTACGTCGTTTTTGGTGGAGCATTCCTTGGCTAATTCGTGGCTGCTTACTATGTAGACTCGATGGTGACCGAGCCTTAGGGTGAAGATTGGTCCGTAGCGGTCAGACATGGTGGCCAGGGTCTGGTGGAGTGGGGTGGCTGTGGGTGCCAGCATGGGGAGGTGGCCGAGTATGGGCCATGAGCCCTTGGCTTCTGGTGGGCTTGGTTTCGAGGGTTTCAACACCCGGGTTAATAGTGTGTAGGAGATGAGGAGGATTGGGAGAATGGTTGATACAACCACCACCATATTTGAATAATTGATCATGTTGAAATTCATTGCAATCGAAATGAGGTTTAAGATTTTGTTCAAGAAATTGTTTTCAACTTGAAACAAATAAAAGGTGCCACATATATATAGAGAGTACCTACTTTTTTATATTAGTTTTGATTATTTTTTTTATAAAAGGGCTACATTAATTCTTTGGATTTGTAACTCTTTCCAATCCAATCTAATCCAATCCAACCTTACACAATTCCCAAAAAGAAATTCTCTCTAAAAACACAATTCTCTAAAAAAATATCATAACTTATCCAATCCAATCCGATCCAACCAATCCATATAAACTTCATTTTATCCAATCCAAAGAACAGAGAGATTATTAATAAACAAACTTTTGACTAGAAATGGTAAAAATTGTGTCCGACCCGAATGCCCAAATTTATTTTATCTGGAAGAAATCGGGGTTGGACATAGATTTTTCATCCGAATTTTCACGTTGACCGAATATTCATACATAATATTTTTCATTTTTCTATTCTTCGAGCCCAATTTCGACTTGTATTTGTTTATGCTCAAATCGTCTGACCCAAGAAAAATCAGGTCTAGACATTGATTTCTTGTCTGAATTTCTACATTGATCGACACAATTTTTTGCCAGAGCTACTTCTTTTTGTGGCCCCCTATAAAAAAATTTCTAGTGTCAAAATACAACCAAACATAGAAAAAATAAGTTAACTTAGAAAAAATTACTATTTCTCACGGATTTTAGACAAACCAAACATAATCTAAACTAAATTTGTTGACCGGTAAAATTTTGTAATAAATTAATAAATTTATATGTGTCAATGGATTTTACAAAAGTACATGAAGAATTACATATAATAAATATTCATAATTTTATTTAAAAAAAATTATTAGTCGGAATATTTGCAGATGGGCACTACAAAGGTACCGTATGACAATCAGGCCCTATTCTTTTATACGGCTGGTAATCTACGGTGCCACAGCCCACCACACTTTGTCATAACCCATCACAACATACCATTTCACACAATTCACCACAACTCACCACAAATTACTCTTTCATTAGGGTTGTTCATCGGTTTAAAACCGAACCAAACCGGACCGAACCGAATAAACCAAAACCGAATAAGGGACAAAGTCCAAATTGAAAACCGAACCGAATATAACCGGTTTGGTTCAGTGTTCGGTTTCAGTTTTGAACCGAAAAATGCACACTTTTTTATGGTTTTCCACCGGAACCGAATAAACCGAAAATCGAAATAGGTCTAAAGTCCAAACCGAAAACTGGACCGAATAAAATCCGGTTCTGTTTGGACCGATTCAATTCGATTTGGTTTTTGATTTATTCGGTTCAAAACCGAATAATGCACACCCCTATTTTTCATAATTACCAATACAATATCCTTTTTTAATCATCCAAAAACAATACAATATTTCAACTCACTTTTTCCAATTACTTTTTCACAATTACCAACATAATATATATATATATATATATATATATATATATATATATATATATATATATATATATATATATATGGGAAGTGATCAAATGAGCATTTGTCTTAAGTGAGCATGTGAGCATTGAAGATGTAGGTCATTGGATCTTAAATCAATGGTTTAGAAAAAATAGAGAGTTTGCCTTTATTTTTTAAGTGGCTCACGTGACTTGTTGGCAAGTGGAAGGCAAAAAAAAATTTAATGCTCCTTGGGAATGCTCATTCCAGCACGCCAAACCAGAGTTCCCGAAAAAAAATTCCAACAGAGTGGCTCTTCATCTTCACTGTGCATAGCCTCTGCGTCCCCAGGGAACAAAAGAAATTGAGTTCTCTTATAATATTAGATGTCCGCAATGAAAATACGCGATGTCCCTTTGTAATGTTTAATGTCACAAACGAAAATATTTGATGTCCCCATATGAAATATTTGATGTCCCCAGTGAAAATACTTGATGTCCAAACAAAAAAATACTATGTCTCCAATGAAATACTTGATGTTCCCACAAGAAATATTTAATGTACCCATTAAAAACCTGTGATGTCCCCAATGAGAATATTTGATGTCTACAATGAAAATACTTGATGTCCCCAATGAAAGTACTTGACATCAAGTATTTCGTGTGGGAACATCAAGTGTTTTCATTTGGGTCATCAATTTTTTTTCATTGAGGACATTCGAATATTTTCGTTAGGAACATCAAATATTAAAAAAACATCAAGTATTTTCACTGAGGAAATCACGTCTCTTCATTGGGGACATCAAATATTATAAGGGACATCAAGTATTTTCATTGTGGACATTACATTTTTTCCTCAATGAAGAGACGTGATGTCCTCAATGAAGAGACGTGATGTTCTTTTAATATTTGATGTTCCCAATGAAAATATTCGATGTCCTCAATGAAAAAAATTGATGACCCAAATAAAAACACTTGATGTTCCCACACGAAATACTTGATGTCAAGTACTTCCATTGGGGACATCAAGTATTTTCATTGTAGACATCAAATATTTTCATTGGGGACATCACGGGTTTTTAATGTGGACATCAAATATTTCTTGTGGGAACATCAAGTATTTCATTGGAGACATAGTATTTTTTTGTGAGGACATCAAGTATTTTCATTGGGGACATCAGATATTTCATATGGGGACATCAAATATTTTCGTTTGTGACATTAAACATTACAAAGGGACATCGATTATTTTCATTGCGGACATCCAATATTATAAGAGAACTCATATTCTTTTGTTGCCTGGGGACGCAGAGGCTATGCACAGTGAAGATGAAGAGCCACTCTGTTGGAATTTTTTTTCGGGAACTCTGGTTTGGCGTGCTGGAATGAGCATTCCCAAGAAGCATTAAATTTTTTTTTTGCCTTCCACTTGCCAACAAGTCACGTGAGCCACTTAAAAATAAAGGCAAATTCTCTATTTTTTCTAAACCATTGATTTAAGATCCAATGGCCTACATCTTCAATGCTCACATGCTCACTTAAGACAAATGCTCATTTGATCACTTCCCTATATATATATATATATATATATATATATATATATATATATATATATATATATATATATATATATATATATATATAGGGAATAGATAGGGTGAGAAGAGAGACTGGGTGAGAATGACATTTACCAACCATTGGATTAGAGATCAATGGTCCATATTAAATCAACACTTCTCCTTTTTTTTTGGCACATCACGTGACCTAAAGTTAGAAAAAAAAATAAAGAAAAACTTGATGCTCATTAATGAAACCTTGGGAAATGTTGTGCGTGGGATGTGAGGGCGCAACGGATTTGAGTTTTAGAGTTGAAGTTTTCTATGCTCTTGTTGTTCGACTAAGAAGAGAATCATAGAAGAAAGACAAAGAGTTAGAGACGGAGAAGGCAGTTAGGGTTCTGCATTCTGAGGGAGATTCGGGTTTCGGACAGTGAGGGCGAATCAGTTGGATCGTCGAGAATTCTACGGTGGCGATCATGAATGTCGACGAAAAGGTTGTTCATAAGATGAGGCTGAAAATTGGTTCAAGGTGAGTGATGATTTTCTGGTAAAAGTTGTTTCATTTGTGGGAGAACCATTGAACATTGGAGCACCCTCAACCCTTGAATTGTTAATTGAGACTTTTTGATAAGTATGGACTGTTCATCTTTATTAGGGCATGATGAGTGTTGTTGATGTCTTGTTGATTGAAAGTAAATGGGATGGTAAACTGATGGTGTCCAATTTAGGCTTGAATGTGGTGTGCAATTTTGTGGATATATGTCCTTTTTTTCGATGGTTTGGTACATGTCACCTCTGAAGCCGACGTCCATGCTAGTCAGACATAATGTCATTTGTATGGGTACTTAATGACCATGTGGTTCTTACTGTATGACCATTTGGAGCGTGATGTTCTTTCTGAACTGTGTATGATGAGGTTTGGTTGATGTCCTTTGTATGCGCAGTTAATGACCAAGTACGGTTGATGTGATGCGCATCATATGTGAACGTGATGTCCTTTATGAACTGTGTGTGATGGACATTTTTCTTTAATATGCCCATTGATTTATTTAGTGATTTGCATTTTCGGATATATGTAATGTACATGTTGCTATTGATGTTCATGTTGGAAAAAATTAGGTGACATACAATGTATGTCTGATGGTTGGGTTCTTGTTGGAAAAAATTAGAGTTTGGCTTTTTTACTTCTGGTAATTCGTAATTGTATGTTAGTGATAGAAACTTTTCATTTTTTGTTTTTTTTCAACGGGGTTTTGAAGTTCATTATGATGTAACTGAATGCACTAACATGTTGCTATTGATGTTCATTTTTTTCATAACTAGATGTCCCTTTTGTATATTATTGCATAATGTGGATGCATTTTGATGTCAATATGAGTAAGAAACGTGTAAAGTACAAAAATGGATGTTCACCTTGATGTAACCGGATATTCATGTTGCTTTTGACGGATGTTAATATTGATTGTGGTTTGATGCTGATTTTGATGTTAGTAAAGGTACATATAACTGATGATGGATGTTCATTACAATGTAATTAAATGTAATCAAATGTTGATGTCATTGTTCACTTTTTATAATATCTTTATAATGTATTATTACATGATATCCATTCGGTGAATTTGATGTCCATTTGATGACACCATGATGTCTATTTGGTTTGAACATGATGTCCATTTTGAGTTTAATACGATGTCGATTTGGTTTACACATAATGTCCAGTTTGTTTGAACATGATATCCACCTGGTTTTGAAGATAATGTACATTTGGTGTAAACATAATGTTCATTTGGTGTAAACGTCAAGTCTATTTGGTGTAAGCATGACCGTGTTTCATTTTCTAATTGCATCCAGATTCAATAGAATGTGCAATGATGGATATCACAAGTTGGCAAGGCAGAAGCACAAAACAGATGGATACTGAGATAGAATCCCCATTTCCTACCCCGTAATAAGCTGAAAGTCATCGTACCTTAAAAGGATTCTCGTTGGAACCGAAAAGAAGACATGCCCTCCTCTAATGTTGGTGCTTCGCCGTACATTGATAATTATAATTTTAGGTCATCCTCTTCATTGTCTCTAGTTATATGACATTTTGAAGGACTAGAATTGTGTAAAACAAACAACATATTGCCATGTACTTTTTGTGATACTTTTGATTCCCATTATGATTGATGTTCATCGTAAGTTGTTATTGATGTCCTTTCTGTTATAGCAGATGTTCATTTCCGGGTGCCCTGTTGTCCGTTTGTTTTCTTTTTTAGTTTTTCATTTTTTAAACATAATGTCCATTTGGTGTAAATACAAATGGATATCAAGTCCAAATTAAATGGACTTGATGCAAATCACACATGGGCATCAAGTCCATTTCGTATAATCCTTGACGTCCATATGGTAAAACATTGGTGTCCATTTTTCAGCAGCATAGATGTCCATCTTGTAAAACATTGATGTTCACTTTGAAGAACTTTGTTGTCCATTTTGTGCAAATGTTAATATGGTTGGAAGACACGTGGTCACAGTGTGTTTGGGTTGAATGTTCATCTGGTTGTTATATATTGTTCATTTGACGTTGTAGTTATAATAAATGTTAATATTCTAGGGCATTCAGCTTATGTCCATCCAAGCGATTCGCAATGTTCATATGGTTGGAAGACGCGTGGTCACAGTGTGTTTTGGTTGAATGTGATGTTTATATTCATGTTCATCTGAGTGTTACAAGTTGTTCATTTGGCGTGATACTCATAATAGATGTTAATATTGTAGTGCATTCAACTCATGTCCATATAGGCGGAGCACGAGTCCATATGGTGGGAATATGTTATCCATATGAGATATGAATAATGTGCATATCATGGTAACATGTTGCCCATACAAAGTTAATTACAAAATTAAATACAGTTTTGGCGATACAAAATTAAATTTATGCAAGTCTACCTACTACTGTATCTAAACAAACACTCCATCCCAGGTACAAATGTGTTTGACACAATCAAACTATAGGCGCGGAAGCTCTTTCTTACGTCCTAGTGGGCAACTTTGGTGTACACCTCCTGCTTCAAATTGTTATCTTCGTAAATGACAATGTCAGGGTAGTAACGCTTCCTCAGTGATACAAGTTGATCATCCTGACAAGGAAAAATTTGATTTGAGTCAATTATAACATGGTTAATAGATGCAATGGACATCAACATATAAACAAATGAACATCACACATATGGCAAAAAAAGCATTAAGCATGAATAAAACTTGACAACATTATTTCAAAATTAACTTACATCGTGATGTTCACGTGACTAGTGCATAAAGACCGTATCAATTCAAACTTAATTGGATCAACTCAGTAACAAACATAAGTATATACATAATCAATTGACTAGTGCACGAACAAACACAAATAAATATATGTTCATATGTTTGGTTCAGGAAGCTCATTCCACACACCCGTGATGATCAACTAATGTAAGTAGATCAATACGCATACAAATGTGTTCAAATGACTAATGCACATGCTCATAACAGTTAAACGTGATGTTCAGATGACTGGTGCGCAAAGCTCATATCAATGAAACGTGATGTTCACATGACTAGTGCAGAAAAGGTCATGTCAAATTCAAACTTAATTGGATCAACTCAGTAACGAACATAAGCATCTACATAATCAGTCAGCACATCAATTTTTTGAATATGTTCACGTGACCAGTGCACATGCTCATATCAGTTAAACGTGATGTTCAGATGACTGGTGCACAAAACTCATATCAGTGAAACGTGATGTTCACATGACTAGTGCAGAAAAACTCATGTAAAATTCAAAATTAATTGGATCAACTCAGTAACGAACATAAGTATCTACATAATCAGTCAGTACATCAATTTTTTGAATGTGTTCACATGACTAGTGCACATGCTCATATCAGTTAAATGTGATGTTCATATTATGGGAGGCTATACTTACATATTACATGACACGTCGGGGACAACCCTATCTGCAGTGTCACTAACAACCCTCCTCACTGGCGGAGACTTTTGGGCCAGCTGTGGGGTTGGGAATTGCAATTTTGGTTCCGCGATATCTTCATTTGACACTCACCCCTTGATTTTCAAACCAACATATATAAACATAATGTATTTTAGTGTATCTCAAAATGAGTATCAATGTATAAGGAAATGATTGTTATGGTCTACCCGAATAGACGTTACATTATACTACTTCATCTAAACGTATCCACATGTTGAGCATCACAATAATGCTTTCATAACAATTTGAAATGTATATTACATACATCCGAAATGAACATCACCAGATAAACCAATGTACATGTCAACATAGAACATGCTCATCATGTACATTTTTATACTGGACATCACCTTCACATGCAATGCGATGCGCATCACATCAACCAATCTTGGTCATTAAGTTCACATACAAAGTACATCAACCAAAATCCCGTCACAAACAGTTTATATAGTACATCACATTCCAAACTGTATAATCAACATGTACATTACGTATATCCAATATGCACATCATTAATTAAACCAATGTTCATGTCCAACACAGCTCGTAAGAGGACATCACGTTCACATATGATGCGCATCACACCAATCAAACTTGGGCATTAAATGCATATACACAATACATCAACCAAAACTCATCCTAGATCGTTCAAACGGGACGTTATGTTGCAAATGGTCATAAGATAACAAACAGATGGTCATCACGTGCGCATACCAATGACATTATGTATGTCTATCATGGAAGTCGACCTCACAGGTAACACGTACCAAACCGCTAATAAAAAGGACATCTTTCAACAAATTACACACCACAATCAAGCATACACTGGACACCATCAATTTACCATCCCACTTATGTTCAATCAACAACACACCAATAAAATTCATCATGCCCTAATGAAGATGCACAGTTTATACTTATCAAAAGGTCCCAATTAACAGGTAAAGGGTTGAATTTGTTCGAACGTTCAAGGGTTATATCATAAATGAACCAACTTTTACTTGAAATTTTCGACAGTCCATGCATGGCCGTCGCCGCAGAATTCAAGGGTTATCTCATCAACAACCTTTCCGTCGACATCCACGGTCGTCGCCACAGAATTTTTGACAGCCCAACTAATTTGCCCACTTCTCATCGTCCGAAACCCTTATCTCTCTCAGAATGTAGAACCCTAACTCCCTTCTTCGTCTCCAACTCTTTGTCTTCCTTTTGTGGTTCTCTTCTCAGTTGAACAATAAGAGCATAGAAACTCCAACTCCAAAACTCAAATGAGTTGCCCTCACATCCCACGCGTGGCATTTCCCAAGGTCTCATTAATGAGCATCAAGTTTTCCATTTGTTTTCTCACTTTAAGTCACGTGATGTGCAATAAAAAAAGGAGAAGTGCTGATTTAATATGGATCATTGATCTCTAATCTAATGGTTGGTAAATGTCATTCTCACCCAATCTCTCTTCTCACCCTATCTATTCTCATATATATATATATATATATATATATATATATATATATATATATATATATATATATATAAAAGACCCACCATAACTTATCAATAACCCATCACAATTTCACTACATCCGCCACAATTCCACCACATCATACCGCGTCATACCACAGCAGACCCCATAAAATAACAGGGCCTCGATAAATAATTTTCTTTGATATATGCATACACTTCTAGATAAGACTATGGCAAATTGGAAATGGAAAAAAAATCTACTTCGAAATATAAATGTGATTTATAAAAAGGCAAAAAATATCCTCTAGGATACATAATGTAAATATGGTCAATGGCATCTATATAAATGGCAAACAATCTTTGAGGATACATACAATAATTACCATAGTTTATGAAAATAGAAAAAATCCATCCTTCTAAAAAAAATATTTTTGTTTCTTACAAATAATTTTTATAAAATCTACTTTTGGAGAGGTATTGAAATGTTTGACATAACTTATGATATAAGGAATTTTACTAAATTTAATTTTTTAGTCTAACATTTAAAAATTATTATGTGTTTTTTTGAAGTAAAATTATCATATATTTATTTACATTTTTCTCTTTTTATTAATTTTAAACAGATTATCAAATTTTAATTTTAACAATGATTATAATCATATAGTTATAGTTATAATAATTATTATAACTATATATGGTCTTACTTAACTATACAATTTTTTAATTTAAATATTTATATGTCAAAACTTTACTAAATAGCATATTTGTAAAGGAATTAGACGATAAAAATGACAATCATAATATTAAAGGATCTAACATAATATTTAAATATTTAAATGTCAGCTTTATAAGAATCAAAATATTTATTTGAAATTATGAAAACTGATCACTAAAAGATCTCATAGATTGAGTGGTATTTAGTTTGTAACAAACGGAAGTAATAATTTATTGCTTCTAATTTTGAAGTTATTTTTGGCTAAAACTATTTTTGGAAAACAATTTTTAGTAACTAAAAAAATGCTCTAGTTGGCTTAGTGTGTGCTTTGTAACTCCAAAAAACACTTTCAAAAGCTAGAGTAAAAAAGCACTTAGTTTATGAAAAAATTGATAAAATTTATTTGGATGCAAATTGCCATGTAAATTTAATTAATGTAAATCTACTCCCTCCATTTTCATATCAATTATTGTTTAGTCAAAATTTATTAAATTTATAAATGGGATCCTTGTTACAATGATTGAGTAGTTGTCGTATAATCGTGATATCAAAAGTTCGCAAAAATACAATGTAAGGTTTGCCTACATTACATCTTGTGATATAACCCATCGTTACTTGTACAAGGATGTTTTGTGCGTCGGGCCATATTTATTAAAATCTCAGGATCCAAAAACCATATGTCGATCCAACTCTTATTAGGATCTTAAAGTAGTTAATATCTTACGATCCTGATTTAATCTGAATATTATGTGTTAGAATCGCAATACGATTCTATGATCCTATGATTCAATTCACAATCCAACATAAATTTAATAATATTTGCTCACATTATCACCTTTAAAATTTTGTCAGAAGAATATAAATTTTTGTATTAAAGTTACTAACTGATATATATATACAATTTAACGTATTACTTCATTACTAATTAATACTTGTTAAGATTTTAACTATTATAGAACGTTTTCTAATATTTGCCTATTGGAATAGAATCTTACAATCCGCGACCAAATTATACGATTTTGATCCTAACTACGCTCATCGATCCTAACTAGGATCCTGATTCTAACAACCTTACGTCGAGCTACCCTTAAAATAGTAAATGGTCTTCAATATCTTTCTGTTCCGAAAAAATTTATAGCATTTTTGAAGTGTCTCAGGTTCCTTTCTCGGCCCTTATTACTTGGGCCAAGCGGGTTAATTCCTAGTCGATCGAAACGCTCCAAATCTACATCGACTCGGGGCTCGGTCGAATCATCACAATCATCCAATGGATGGATTGTGATAGCCTCTAAAAGGGGCATTTTCCTCGTATCAGCAAGAATAATGAGAATGGAACTGGAGAATGGGTGAGAAGGTAAAAGGACAAAAAGGGAATAAGATGCATCAGGTGAGCCAAGGTCGTGACTTTCCATGTCACGACCGTGATAGGCTATCTGGGACGTCATGGGTTGAGAAGCAAGACGCCAGGGGCGCGACTCCTCTTATTACGGCCGCGACCCCTATTTTCCCCACCCCTACCCCTTGGAGATTTTTAGCCTTTTAGGTGACCACGAGCTGTCACGCTTGCGATGATCTAGTCGCGACCGCGATGCCCACACAACCTTAGCATGTCGCGCTCGTGATGACCCTTTTGTGACCGCAAATATCATCACGACCTTGGCATACTTTTAGAGGAGCTGGGAGCCGAGGGTCGCCACTCCTGTGACAGCAAGGTCGCGCACACGACACCTTGGAGCATGCCTGACCATCACAACCGCGACGACTGCATCACGACCTGGTCGCCAGCCCTTTGTTCGAATGTCTCGCCCGCGGACACGTTGAGTCACGGTCGTGATTGATGAAGCACATTCTCTTGGAGAATTTCTCCCATCGCCCCGTTGCGACCGGGACGGCCAAGTTGCGGAGATGCCCCCTTGTGCAGGACAACCCACCGCAGTCGCAACGTCTTGTCTCGCACCCGTGACATCGTTGTTGATTCGGAAATTTCCATTTCTTCATTAAGGGTAGTTTTGTCTTTTTATTACTAATCAATGTAATTATGTTTTAAGCCTTTTCCTTGCCAATGTACTGTTAGGTTATATTAGGCCTTGGAATGAAATTAGCTCATGGATTAATGACCTTTTTAGTGTTATTCCCTCTTGGAGTTCTATCCTTATCCTTACCTATATATGGGTAATTGAAAAAGATAGAGACTTAGCTTTTGATGAATGAAAAATGTATTTTTGAGGCCTACACAAAACTCTCTCTAAAAGCTTATGCTCTTTATCCATTACATTGTTGATGGTGGTGATACGAGTCATTCATTTATTGATTAGATGTTGAATTTCCTTTACCTAATCATGGTGGGGTGCTAGTTCTTGATGGTAGAGCATCCTTTATCCAAGAACATATCAAGTATTATTCGTCATCAAGCATTTAGCGCATTTTCTTTAGGTGATTCTTATTCTCTTCGTTCTAGTCAGCATCAAAGGACTTCAATGGGATCCCCGCTCGAAGAGGCCCCTAACTCGTGCTACGAGAGTCGTTTAATTTCTCATGCATCGAAAACATCCTTGATGCCATCACTGCAAGACTCACTTAAACTAACGCACACCTCCAGGTGCGACCGTCACTACGAGGACAGAGAAACCTTCCCCGAGCCTTATCTGTCCTCCTCCTAAATTTGGGTCAATCGACGAAGATGAGTGTTCCGTGCACATGTTCCGATATATGGGAAAAGGTGAACACCCTCCTAGGGATGATCTTCATGACATCAAAGCTGAACTTTTAAAATTTCATGGTTCTCTTAATCTGGATGAGTATTTGGAGTTGGTTCAACTAGTTGAGCAGATATTCGAAGCTAAGGGTTATAGCGATGAGAAGGCTTTCAAAGTGGCAAACTCTTGAAGTTGACTAAGGTAGCATCATTATAGTTTGAAAGTATGAAGGCACAACGGGCTAGTGATGGTCGTCGAAAGATTTCTACATGGAAAAAGCTGGAAAAAAAACTCATGAACAAACGGTTCTTAACAAGTACTTATATGCAAGACATATTACGGAGGCTCTTCGCGCTTGAACAAGGAAAGAGAAGTGTGATCGAGTATATTTAAGAGTTCAAGCAGTTCTTGATCAAGAGTGATCTCCAGGAGTCGCCCGAGCATACCATGATGCGGTTCTTGAACGCTTATCTCCCTCAATCGCCAACAAGGTTGAGATTCAGCCAAATCACTCGTTTTATGAATTGTGTAATAATGCCATCAAGATCGAGAGAAGGAAGAAGAAAAACGCTAAGTGCTCAGCCTTTCCAATGGTCGTTTGTTCTTCCCCAAGGTCGAATTTTATGGTGTACCCGAGACCTCAAGAAACATCGAGAGCTGCTACTACTCCCCTGCCTCCAAGGGTTGACAAGGGTAAAGACATCTCTTATCCATCCCCCACGGCTTAACCTAAGCAGATGGAGGGAAAGAAATGTTTCAAGTGTCAAGTTTATGATCATTTCCAAGCCAATTGTCCCACAAGCAGACTATGACTATCCAAGAGGTTCAAGAGATTGAGAATGAGTTGTGGGTAGCGCAAGAAGATGAGTAGTATATTGTAGAGGATAGTCGTGAATCTGAGGATGATGATATTCCCGACAAACTAGCTCCCAATCGTGGTGAGATGCTTGTGTTACACTGGTGGACAAAGCACAACGAGAAATGATATTTCACTTCCATTGTACCGTGAACGGGAAAGTACACAATTTGATCATTGATAGAGGAAGTTGCACGAATGTGGTATCTACTTACACTGTCGAGAAGTTGGGTCTATCATGTTATAAAATTTCCTTGGAAAATTGATTGAACAATCTAGTTAGGGTGGAAAATAATTTTCCTAGGTTGAACAAAGCAGATGAAATTCCTTCCGGCCTTTAGTTTCCAAACCTTTTTTTTTTTGGTACCAAACGCTAGAAATTAGGAAAACATTTTCCTAGAAAAGGTTTTCCCCTCTACCAAACAAGCCCTAAGCCTTTTTACATGGAAAAATATTACACCAGGTTTTTCTTCCCCTTACCATATATAGTAGGTAAAGATCACATTTCATCCTCATGGGGAGAGAAAGCATAGAGATTAACCCCTATCACAGATTCAGTCTTGATCCACCAACATTACAGCATTCTACATTAGTTTAACTTGCCACATTATTGCAACTTGCAAGTGGAGCTTACCCCCCTAGAAAACTTCCACATTCTTCACACCTCGGCATCGGCAGACTTGCTTGTCGGAGGCTGTACGCTGAATGATCTTGCATTCATTTCATGGCGTCTGGAACAACTCGGAATATGCTGACATCAAGGACAATGGGCTCATCAAGGTTTGGGCTAGCCAGCTTAAACACACAGACGTCAAATTCTTCCAAGGAATTGTCAAGAACAAACTCTTTCCAACCAACAGTAATTCCTGCCCTTCCATTGGGACGACATTTAAGCTTAGCCACCCATGTTTTCTCATTCCTTCTAAGCTTCACAGTTTGAGTTTTGAATATAAGATGCTGGCTCATCCATGCTGCTGGAACGTTCTGCAACATAAACAACTCAGTTACAGCATTACTCGTTCACGTACGTTGTTGGTTATGTTAAATCTAATTTGATAATCAAAACAAGGTTCACGATAGAATTGAAAGAAACCAAATAAAATTTTAAAAAAAAAGCAGGCTTACCAGGTAGTAGACCCCGGGAACACTGGAGACACTTGAAGGTCGCATGACAACGAGAAAACTATCCACTGTAAGCTCCTTCCTAGCCATACGTACGGTTGCCTCCTTTTGATTCTCTGTTACCGCCCTTTTGGAACAATTTGTTGCTACACGTATCCTATCAACTTTCTTCGGATCATTCTTCTTCTTAGTAACTAATTTTTGCATATAGACACAAGTTGTCACTTGAGGACCTCGGTACTTGGGGTCATGGGGGAAAGGGAAACGAAAAGGGTGAAGAAAACATTAGCTGTCACATGGGTACCTTGAGCAAACTTCACGGGCTCCCAACTCCATGATTTCTGCTGATTTCGGGGTCTCTCTGCGGCAGCCTCAACATCAGTATAAGGAGTTCTCAGAACCCCCATCTCAGGGACATCTGGAGCAATACATTGTTCTAGAGAGCAGGAGCATAAATAAGTTTAAGGTTAATCATCAGGAAACAAGCATGAGTACAATTCAGATGGGCATAGAAAGACCTAACAAAATGATGCCTAAGCAACATCACAGTTAATAGGTATGGTGCCCTAAGAAAGTTATGGGAACACACCAGATGTTAACATCCTTAACGTGCAAGTAGCTGGTAGTGTGTCCGGAAGTCAGAAGACACACACCAATAGCGTGAGTTTTCCAGTCTTATTTCTTTTCATTCATAGATTACAAGGCAACCCTCACCCAAATGGGAAAAATTAAAGAAAAAAAAAATGTATAGTTGGTGCTATTTCTAGGAATGATTTTGATGAACTAATGGGTCTGAATCTTCCTGCAAACAAGAGGAGCCAGGGGGAAGGGGAGTCCGAGTGAGGCTCTTATGGCATCATACCAGGGCAGACCATCACTGGTTCTCTATTCAATAATTCCTGAAGATGTCTCGGTCTCTCCTCAATAGCCTCATCATCAGTAAATGGAACTTCCCCACAGCTAATGCCAGGAACATCAGAAGCAGCACATTGTTCTGGAATGGTCATAAAAAAGCATACTTATAAGGAATTCATTGAAAAGACAGAACAAACATAATCTTGAGGAGTTTATTAGACAACTAAATTTAAGGGAAAGTTAAGAATGAGCAACACTGCCACAATCCAGTAACAATCTCCGAAGTTATGGTGAATGATCTAGTTGTTGACAAATGCGACCACCAGGTAGAGATGTTTGCAAAAGACCCACAATGTAATACAGTGATCTTTCTAGTGTAGAGATGTTTGTAAAACACCCACACTGTAATATGGCGATTTCTCAAGTTCCTATTCTAGTTATATTTATGCCCATTGAAATTATGAAGCACAGCTCGTCAGATGCTTTAGATTGAAACACTGTAAGGTAGATATGTGCAAACTTGCTTAAACCCTTGCTATATTTTTAAACAATACTCAAGCAAGTCCTATGAGGCTCTCTCCTCTCAGACAAGCCTTAAGGCATCATACCAGTGATTGGCTTCACGAATTTCCAAGCCCGTGACCTCTGCTGATTTCTGAATCTTTCTTCAGCTGTCTCAATATCATTACAAGCAGCTTCGGCATGACTCATCTCAGAGAAGTCAGCAGCAATATGCTGGTGTGGAGAAACTGGGCTACGTCCATCATTAACCATCCTTGGTTTCTTTGAGGGGCTTGGCTTGCTTTTTTCATGGGAGTACTCTTGGGTAAACTCCTCCAAGATCTCCTTTAGGAAAGCCTTCTCCTGATTCTTGTTACGAGACCTCGAATGGCCACATTTTTTAAGGAAGTAGGATGACTCTTTCTCGCACAAACTCCCACGGTCAAACATCAATGTGCTGAAACTAGAGTTTCCATTGTACCTGAAGATTAAGATGTCACTCTCTTCTAGAGAGTAAGCATTGACAAAGTCTATCCAACCATCTCTTAGAAACAGCACATCGCCGCTTGTCTCCAGCCCAACTTCCCACAGCATAGTGCCACTAGGTCCTTTCAAGATGACCTTATCTTTTAATCTCCCCTTTGCATTGTCAGAAAACTTTTTCGGAATCATCTAAAAAAAGAAGATTAAGTATTTGTTAAATGCATTTCTATTATAGTAGTATAAGCTTGTCAAAAATGCCAAATCATGATGTTCATACATAAAGTTAAAATAGCATTAAGGCGTAATGGAATTGTACAGAATATGTACACTTGAATAACAACACGCCACCGCATTGCATCCCTAAAACACAGAGTCCTTTTTGGACAGATCGTATATGCCAGAAGGTATACCAGATTAGATATTTGTTCATGTTAATACCAAATTCTGCCTAGTATGCAACAAACACACACATGTATAAGTGGGAGTACATACGCTACAATTTAAAAGGAGAATCAGTTTGCATAGACAAAACATGATGATTAAGGCTAAGCTAAAATGTGTAGGTGAGCATGAATGAAATAGACATGCAAAAAAGGTTTGAGAGAGAGTGGGGAGAAAGAAACTCACAAGTTGAGAGCGGAAATCAGAACCCAGAATCTGACAGAAGTGAATAGACTGAAAATGGGTCCAGTAAATGCTCTGCTCCAATGTGTTGCATTCATCGCAATCTCCCTCCATTTCAGCTGATTTTTCTTCAACAATGAGGAAGAGAAAACCTGTTTGGGCGGATGGAAGATGGGGGGCTGTAAAGGACAGTAAGCAATAATAATGGTGAATACATGCATGAGATAAAAAAGCAGAGGATGGGGTAAATGATGCTTGCAGTTTTCAGAAAGCAGAGTGATTGATTTGAGAGTTGAGACTGATCACAAATGTAGTGGGGTACCTTAATACTGCCACGTCCGGTATTCAAAATTTCAAAAATTAATAATATCATTTTAATGTTTAGCCTACTTTTTAAAAAAATTGTTTTTCTTCTTACAACTACTTTTTATAAAATGTATTTTTGGTAAATTATTGAAATGTTCGGCTTAATTTATGACATAAATGATTTTACTAAATTAAAATGTTTATCCTAAATTATAATGTTGTGTTTTTACTAAATTTAATTATCTTTCTTAACTTTTAAAAATTATAATGTTTTTTTAGATTAAATTATTGTATGATTATTTACATTTTTCTCTTTTTATTAATTTTTAAACAGATGATGAGGTTTTTATTTTAACTACAATTATAATCATATATATATAATTATAGTTATAATAATTATTATTATACCTATATATGTCTTACTCGTCACCTAGGAAACTCTAGAGAGAGAAATGTAGCTCTAGAGAGAGAGAGATAAAACGTTCGAAAACCCTAGGTTAGAGAAATGGTCCTCAATTGTTGCCTCCCTTGTCTTCTCCTAGGTCTGCTTCTTTCTCCTTCCTTTTTTCGCAAATCTTCACTCCTTTTTACCTCTCCTAAAAGGATTAGACTCAGACATTGGATTAGGAGTTTCATCCTTGTCCATATCTGTTTGTATCTTGCGTTTCCTTGTGCTGGTCAAACGCAATTAGACAATTCTCTCTCCCCTCCTTCTGTTCTTCTGTCTCAGAAGATCGAGTTTGGGTGTCCAGTCCTATCCTTTGCTGAAGGACGCTCTTACTTCCGCAGCAGAAAGAATGTTTGCTTTGCTGATGAAATTCGTCTAACTAGGTTATATCACATGACTTCCTTGTGCTGTCACTGTCAATTAGACAAATTACAGACTACTCAAGAGTGTTTTTCGATGGTGTCCGAGGAAACTAGATTTCTAGGCTATCCCAGTTCTGTGTATTGTGTCATAGTTTGCAAAAAGTTGAAGGTCTGTCCTGTCACTGTGTATCAATCGTTCAAGAACAAGACGGTAGCAAACAACATGAAGCTTTGCGTGATCTTGACGGGTCATCTGAATCAAGCGGAGAAGTTCAAATTCCAGAAGATTGAGACTACTCCTCATCGTTCAGGTAATATCGTATCCTACACCTCTGTCTGTGCTTGCGTATGTGATGTGTGTCTTTTGATTGCTTCTTGTGTTCACTAAGAGTTTGATTTGATTTCCCGCCTATTGGTGCTTTGTGTTGTTAGTAGTGGGAGTCGTTTTAGGGGTTCAATTCATACCTTCACCCCTTGTTGTCTATAAATACAGACAGAAGGATCCTCTCCATCCTCACCACTTCTTCCAACCTCCCTTGTTCCTCTTTGAAATCTTGTCTATGTCTCTCCCCCTTTCTTCACCTGTTTTAAGCCCTTCCAATGGAGCCAGAGATGGAAACTTACTCCACAACTCTTAATTTTCCGTTTCTGAACATCCTCCCCAGGGGCAGATTAAGTGTAAACTGGATGGTGGTGGGTCTGGAGATCAGTTTCCGACCCATCAACCAACAGAGAATACTTATGCTGACAAACTCAAATTCCATCTGGGAAGTGAAAGCCTTAATCAAGCTACCCTTTTGGGGGAGAATTTTGGAGTTCCATCTGGGGAATCTCATCCTCATAAGGGGAAGGCTGGCTTAGATCCAAATCTGGCTTTTATTCCTGAACCTGTTATTGACCCAAACCCAAACCCCCCTCTTATGACTGATAGCATGGAGGAACTGAAATCTCTTTGCCTGCTCAGTAAAATTTGGGGTGACCCAACTAAACTCACAATTATCATCTCCAAAACTAAGCATGACTGGGTTTTTCTGAAGGGCCAAGTTGATTTCATTGATATTGGCAATCATTGGATCCTTCTTAAGTTTGCCACTGTTGAGGATCGTCAACGTGTTTATGCAGGAAGGCCATGGTTTGTGAATGGCTTCAACTTTGTGCTCATTCCATGGAGGCCCTTCTTTGATCCTTTCAAGACTAATATCTCGTATATTGATCAATGGGTTAGAGTTCCAAGGCTTCCTTGGGAATACTGGAACCCAAGAGACCTTAGCTACATTCTAGAGCCTTTGGGGAGAGTTATTAAAGTTGACAATGTGACTCTCCAAAGGCAGAGAGGCAAGTTTGCAAGGGTGTGTATCAATCTTGATATCACCAAAACCCTGCGTGGCAGTCTGCATGTTCGCAATGGCAACTATGCTATCATGGTTCCTCTTATCTACGAGGGACTCCATGAAGTGTGTGCCTTCTGTGGATCACCTTCCCATGCTCTTGAAACCTGCCCTGATACCCCTTCCCAAACTAGAATTGAAGTTGTTGTTGAAAGGTTTGAGCAGCACTCAATCTCCCCTAGACCTGAAAACCACCAAGTGAACCCTGTCTCTTCAAACCCCCCCTCCCTCTGAAAATTGGATAACTGTTACTCCTAAGAGGCACACCAAGGGTAATAGAATCCCTAAACCTCCTAGAGGAAGATATTATTACAAAGCTTCTAAGAACCAAAAGCCTGTTAATCCTAAGTTTGAGAAAATCCCGGAGCCGTTGTCAACCAACCACCCTGATCCTAAGCCTTGTGTGGAGGAAAAAGCACCTCTCAACCCTGCTATGTTCCTAGCCCCTAAGAAAAATGAGGGAGATATCATCCTTGCTAGGGTTTACTCTGACAAAAACAGTGAGGAGGATGATGATTTTACTGATTCCCTTATGGCTCTTCAAGATGATGAATATGAAAAAAGTCTCAAAGATCTCATGGAGCATCTTGACAAAGTAAATGATGTTGCAATGAGTGGTGATAGTGCCAAGAAGAGAAAGCTTGTAGAAGATGGAGATGATTTCTCTTCTTCTAATGTTTAATTATGTTTAAAGCCCTTAAGACTTCCTTATGTAATCTTCTACCTCTGTTAGTGAGGCTAGTAAATAAGTGTCATCTTTCTCCTCTAGGGAGAGATGCTAAGTCTGTTTTATTCTCTCTAGTGCTGTTTAGTTTGTTTAAGGTAAATCTGGTCCCCCCTCTTTTGTACCAGGTCCTTTTCATGCTAAGGATCTGGTTTGGTTCCATTCTTTTGGATATCTGTGTTGGTGCTAGGGGAAGACTTTGTACCCGTGTGCTATATCATTATGCTATGATGAATCAAAAAACAGGTTACTGGGTATTTTGTGAGACTCTCTATTCGTTTTTACTGAATCAGAAGGTTTTTTTGTGCTTTTTAATGCTTATTGTGGGTTCCATTTTTTTCCTTCTTTTAGTTATCTCTAGTGTCACCTCCTGGATGGGATGGCAGCATAAATGGCCCCTAATAGATAGTTGGTCTTATTGCATTCAGCTGAGTTTTGTGGATAGTACCCCCTCCTCTCTGTTAGTAAAAGTTAGTAAAAGTACACTGCTAGTGTTACCCCCTGTGTGGGTAGGCAGCATAGTTTATTACTAAAAGTTAGTCAGTATTGTTTTCTTGACTTCCCTTTCTTTGGGGCTGACTTTGTTGCATCTTTTGCCCCTCTAGTGTCTGAATTTCATCAATTCTTTTTAAGAAGTAGACCCCTATTAATAAATGACTTTATTAGTTTACATTGGAATATACTGTCTTTTAGATTCCAAGTGCACTATCTCATTTTTTTGAGAACCATCTGTGTGAGTTTTCTAAGATGGATGGTCAATCCAAATTACCATCTTGGGATCAATCAAAGTGTTGCCCCCCTTAGGGTTGTGCAACCTATAAATGTTCACAATGGTATGTTAGTTTCAAAGGTCAAGAAACTTTCCCATCGGGATTGGTTTGAAGCCAATAAGACTGAGACCACTGTCTCTCTCTCCTTCTTCTGGGTTCCCCCAACTTTTAGATGGATCTCCTTTTGCTGGGAATTGCGACTCTTTACAAGTAAGATCAGGTTACTTGATATTGACAACTTTTTGATTAAGTTAATTTTTACTCTAGCTTCTCTGTTGTTCTTCAATTGGTTTAGTTATTTTTCTCAGGAAATGGATAGAGGAATCGTAAAAGCCAAGTATCTGGTTGACTACAAACCAAGGGGCAAGTTCAAACCTTCTTTGACAAGAATGATTATCAAGCGGCAGATCAGCTGGAGTATTCTTGTCTTTTTTTACAGGTTCCAATCTCTAATGGTTTGGTCTGTATGGTCTATGTATTGGAAAATTGTATTAAATTACTTATTCTTCTATCAATTCATGACTGAGTTAATCTTTCTGATTAATCTCCTTGAACTAATGGATGTATCCATTATAAGACCAAATCTCAACCTAGAGATTTTGAGAAATTTTTACGGTTTTGTTCTTGGGATACATGACCCGAAGTACACAGCTCATTTGGGCTTCTTCCCATTAGAAGTCATCCTAGTAATTGTCTCATCTTGTGTGGCTTGGGCACTGAGATTAGAATTTATTATATTATGCTTTGAGAAAGATTTTATCAAGGAGGACAACTTGATAAGAATTTTGGTTTACCACTTTATAGGACCAATTTCCTTATTAAAATGGGACTTATGTGAATTTCGTTGTGGGATACAAATGCTGCATTGCTTCTTGAGTTATTTACTTAAGTTTACATGTGAGATCTATTTCTTGGGCCTTTCTATTTGGACAACTAGATTCAGCTTATTTTGTTTAATTAATAAGCATAGACTGGCTATAACTGCCCTTTGTTTACTCAAATATTTCTTTCAGAGGAAGAAAGGGATGACCCCATTAGCAAAATTTCTTAAATCCCTAGTTTTTAATTAATGAAAGTTTTGTATTGGAATGTGCAAGGTATCAAGAACGATGGTAAAATAGCAGAAATAAATTTTCTGGCCTCTAGCATCAGACCTGACATTGTGTTCCTAAGTGAAACTATGGTCTACGAAAAGAATACAATTAAGATCATTAAGAGACTAAGATTTGATAAAGTTGAATACAGCTCTTGCAACAACCACTCGGGAGGTCTATGGGCTTTATGGAACACTGCGGTTCTAGAGGTTCACCTCCTCAAAAAAACTCAAAGAGAAATCCACTTGTATGTGAAAGAGAAAAACACGGGTAAGGAATCCATTTTATCAGGAATTTATGCTCCTGCCCAAATAAGAGAAAAAGATTCATTTTGGAATAACCTTAAGTTACTAAATCATGTGTTCCATCTACCTTGGTGCATCATAGGGGACTGTAACGAAATTCTAACCCCTGAAGACAAGCCAGGAGGACCACTTCCTCATGATAACAGGTTTACAAGACTTAAAAATTTCTGCCAACAAATAAATACGGTGGACATTCGTCCTAATGGACGTGTTTTCACTTGGAGGAAAAATATTCATGGTCATAAAATTTTTGAAAGGTTAGATAGGCCTTTACCTCGCCATGATTGGCATGTTCTCTATCCTTCCGCATCCCTTACTCATGGGCCATTCTTATTCTCAGATCAATGCTATCTGTTGCTAGACTCCAATCCTAGCAAACATACCTGTAAAAATCGAGCGTTTAGATTTGGCCAACACTGGACCAAGTTTGACGAAGTTGAAGTTTTAGTCAAACAAGGTTGGAAATGTAAGGTTAGAGGGTTTGCTATGTTCCAAGCCACTCGCAAGCTAAAACAAATAAAGAACTCGTTAAGGATCTGGAATAAACAAAACACAAGAAACTTTAAAGAAAGACTGGAAACCAATTTAGCTAAAATCCAAGCTATAGAGGAAAGACTCATACAAGATCCATTCAGTATTCGATTTAATGATTGGCATAACAGGCTTGTAAGACAAAGGGAAAAAATGTTACTGTTTAACCAAAAGTATTGGGGAAAATTCAGTCGCAAACGCTGGCTGACAGAGGGGGATCGTAGTTCTTCGTTCTTCCATAGATCAGTCACGTATAGAAAAAAGAAATCTTTTATTTATGGTATTAAGGATCCCTCTGGTGTTTGGATCAAAGATGAGAAAGAAATTCAGGATCGCTTCGTTGAGGAATTTTCCTCAAGATTCAAAGCCTCTACAACTAATGCAATTATTGACCTCCCGACTTTACCTAAGATTACATCAGAGCAAGCCAAACAACTTGCGGCCTTGGTTACAGACGAAGAAATTAAACTTGCTATTAATCAGATGGACCCTGCTAAAGCACCGGGACCAGATGGATTTGGAGCAATTTTCTATCAAAAATATTGGCATATTATTGGCAATGATATTTCAACAGCCATAAAAGACTTTTTCCACACAGGAAAACTGCTAAAAGAAGTTAATCATACTTTTATTGCTCTTATCCCAAAAGTGGAAGATCCTACTCTGCCCAACCAGTTTAGAGACCAATAAGTCTTTGTAATACTCTTTATAAGATTATTACAAAAATTATGGTCAATCGGCTTAGACCTATTCTGGATAACATCATAAGTTCCTTTCAAAGTGCGTTTGTCCCGAATAGACAAATTCATGACAATGTGCTTTTAGCCCATGAAATAATGCATAAATTCAAACAATCCACTACAGCTAAGCCATGGGTTGCTTTGAAATTAGATATGGAAAAAGCCTATGACCGGGTGGATTGGAACTTCTTAAAATTAACCCTTGATCAAATGGGATTTCCTCCAATATGGACAAACTGGGTAATGGAGTGCATTTCTTCCTTTTCTTACTCAGTTTTAGTAAATGACCAGCCTTGTGGATTAATCAAACCAACAAGAGGACTTAGACAAGGGGACCCACTTTCCCCTTACTTGTTTCTTTTATGTATGGAAGTCCTTACCCAATCCCTAGTTCAGCAAAGTTAGGATAAAAAAAAAAGGAAATGGGGATTAAGATATGTGTGTCAGGAATGAACATCCCATGTTTGCTCTTTGCTGATGACAACCTCATTTTTTGTAAAGGGACTTAATCAGCTTGCAAAAATCTTAAAACCACTCTGGACAATTTCTGTGCTCAGTCTGGTCAACTGATCAATTTTCATAAGTCCACCATGATTTTCTCTTCAAAAGCTTCGGCCAGATATACTGAACGCGCAAAGGGAATCTTTAATATCCCCACCAAAGAATCCTTGGGTAAATACCTTGGTTGCCCATCCATTAGCGGTACTAAGAAAATAGAACTGTTTTCACCTATTTTAGAAAAATGTTCAAAGAAACTTTCTAACTGGAAAGCTAACTCCATTTCGAAAGCTGGGAGAACAATTCTTATTCAATCAAATTTGGAATCACTCCCAGCACATACTATGCAATGCTTCCTCATGCCCAAATCCACCTGTGATCGTGTAAATTGAGTAAATAGGAACTTTTTCTGGAAAAATTCCTCTGAAAAAGGTATGCCCTTGGTTTCATGGGATAAAATTTGTAGACCAAAGGATAAGGGGGACTTGGCCTTCGCAAGACTCATGCGGTCAATTTAGCTTTCCAATGCAAATTAGTTTGGAAACTAATGCATGATAGAAACAATATGTGGGTCTCCCAAATGTCTGCTAAGTACAACCACGCTGGTGAATGGTTTGTGAAAAACCCGAAAAATACAGACTCCTGGGTTTGGAAAAATCTTTGTAAAGCGTACAAGGTTTGCAAAAAAGGCTTCCGTTGGAAAATTGGTAATGGAGCCAAAGTAAACTTCTGGAATGATAATTGGTGCGATCAACAACCGTTATCTTCTTTAGCTAATCAGACTTCCTCTATTGAAGATAGTAACGTGACTGTTCAAGAATTCATTTGTAATAACAATTGGGATCATCAGAAACTAAGACAAGTGCTTCCTGATTCACTTGTCCAGTTGGTTCGTAAGACCCCTATTCCTAATTTTGGGGAACAGGATGAACTTTGCTGGGGCCTAACTGGTAATGGTGAATTTTCAACCAAATCTACGACTTGGCTTTGTCATGAGTTACAAATCGGGCCTAATTGGGAAGGTTCATGGATCTGGAAGCTCGACATCCAACCAAAACTAAAATTTTTTATCTGGTTGATTTCTCATAATGATCCTCCATTTAGAGGGAATTTAATGCGTAGGGGTGTCAACTTGGACCCTTCATACCCTATTTGCCTCCAAGAATTGGAGACTGATTGTCATTTGTTTTACCAGTGCCATTTCACAAAAAAGTTTTGGGACATTGCAAAATCCCATAGATGGCTATCATTTGCTGTCATTCTCCCTACAGACAGTACTAGTAGCATTTTACTACAAACTATCAAAAATTCACTTCCCCCCAATGAGGCTTTGAGAGCGTTCTACCTCATTTGGAGCATCTGGAAGGAGCGTAACGATTGCGTCTTCAACAACTCCATCTTCAACACCACAAGGGTCGTCATCCGAGCCAAGAGAAGTTTTGCAGAATGGCGAGCAAGATGCAGATTCTCTTATCAGGATCAACATCTTCACCAGCATCAACTTTCTCGATCTCAGGTGCCTCATCGTCAAAGTATTGCTCGTGAAGGGTGGAAACAGCCACGTTACGGTTGGGTGAAGTTGAACTTTGATGGCTCCCTAAATCATCAAGGATCAGCAGTAGGTTTCATCATTCGTGATCACAATGGTCGTCTTCGAAAAGTTGGTGCTATGCTAGTCAATTCAAACTCTATTATGTTGACAGAAGCCTTGGCCCTCCGGTTTGGTCTTCAACCAGCTATTATGGAAGGCTTCTCAAGAATTCAGATTGAGGGTGATAGCCTTATTCTCATCCAGGCTATCCAAGGGACCATCTACACACCTTGGCATATTGATATGATTGTCAGAGATATAAAACAATTAATCAGGCAGCTGGAAGACTCTACTATTTGCCACATTTATCGATAAAAAAACTCAGCGGCAGATTGGATGGTTAATTTAGGTCATTCTTTAAACTCTGCCGGTCTCTGGAATTGTAGCCCTGCAACGGATTTTTCTTTTATTATTCTTGCAGATAATTTAGGGAGATGCCTTGATAGAAGGATCCCCTAAGTTCTTGTTGTTCCTTGTTTTTTTAAAATATATATATATATATATATATATATATATATATATATATATATATATATATATAGTCTCACTCAACCATACAATTCTTTAAATTAAATATATAATTTTATGTCAAAAATTCACTAAATACCATATTTGAAAAAAAAATAGATAATAAAAATGTCCAACATAATATTAAAGTTTCTAACATAACATTAAAATATTTAAATGTTATCTTCATAGGAATCAGAATATTTATTTGAAATTATAGAAACTAATCAATAAAGAATCATATAGATTGAGTAATGATAGTTTGTAAGAAGAAGAAGCAATAATTTATTGTTTATGCTTTTGAAGCTATTTTTGGCCAAAATGATTTTTGAAAAACAATTATTAGCTTATAAAAAACACTATTTGGCCTAGTTTGTACTTTTTAACTTCAAAAACATTTTCGAAAACTATGTCAAACAAACATTTAATTGAATATTAGGACAAATTGCATACTACTTCAGTTCAATATTAATTCTCCTAATATTCTTTTTTGACTAAAATTGTCAAAATATTTGTTATAGTATATTTTGTTATGAATCTAACAATAGTACATTTGTATACTAAAACATAGTATATGTTGAAAAATTAATGATTTTTTTGTTTTGATTTTTTTGGGAAAAATATATGAATAATTTTCTTTATTGTTTTCATTAGGACATAAGAATTTAATCGGATGAATGAGGGATTTTACGATTAATGAAATTAGTATTTTCGCCATAATTCATTGCATTCGAAAATACTAGGGAATAAGGAGGAGCGTTTGGTGGCTATCTTGATAAGGTTTTGTATCCCTATAGGGAAAAGGGTAGTACTTCGGGCCAATCCTTGTAAGTAATGGCTATCCTTTTGATTATCTTTGTGAGGATTTTATTAACTACCTCCACTGCTCCATTGGCATGTGGTCGACATATCGATGACTTCTGATGCTTGATCTTGTACTTTGTTAGGAGCTCATCTACCTCCTCTTTGAAGTGGCTACCATTATCACTTATTATTTTAGGTGCTACTCCATACTGGTATATAATGTTGCATAGTATGAACATGGTGACCTGCTTCGAGATTAAAGTGGCATAAGATGTTGCTTCTGCCCATTTACTGAAGTAATCAACAGCCCACAAGTACGAATTTGTGTCCTATGGCACCCTTGGGACTAATCTTTCTTATAATGTCAATGTCCCATGCAGAGAAAGGAGAGGAGAAGATGGAGAACTCGGCTATGGTTGACCGAAAGAAAAAGAGGGGGGGAGAGAGAAAGGGGTTATAGGAGAGAAAAAAGAAAAAATGGAAGGTGGTGGATAAATTTTAGCTGACTAGGCAAATTAAAAGAGCCAACACACCTTCTTCTCCGCCACGTCATCCCGCCGCCGAGTTAAGTTCAACTTAACTCGATGGCGTGCTACTAGAATTCAAAGGGGTCAAAGTTGAGGTTATTTAGAACCAAATCTAAAGTTCGAATTATTTAGTATATGAAGAGTCCCGGGTTCCGTTCTCGTCTCTCGTGACATTTGCCAAGCGAGCCGCCTCAACCACGGTGAACCTCGAGGTGCAATTCCCGGTGAAACTCGAAAACGTAAGGGTAGTCTCAGCCATCCACTGGATGGGAACCGAGACCTTCTAAGGAGGTCCGCTTGTGTCCTGACCCGAAGGCCCAGGGCCGTACCGGACCGTCCCGAGTTGCTGAACCATGTGGAGACGGGGTTCGGGTTACTTTTGGAAGCTAAATGAACACATGCACAGGCTGTTTTGGACAGTTTATAGTCGCGCCCGAGTCATGCATCGTCGCGCCTGAGAAGCCTTGCTGTCTCGCTTGGTCGCGTCCGCGATCATATATGTCGCGCCCGCGACAACCGGCTGCCGCTTCAGCTGATTTTTGGGGAGGATCTTGTCGCGCCCGTGACAACGTCTGTCTCGCCCGCGACATCCGTCTGGCCAAGCTCTTCGCGCCCGCGACGTTCTCGCCCAATCGTCGATACTGCTGCCGCTGCTGCCACCCAGTTGCACGTTGCGCCCGCGACGGTCCCAGTTTTTGTCGTATTTTCGGCAACCAAAACGACTGTGTTTTGGCTTGCCCCCTTTTGTATAAATACTTGTACCTTCAATTTTTCTGGGCAGTTTTTGAATGATTCGAATGCCATTGCAAGAGAGCTCTGCAAGCTTCTCCTTCAAAATTCTTTTTACTTTATCCAATCATTATTTGGTGGTGTTCAAGTCGTTTCTTTAGTGATTAATGGGGGTTTAGCGTAATTAGTCATGGTGGAATGTTAGGCCAAGGTTGTGTACTCTCCTAGCCAAGGTCATATGCAAACCCTTTGGTGCCCTAGCTTCATTTCCTTTGATTTTTTTTACGAAAACTCAAGCATCATTCATCCCAACACAACGGTAACGCTCCATCTGGTGTCAGAGCTTCGGTTTTCATTTAGCTTGAGTTTGTTCATTGTTCTTGCTAGTGTAGTGTTCTAGTGTTGGGATTTTGAGTTGTATGCTATTATTGGTGTTCCCCAACCCCATTGCTATCAAAGTGTGTTAGAAAATATTGTATTGTGGATGTATTTGTTGGATTTGTAGCTATTTTGTGCATTGAAAAGAAATTGGAAAACAGTGCACGCAAGGTGTTCGATGAAATGTCTGAAAGAAAAAAACACAAAGAACCCTTAGCCAAACACTTGCCAACTACAAAAGAACCATCAAACTCAACAAAATACCCCAAACACAAACCGTCCCTCACCTTTTTCCCGGTATGGCCGACGAAGCTCGCTCCGAACGAAAGGAATCGAGCCACCTGGGTAGCCCTCAAATTCAAGCTATCAAGAGCCGACTCACCACCTATGACGAACGCTTCTCCACCGTCGAGTGCACCCTTAATGCCATTATGGCCCGACTGGACAACCTCGCCCAAGAGCGTCTAGGTCCACCCCGAGTTGAACGTCAGAGGCGTGCCCAAAGTCCTATTTGTCCTCCTCCTACATTCAAGTCGAGTGACGATGATACAGGCTCCCCACGTCGTCGTCCACGTCGGGAGGTGCATGATAGGCCCCCTCGTGACGACTTCCAAGACGTCAAAATCGACATTCCTAAATTCAATGGTTCCAATGATCCTGACGAGTACCTTGAGTGGATCCAAATGATGGATAGGATCTTTGAGACCAAAGAATACAATAATGAGAAGTCCTTTAAGGTTGCTAGCTTGAAACTCACCATAGCCGCCTCGCTTTGGTTTGAGAATGTGAAAGCACAAAGGGCTCGGGAAGGTCGAGCGAGAATCACTACTTGGACACGGCTTAAGTAGTTGATGAATCGCCGTTTCTTACCCGCCACATACAAACAGGATGTTTTGAGGAAGCTATATGCCCTAACCAGGGCAAACGGTCTGTGAGCGACTACATTCAGGAGTTCGGGCAACTCCTCATCAAAAGCGACCTCAAGAACCCAAGGAGCAAACCATGATGCGTTTCTTGAATGGATTGGACTCCTCGGTTGCCAAGAAAGTTGAGGTTCAACCCTACTACTCCATGGATGACTTGTGCAGCTTGGCCCTTCAGGTTGAGCGACGAAAGAAAGAAAAGGCTACTTCCAAACCGGCACCAAGAGCCTTCTTCCCACCGCCTAGCCGACCTCCTTCATATTCGGGTACCCCGAAACCGAGTGAGACACCCAAGTTTCCTTCAACACCTCGCACAGATAAAGGAAAGGGACTTGTTGTGGCGTCTCCAACGGATCCCTCTCGTCGGATGGAGGGTAGGAAATGCTTTAAATGTCACGGCTATGGTCACTATCAGGCGGATTGTCCGAACTAACGGATGTTGACTCTCAAGGAGGTTCAGGATATTGATGAGGAACTTCAAGTAGCCCGGGATGATTCCGAAGTGATTGTTGAGGACGCGATCACTAGTGAAGATGAGGATGTCGCCCTTATGTCGCGTGTGCAAGGTGACACTCTTGTTTTGAGGCGAGTTTTGCATGTCCAAGAAACCCCTCTTGACAAGGCCCAACGAGAGACTATTTTTCAAACACGATGCTTTGTTGGGGGAAAGGTTTGCGAACTTATTATCGATGGAGGAAGTTCTACCAATGTTGCCTCGACTTATATGGTTGAAAAACTCGGGTTGCCTTTAATGCCTCATCCTCGCCCTTATTCGCTCACTGGCTCAACGACCAAGAAGGCATTAAGGTAACCAATCGTGTCTTAGTGAATTTATCTTTTAACGCTAACTACGAAGATTTTGTTGTTTGTGATGTTGTTCTCATGAGCTCATGTCACATATTGTTGGGTCGACCGTGGCAATTGGATAAGAAAACTGTTCATAAGGGGATGAAGAATACTTACACTTTCATCCACAAGGGCAAGAGGGTTAAGCTTCTTCCTCTAGCACCACATGAAATATTACAACCTAAACCCGGGGCAGGAAGTGAGGAGTCTAAACACTTGAGTGAGACACGGGTCGAGCGAGCCCTAAGCAAGGGGAAGACCTTTTTTGCCTTGCTCCTCTTAGAGGCCAACACAAGTGAGGTAGTGACACCCAAGCACCCTCTCGTTGCCCCTCTTCTTGCCAAATTCCACGATGTGTTCCCCGAAGATCTTCCATCGGGTCTACCCCCTATTCGGGGCATTGAGCATCAAATCGACATTATGCTCGGATCTCCACTTCCCAACAAGGCGGCATATCGGTGCAACCCGCAGGAAACTAAAGAGTTGCAACGGCAAGTGGACGAACTTGTTTCTCGAGGATATCTTCGAGAGAGCATGAGCCCATGTTCCATCCCGGTCCTCCTGGTTTCGAAGAAAGATGGTACCTTCAGAATGTGTGTTGATAGCCGAGCCATTAACAATATTACCATCAAGTATCTGTATTCCATACCGAGACTCGATGACATGCTCGATGAGTTACATGTATCTTCTCCAAGATTGATCTACGAAGTGGTTACCATCAGATCCGCATGAAGGAAGGTGATGCATGGAAAACGGCATTCAAGACGAAAGGAGGATTATATGAATGGCTCGTCATGCCATTCGGGCTTTCAAACGCCCCAAGCACGTTCATGCGTCTTATGAACGAGGTGTTGAGGCCTTTTATCGGTAAATTTGTCGTGGTCTATTTTGATTATATCCTGGTATATTCAAGGAGTGAAGCAGAGCATATTATGCATTTGGAGATGGTGTTCGAGGTTTTGCGGCAACGACTTTTCGGCAAACTAGAGAAATGTGAATTTTGCACTCCCCAAGTCACCTTTCTTGGGTATATAGTTTTCGACAAGGGAATTTCTATGGACCCCTCAAAAGTGGAGGACATTCGCTCCTAGCCCTCTCCCTCTAATATCACGGAGGTGAGGAGTTTTCACGGACTTGCTTCTTTTTACCGCCGGTTCATCAAGGGCTTTAGAACCTTACCGCCCTTATTACCGAGTATAGGAAAAAGGGCGCCTTTGAGTGGACCCGAGCGGCCCAAGGGGCATTTGAGAAGCTGAAGGCTCGACTTTGTGAGGCTCCGGTACTTGCTCTCCCGGACTTCACACAAGTCTTCAAGGTGGACTGCGATGCTAGTGGGGTAGGCATTGGAGCCGTTTTGATGCAGAACCAATGCCCTATTGCTTATTTCAGTGAGAAGCTCAACGGATCGAGGGAATTATTCTACTTATGACAAGGAATTTTACGCTATCGTGCGAGCACTCGATCATTGGTCACAGTATTTGAGGCCAAGCCAGTTTGTCCTTCATTCGGATCACGAAGCTCTAAAATATTTGAATGGGCAACACAAGCTTAGCTCTCGACATGCCAATTGGGTTGAGTTTCTCCAAAGGTTTAATTTTGTGACAAAACACAAGAAGGGGAGTGTTAATGTGGTTGTCGGTGCACTCTCTAGAAGACATTCCCTTCTTTCTGTGGTGGAGGCAAGGGTCCTTGGATTTCAACACTTTAAGGAATTCTATAAGGAGGATGTGACTTTAAATCACACCTCGATGGTGATGATGGACCCTATGTGCTACAAGACGGTTTCCTTTTCAAGGAGAACAAGTTGTGTTTACCAAAGTGTCCGTTGAGGAAGCTATTGGTGCAAGAAGTTCACGAAGGTGGTCTAGCTTGACATTTCGGCATCAACAAGACCCTCGACAAGCTAAAGGATCATTTTTATTGGCCTAGAATGGGAGGAGACGTACATGATGTGATCTCCAAGTGTGTTACGTGTCATCATGCCAAAAGCCAGTTTCACCAAGGGCTTTATACTCCTCTTCCCGTTCCAAATGGCCCGTGGGAAGATTTGAGTATGGACTTCATCGTTGCTCTTCCCCGAACCGTGCGTGGCAAGGACTCAATCCTCGTCGGTGTTGACCATTTCTCCAAGATGGCGCACTTCGTCGCTTGTGAGAAAATCGACAATGCCACTCACATCGCTAATCTCTTCTTCCGGGAGATAGTGAGTCAATTTTGGAGGTCCTTATGGAAACTCCTTGGAACGAAGCTCCTTTTCAGCACATCGCACCACCCTCAAACGGATGGCCAAACCGAGGTCACCAACAAGACCCTCACTACCTTGCTTCGGGGTCTTGTGAGCAAGAGTGTACGAGATTCGGATGCTAAGTTTGTCATGCCGAGTTCGCATACGATTGGGCTCCTTCATTCGCCACGGGTCGCTCGCCTTTGGAAACATGCTACGGGGTGAATCCTATCACTCCCATCGACCTCCTCCCTCTACCTTTGGAGACAAGGGCGAGTTTTGAGGCAAGCGCGAAGGCCGCCGAGATTCAAAAGCTTCATCGTCAGATCCAGGAGAAGATCGAGGAAGACTAATGAGCTCTACAAGTCCCGAGTCAACAAGCACCGCCGGAACATCACCTTTAAACCCGGGGACTTGGTTTGGCTCTATTTGAGGAAGGAATGGTTTCCTTCGCGGACTCGATCTTCCCGGAGATATGGGGGTCTCCTCCACGTTCAACGTTGGCGATCTTTCACCCTACATCGAGGACGTTGAACCTGATGCGGATTTGAGGGCAAATCCTCTTCAAGAAGGGGAGGATGAAGAGTCTCGGGTTCCGTTCTCGTCTCTCGTGACATTTGCCAAGCGAGCCGTCTCAACCACAGTGAACCTCGAGGTGCGATTCCCGGTGAAACCCGGAAACGTAAGGGTAGTCTCAGCCATCCACTGGATGGGAACCAAGACCTTCTAAGGAGGCCCGCTTATGTCCCAACCCTGAAGGCCCAGGGCCGTATCGGACGTTTCGAGTTGTTGAACCATGTCGAGACGGGTTCGGGTTACTTTTGGAAGCTAAATGAACATGCGCAGGCTGTTTTGGACAATTTATAGTCGCGCCCGAATCATGTACCGCCGCGCCCAAGAAGCCTTGTTGTGCCGCTTGGTCGAGCCCGCGACAACCGCCTGCCGCTTCAGCTGATTTTTGGGCAGGATCTTGTCGCGCCCGTGACAGCGTCTGTCTCGCCCGCGACATCCGTCTGGCCAAGCTCTTCACGCACGCGACGTTCTCACCCAGTTGCCAATATTGCTGTCGTTGCTGCCGCCTAGTTGCACGTCGCGCCCGCGACGGTCCCAATTTCTGCCGTATTTCGGCAACCAAAACGATTGTGTTTTGGCTTGCCCCCTTTTGTATAAATACTTGTGCCTTCATTTTTTCTAGGCAGTTTTTGAATGATTTGAATGCCATTGCAAAAGAGCACTCCAAGCTTCCCCTTCAAAATTCTTGTTACTTTATCCAATCATTATTTGGTGGTGTTCAAGTCATTTCTTTAGTGATTAACGGTGGTTTAGCCTAATTAGTCATGGTGGAATGTTAGGCCAAGGTTGTGGACTCTCCTCGCCAAGGTCATATGCAAACCCTTTGGTGCCCTAGCTTCGTTTCCTTTGATTTTCTTACGACAACTCAAGCATCATTCATCCCACCACGACGGTAACGCTCTAGTATATTATGGCCCAAAGTTCAAGTTATTTAAATTCAATTTGCCCCTTTTGTTTAATGCTAGCAAATGCATGAAGTTGAAAATTGTATCAAATGTATGGTTATTCTGGTTAAACTCTTCCTATTTTTAAGGGCAATTTTGATAAAGTATAAACTCATTCCTACAAAATAAAGAGGGTAGTTTTCTACTTATCTAGAAGTATTAAAATATCATACCTGGGGGGAATTTCTACTAGTTACCAACCCCATTTCTCCTGTTCACGGTTTGGTCTCTTGCTCGCAGCATCATGATCGATAGAAGAAGCTTTCAGATGACTTATCACAAGGGCATCATCTGTAGTATGTTTCTCTGGAGAACATGATTTATGTCCGTTTGTCCTTCTGTAGCTTCTTTGAGAATGATGACTCTGAATTTTTCATACACAGGAAACTCCTTCAAGATCTCCTTATTCAGGAGCAATCTTTTCTTCGAACGCTTTAATTTTGGGCATTGTTATACCTCGCCCACCCTTTTACTATTGTCCCCCCCCCCCCCGCCCCCCAAATGACATATATTGCCCCTCTCCTCTCCCTCATCCTCTCAAATTCTCTTAACATCAAATTTATCAATAATCGCTGAAATTGTGTAAATTGAAGCTAAATTATCAATGAAAGGAGATAGATCATCAGAAGAAGAAGAGGTTAGTATGTAAAAAATTTTGAAAATTTTGGTGGAAAAATTGAAAAAAATCCGGAATTTGTATTCGGCAGACAGCTGTCACCGCCACCATTGTCGCCCATTGATTTCGACAAGGTTGCCGCGAGTGCCGCATTTCACGTGCAGCAATGCCGCCATGACTGCGGCACTGGTGGCGGCCATGCCGCAATCTGCGTGCGGTGGCCATTGGAAAAATGCCGAAATTTTCGTCATTTTTTTAAAAAAGTAAAAAAAATGTATTTGATATTATTATTGTTATTATTGTTATTATTATAAATATTGTTAAAATTGTTGTTTTGATAATTATTATTGTTATTATTATTCACTATTAATATTACTGTTATTATTATTATTATTATCGTTATTGTTATAATTTTTATTGTTGTAATTATCATCATTACTATTTTTTATTTTTTTTAAACTATCATTATTGTTGTTGTTGTTGTTGTTGTTGCTGCTGCTGCTGCTGCTGTTGCTGTTGCTGTTGCTATTGTCATTATTATTATTGTTAAATTGCTATTATCATTATTAATATTATTATATTATTATAGTGATCATCATTATTGTTATTGTTAGTATGGTCATTAATAATAAAATAAAATCAATGTTATTCTTGTTATTGATTATTATTAGTAAAATTTGTATTGTTATTATATTTATTAGTATTTGGTAATGTTTGAAATGTTAATTTTAATTATTAATGTTATTTTGTAATAGTTGGGGAAATTAATCAATGTGGTATGGTTCTGCAGGTTCAGTTAGAGGAGTTTGGAGGAGACGATGTGGATTATTCATCGTTTTTTACCGACAAAGTGTTTGATAGTTTAGATGTTATACATGAGTGGGCCGATGAAATAGCTCGAGGCGTCGGATTTAAGTTTGTACGGGCTACCTACAAGCAAAAAGATGCTGATAGTCCACGCATGATGTATCTGAAGTGCTTGAGGTACGATGGGTACTGTGGCAAACTGAATGATCTTGATGCAGCAACTCGTCAAGTTACGTCGACGTAGGCATGCCAAAGCAAATTTGTCATTGTAGCGTGGACTCGTACTGGTACGGAATGGCGCGTTCGTGTTTGCGATGGAGACCGGGGGAAGCACAATCATCACTTCATCAGGTATGAGGAAGGACATCGTCACTGATACCCCGTGACTTCTTATATGAAAGACCATGTACGGGAAATGACTAACACGGGGTGTACGCCGGCCACGATACACACATCCCTTAAGGTGAAATTTCTGGATTGTAATCCCAATGTCAGACAAATGTACAACGAGTGGGCAAAGATGTGGATTGAGGATATGGATGGAAGGATACATGCATGCCCAACAATGCTTTTCACTTGGCGAAAGTTGTTGGTTATGTGTCCTATATATATTTTGATGAGGATGGCAGTCTTCGGCAGCTGTTTATATGTCACCTGTTCTCGTTGAAGTTGCTCCGTACGTACCCCAATGTTATTCTCATCAACAATACGTACAAGACAAACAAGGCGAAGTGGCCTTTATTTGAGCTGGTAGGCGTGACACCCACTAACAAAAACTTCCTCGTTGCGTACTCGTTTGTGAGCAACGAGAAGATGGACTCCTATTAGTGGTTGCTTTGGAGGTTGCAGGACTTGTTGAGTCCTAATGTTACTCCAGGTGTGTTTGTGACGGACAAGGAGGAAAGATTGTCGGGTGTTATTGCAAGAGTTTTCCAGGTATGCCTCACCTTTTATACGTGTGACATATTGAGAATGACATGGAGAACAGAGTCAACGCCCTTACTAGGGGAAAGAAGACTAGTTGCGGGCTACATTTCAGACATCATTATTGGAACGACGTAGTATACGCCAAGACTATTGATGAGTTCAACATGAGGTGGATGGAACTCACACACGTGTGGATCGACAGAAACGGGCACATTGTGGATTACCTGAATTGTAACACCCCGGCCCCTCCCGGGCCGCGGACATTACCGATAACCGCTTCAAGGATCGCTGACTCACCCCGCAAATCACCACGAGTCTTTCCAGCGTGTTTTGTCATCGCTCACACGCTGCCTAGGAAAACTTCCCAGGAGGTCACCCATCCTTAAACTACTCCCAGCCAAGCACGCTTAACTGAGAGGTTTCCAACGGATGAGTGATAAGTGTATTTTATATATATGTGATCTAGGATTATTTAGAGTTAATTTGGGTGATTTTAATCATGAATGTATTATTTTTATACCCGAATTCTCTATATTATGCTTGGTTGGAGTTTGGTATAAGTTTTGTAGGAAAATTAAGTTATTTGGATCAAATCAAGCTCAAAACCAAGTCAAAGGAGTCCAAGTAGATCACAAATCAACAGAGAGATCCACCCCAAGGCCCAAACATTGGATGCAGCATGGCATCAACACGGGTGTCCAAAGACCCAGCACGGGTCGTTTCAGCCTCCAAAAAGTGCAGAATTTGATTCCAGTGACCAACACGGTCCGTGTCCAAGCAACACGACCCGTGTTGGATGCAGCACGGTCTGTGTTGACCTGGGATCACCCGTGTTGGCCCTGTTTAATGCGAAAATGGCGTTTTGGCTTCATTTTAATGCTATATAATTGCTATCCCACAATATTCAATTCATTCCCATTCATCATCATCCTCATCATCATATTCATCCATCCCTTCATCCATTATTCCATCCAAGTACATCCATAGTTGAAGATTGATAGTTCATCGGAGTTTGAAGATCAACTTGCAAGAATCCATTGAAGTGGAGGAGCAAAAGTCCCCACCGATCACCAATCAAGCAAGGATTGATTCGATACTCGGTTTACTTCTCTTTCTTATAGTTTTCATGCATTTTAGAATAGATTTTCATATGTTTTGTTATTCGAACATGAGTAGTGAGTAGTTTTCATAAGTTTAGGGGATAAATCCTTGTTAGTTTCTCTTATGGATTGAATATTGTTGGATTGGACAAGTTTGTTAATCTAGTTTGAATGCATTTTATTTATCCTTTGATTATGTATGTCATTGCTTTTGTTTGCATACCATTAGCATGGATTTAGAATGTTGTATGAAGTACCAAACGGAGAAATTCGATAATCGGAACCCTTAGGATTAAACTGATTATGAAGTGAACTAGACATAGAAGACTTTATAATTAGGGGTCATTGGATAATTTGATCTTTAACTTAGTTAAAATTGGAATAACCACGACAGTAGGTGATTGATTTTGCTAAGCAATCCGTTTCATTACCAAAAGCTCACTACGAAATAATTTATGCGATTATTGATCCTAAAATGTACCAAATTAGTGACTTACATGTTCAATCCACTTGTTTGATTCATAGAGTTACTTAGGTTTTATCCCCTGAACGTCTTCTTCCTATTGATTAATCCAAGTAAATTGTGTGAATATTTGTTGGTTTTGCCCTTTTTAGTGATTAGAAATAGAAATAGTTTTTCTCAATCAAAAACCCGATTTAGCAATCACATAGGAGGCTAGTTTGGTGTGTAGTTAGCAAAGTCCCTGTGGGATCGACCTTGATATTTGCTACACGTACACCCATGCACTTGCGGCATATCAATGAGTTACCATAAAAGAAGGTGCATCTTGGTGATATAAGTAGTCATTTTAATCATTTTAAGCCACACTTTAACCACATACCCGGGGTATTACAGTCACCCCCACTTAAGCGCACAACGTCCTCGTTGTGCCAAAATCCACTCCAAAATCTTTACCCGGCTAGGTGACTGCCCATGGATCTCCCGTCTACTAGCCCAGCTCACGGTCGCGGGTCGGCTCTGATACCATCTGTAACGCCTCGGCCCCTCTTGGGCCGAGGACATTACTGATAACCGCTGCAAGGATCGCTGACTGGCCCCATAAATCACCACAAGTCTTTCCAGCGTGTTTCGTCCTCGCTCACACGCTGCCTAGGAAAACTTCCTAGGTGCTCCCAGCCAAGCACACTTAAATGAGAGGTTCCCAACGGATGAACTACCATAAAAGAAGGTGCACCTTGGTGATATAAGTAGTCATTTTAATTCTTTTAAGCCGCATTTTAACCACATACCCAGGGTATTACATGAATGGTATGTGGATGAAGCATAAGGAAAAATTCGTTTTTGCTTTCGCCGACGAAGTCCCTCACTTGAGGAACACTGCGACTTCTAGAGCTGAGAGCCAGCATTCTACCTTGAAATACTATATCGGCAGTAGTAGAGGCACCTTCGATCGTGTCTTTGCGAAGATTCATCAACACTTGGAGAATCAACATACTGAGATTCGGAGGGAGCTTGAACAGTCAAGGAGTACGCACATGACGTATAGGACCTCCCGAATGTTCATGCATTTGCACGGGCATGTGTCTCACCACGCAATTAGCATTTTGATGAAGGAGTTCACTATCACGTTGTCGTTGAGGTTTGCTGGAGGCGATGGCATGTGCACTCACAAATTATGGAAAACTCACCACCTCTCGTGTGCGTGTTCTATGTTGAACCTGTTGGATAAGGGAGAAAAATTGTGTGCGACAAAGATAAACATGTTCTGGAGACAACTCACAGTCATTGGTGATGGTGACACCCTCTGGTCAAATGATGATCCATCTTCTCGGGACATGAAAGAATTTGAGTTGCTCGTTCAAAAGGTTCGGGAGAGCGATCCATCAATGATACGCCACTTAACCCAAGTCGTTAATATATATTTTCCGGACTGGCCCGGTTGCCGCGGCGAACCGCGGCGAGTTGCCGCGTCATTCGCATGTATGGCGATCATTACGCGATTACCGCAAAAATCGTGCGACAACCGTGTTTTTTCGTCCAAAAATCTTCTTTTTTTAAATTTTTAAGCTAAAACATAAAATGCTTACCTCAATCTCGTGATTGCTTACAGCCTCTCTCCCGAGATGACAGTGGTCATTAGTGCTGGTTCGTTGAGAGCACTTTCTAGAGAGAGAAAGTAGAGAGATGGTAGAGAGAAGGCAGAGAATGAGATTATGATGTTTAAGGACGGTTTTGGAAAATATAAAGCAAAAATTGGGTGACAATATTAAAAGAGTGGGCGACGTAAAGTAAACGGTTTAATTTTATGGAGCCTTGAGGGCAAATTTTATAATAAAAGATGACAACTCTTTCCAGCAAAAACTCCATTGGCAAAATATCAAAATGTTGAACCAAGAATTTCCATTGTACTTGAATATCAAGATTCAAGATGTTGTTTTGTTCGAGAGAAAAACATCAACAAATTCGGTCCCACCATAGTCGAGAAACAGCATCTCCCCAATCAACATTAGCCTTACTTCCCACTTTTTGGCTATCAGCAATGGCATACTTTTGGGGTAAGAATGGAGGAGAGAAAGTGTAAATAAAAAAGAAAAATAAAAAAAGGCATACCAAGAATGTTGCAGCGTTCTTGGACGCAGGAGAGAGAAAAAATGAAGAGAGAAGAAGAAAATCAGGAAAAAAGTTGAAGCGTGTAGTCCACTTACAATAAAAACAGTTTGGGACGTGGATGACAAACTCCAAAATTGCGTCAGTGTCAATCAATCCCCCGCCTGACCCCAGCTGCAGCTCATTAATACTTTTTGTTTTCTTTTTCCTTTTTTTACTTTCTTTTTTATTTGTTTACTTCTTTTTTGAATCTTTTGTTTTCTTTATTCTAGTTTGAAACTTTGTTTTATTTTCTTCTTCTTTTTTATATTCTTTCTTTTATTTTCTAAATTGATGAAATATTTTTATAATTGATTTTGTAAAATATTTTACAAATAATTTATTTAAATTTTTTACAAATTGTAATTAATTTTTTATCTTTAAGGATTTTAAAATTAATTTTTAGTCAAAATTGATTAACTTAAAACTAATTAGTTTTAAAATTAGTTGTTATTTTAGAAATAGTTGTATGATAAATTAGTTGTTATAATAATTAAATATTATTTTTTTAGTAAAAAATAAGTATTACTACTATTTTATAAAAAAATATTTATTAGTAAATGCTTTTCACTAATTATTTATTTGTTTATATTTTATCTATTGTAAATTATTCAATTTTGTCAATTATTGAAAACAATTAAATATTACAAGTAGATCCTACAATATAATAAAATATTACCTTATACTTCACTTGTTCTTTACCTCATTCTTCAATGCATCCTCATCCTTGGAATAATGGGGGACACAGGAGAGAGAAGAGGGAGGAAAGGGGGAGAGAGAAAGAGAGAGGGAGAAAAATGGGTCCTATAATTTTAATTATTGTATTTTTTTATGGTTTTTCCTTTTTTTTTCTTTCTATCTAATACTATTTTATTACTTCATACCCCACTCATTCTTCACCTCATCCTCCAATTCCAAGGACATCATTACCAATAGTATACTCCAACACCCATTAAAATAATACTATTTCCAACACTCATCCTTCACCTCATCCTCCAATTCTAAGAACACCATTACCAATAGTATACTCCAACACCCATTAAAATAATATTATTTCCACTATTCATACTTCACTCATCCCTCAAATCCAAGAACGTCATTACACATAGCCTTATATTGTAGTTTCTCCTTGGCGTGGTTAGAAAGTTTCTTTGAAATCCTCTGCTAATCATAATTCATAATTACCATTATTTTTAGCATAATAAATTATACTACATCCGTCCCAAAAAATTTGGTAAATGGACAAATAGAATGGGATAGAGGTAGTAATAGTATCTGAAGTCTGAATGGAATCTTTACGTGATAATGTCTGCACAAAATCTAATGCTACATGCCATGGCATGACACTTTTAAGCTCATTCCTTGAAATAAAGTCATCACTTTTCAAAATTGTTTTTCCATTTCATTTTCCAAGAACTAAATAGTTTTCAAGTTCTTTTAACTTATTTAATTGAACATACTTTATTTAAACATATTTTGTCACCCTATTCTTTGGATTGATAACTCTTTTCAATCCAATATAATCCAAACCTTACACAATTCCCAAGAAAAAAACATCAATTCCCCAAAAATACATTATAACTTATCCAATTCAATCTAATTCATGCAAACCTCGGTTTATCCAATTCAAAGAACAGGGCCTGAACTTATCCACAGCTTATTAACCTTCTTTTGAACTTTTTTCTTTATAGATGTCTTGAACTTATTTGTTAGAGCGTTGGCTAATTTTATTCTGAACTTATTGACATATTAATACATTCTAAACAAATTTTTCTCAACTAAACCCATCTGAACTAGTACTTAAAAAAATAGGTAAAAAAATTATTAAAAGCCAAACCATTCGTTTTTTCCCCCATTGATTCCACCAAAATGAGGCCTCAATCAGTAAAATCAAGCTGGCATTGCAACAGCCTAAATTCATGCTCAACAAAGCATGTTGAAAAGTTGATTAGGTTATTAACGGTTAAGAGTATCCAGATCATTAGATCCAGGCTAAAAGTGACAATTGACATCCCTTTGTTTTACAAGCAAGTTTAATTACATTGATTACTCAACAAGTACATAAGTTGATTAATATCTACAAAAGGTGTTTGTCAGCAATTGTCACGAAGACAGCCCACGACGTAGACTACAAAACATACATCTCTCAGGCTCCAGCTTGCCAACCTGCAAAATCAGCCTTTGTAAATAACCATGAAGGATATGGACACAGGTCTGGTAGAAGTCTTTCAACCATGCAGTAATCTCAATGTTCTTGAATCCTGACAAAAAGCAGCTAAAACCATCCGTCTTGTTCAATGAACAGAGATCGTCTATTGTGGAGTTTTGCAATCAGGAATACACATAGGTTGGCCAAATGATGATGATATAAACTCAAACAGAACACATCCACAATACTCTAGGAAAGATTATGAGTATTAAATAGAGAGAACAGTTAATCAAGTCAATATTATTTGGCCTGACTAGTGAAAAGCATGCACGCAAATATGCAAGCCCATGATGCTGGTATATGGACACGTCTTATCTAAAATTAAAGGATAACGCACATCCAGAGAACACACATAAATGGAACTTAGTACTTTGTGTTGATAACTAAGTATGTTATTATTAGTCTACAGAAGGTTCTGTTTCTATGTGAATAATAACACCAAATTACTCAAAGTAAATTCCTGCCAGAAATTCAGATATTAGCAGCAGTGTCCAAGAGTGCCACAGTCAACATTGTGGCAAGACATGGATGTGTTAAGCTACAGAGAGCATCCATACATGTCAGAAACTGCTGGAGATTCACAAATACGTTGTTAAGAAAAGGAATTTTGGCTGATGTGTGATTGCAGAGTCTTACCTGTGCAGATGCCTAGTACATCCCCCACTTCAAATTTTAGATGCCACAGTGCATAGAATCAACAGAAACAACTAAATCATCGTGTACACCATCATCAATTGGACAACTTGGTGCCACTCGGCCAGCCTCAAAAACATTTACTTGCAAAACCGTATCATCAACAAGCTCAAATGTGCAAATATCTCCAATTTTCAGCTCATTCTCGCGTACAAATGACATCCACCCTCCACATAGCTTTGTCTGTGTTCCACAATGGCTAGCAATAACATTCCAAGTGGCCCCTCTCAGATTACGAAGAACTATATCTGTCTTGCAACTGGGTAGATGTGCAGATGCAAATTTCCTTGGTACAGCCTGTTGGAGGGAACACACTAATATTTATCTATATGAACAGTTAAAAAAAAACAAATAGACAGAAGATAAGGAGGCTAAGAAAAGGCTCGTGGCTAAGAATTTTATATACAATCTTCCCGGCATCACCAGGCCAACAACAAGATTGACTACATTACTAACCAAGGAAACAGATTCATACACACATTCGCGATACTTTCTCCAATGATCCACTAAGATCATAATTCATCACATTTTACCAACAAGGGAATTCAGCCACAGATTGGGTTGTACTTCTTGGTCACTTGTCAAGTCAATGAATTTTAGCACAATAATCACTTCTAGAATGCTGACATGATGCGGTGATTTGGTAGAGGAAACCACAATGGAGAAGAGTAATCAAGCTACTTATACTTCACCCTCTTCCCATGCCAGGCAAGTGGCGACCCTTCTCAAAAAAAAAAAAAAATAAATAAAAGGAGGAAAGAAGCAAGAACTAAGCAGTTAAAAGTCAATAAGCACACGTTTCCTTCAGCTTGCTCATCAGTATGACAAGAATATTCATCATATCAGCCTACACCACTAATATAATTTGTAGTCGTATCAAGATTATCAATTCACCGGGAAATGCAGACCACTTCTTCAACGGGATCAAACAATATCATGTCAAGCAAAAGAAAAACCAAAAAAAAAAAAAAAGATGAGTTGACCAAAGGTCAAATGAGGCACAGGTGTAGAATAATTTACGTAGTCTTTGGAAACATGTTTATATGTCATTAGTAGATTATTATGACCACCCAAATTCAGATTCAGACTACGTCTAGGTGTGCAATGCTTCAGATGTATCAGATCAACCGGTGCCCATATATGAAGTATGATGAAACACAAAATCAAATCAGGTCAATAATCTTTATTTAGATCAATATAATCAACACAAGTCAGTATCAGGGAACCTCGGGGTTTAGTCATTTCAGATAATGCTTCAGCCATCAACAGTTATCTAACCAAGCTAACTTCCAGCTTATTTGTGTGGGGCTAATTTATCTTGTATGTGAGTAGTCGAGTAGAAACCATATGGCATTATCAGATTATCCAGCCTCAAGTTAGGTTGGGCCAAAATCTACAGGTCAGTTTCAGCACAAGTAAGAGAATTCAAAACAGAACCCACCACATACACTCAAAGTAGACTTCAAACAGCCATGTCAAAGGTACTCACCAGTGTATATGATCCTCCAACATTGGAGTACATCATAACTTTGATGAAGTTAGGAAAAGGAGACGTAAAAGACAGAGCTGCTCCAGCTTCTTCAACGGTCAGAGGCATTTGCATAGTGCGCCTAGTATGTACATTTGCTTGATTTCTACTACTGGTTTTAGAGGGCATGGTCTTTCCAGCATTGAACTCTGGAAGCTTATCTGAATATATAACCAAAAAAAAAGTCAACTTGATAAAAGTGGAATCAGTCATTCATCTTTATTCTTTAGATTCAAGGTAAAAGATAGACTCTATGAAGAGAAAGTACACTATTTAGTAATTTATGCTGGCAGGTGAAGTTAGCGTTCAGGCGTACTCCATAATCATTACAAATTTACAATCAATCTCAGTACCATGACACACCACAGCTACATAGAACAGGATGGAAACTAACAAAAACTGCCTTAATGTGCAAAGTTGGCTGTCTGAAGAGTGAGGAGAGCAATATTCAGGAGTGTGGCTCTCGGAAATACCTGTTCTCTTGGTATCTGTTTTTGATACTGGGTATGAAGCAGAATTTTCAGGACTCTTCAAAGCAGATGCACCATCATTTGTATCAAGCGAGGATGCAGGCTCTTCTTGAGTTCCAGCCATCAAATCTACAGTATCCTTCCACTGTTCACAGTTATGCTTACTTTGTTCATTCTTTTGTTTTGAAACTTTCGTAGAACAGACTTGCCTTGTCTCTTGTGGTACATTTCCAACAGTTGTAAGATCTAATTCACCCATTTCATCAGTAGCTTTCCTGATTTGACGGCTCAGCCCTTCCAATCCTAAGCGTAGAATGTGAACACGCATTTCAAACCTACCCACAAGTTCAAAAATGCATATATCTTCCAACTTCAGTTCATTGCCACGGACAAAGGCTAACCAACCACCACAAAAAGTATGCATTGTAGAATGCAATCTCTCAGTTGGGACAGAATTCAGTGTCCAACAATCACCATTGAGATTCTGGAGGGTGACTTTTATTCTACAGTTTGGAAGATGCTCCTTTGAGAAATCAATGGGAATTTTCTGCAAGCTCACAAAAGAAATATTCCATAACAATGAGAGGAAAATGAACAGAAGTTATAGCAATAAATGGCAACTTCAAACCTAGGCAATATAGCTTGCAAGGGAGAGAAAACCAAAAGTCACGTCTGTCAGTCCATTAAACTGAAGACTTCAGAAAGTTAAGGAACATCAATATGTCATACACTGTCCATTAGATAAATTAGGTTTAATCAAGACAAAAGTCATGCTAAAACATTAATCTTGTAAAGAGCAATCGGAAACTGGAAAAAATTATCTAGAACATACAACATAAAGTTTGAACCATTCTTTTCATTATACATCTCAATGGGCAACTCCTAAACCATACATTTACAAGGTTCATAACATCAATGATTGGCCAGCAGAGCAAGTACACTGCAAACAGTGAAGCAGTTCAGCATATCCTATAACTTGGATTTCAGTGAATCTATTACACCACTAACAGTTCCCAACAAGAAACACAATGGCTTAGCTGCTTTCCTATTACATTGTTAATCTTTTCATCTCATTAGAATTCCACAAGACCAATACTCCAAAACCTCGCCCATGTGTGGTATGGAGGGGTCAGAAGTAGCATTACCCCTAAATTTTGCAATTAGAAAGACTGGTTCCAATTGAACCAAGATTTAGAAGTTCGCTACCTACTATTCCATGGAGAAGAAGCAAAGAAGGTTTAATGAGGCATTTTACTTTAGTCCATTACAATTAAGTTAAAAAGATTAATCTTTTTGAACTATCCAAATTATGAACATATCACAATCTATAACTCCCAACAATATTGTAAAAAACACAACATGATCAAAATATTACACCTCTAATAAATTTCTCCACAAGTCAGAAGAAATGGCATCGGAACTCACCAGCGTACCTGTATCACTGACATTCGAATACTTCATCACTCTTACAAAATATGGAAAATTGGAGGTGAAGTATTGAGCAGCCCTTCTTTCTATAAACTTTGAGATGCCTGCTTTTTTGTCAGTGCCAGACTCTGATTCAGATTTGAATAAAGTCATTAAAAAGGGGAAAAGGGAATAATTCTATGTACATATAAGCTCATCATGAATGGAACAATACAAGAATACGAGCCCATTTTCATAGAAAGCATTTGGGAGGTAGCGATAAGTGGATAACAACCAAGGAGAAAAGAGAAATCTATCATGTTAACTTAATAGGCTCTAACAGGCTCTACTCAGCTGGGGTAAGAATCAGAGAAAGAACAGCTCACAATCTTAAGTCTTTAACAAGTAAACATCAAGACAGACAAGATTTATTGGAACTGTGGTCATCAGGCTTCTTCCAAATACTTAAAAATCACACCTAAGTGAAAAGTTAGGGTTCCTACAAAGCGAATCAGGGAGGAAATTCACATACATGCAAGATACTAAAAAAATTAACTCCTGACCAGAAAAAGTAGCCAGTGACAAGGTTTCTCAAAGGAAACAAGGTCTGGGAGGAGGACCAAATATATGCCTCCTTACTGCAGTCTTAGTAGAGTGGTTGTTTTTCTGGTTTGAAACTGTCAAACTTCAAAGGACAAAGGCAGAATCTTCACCTAGTACCAAACCCTTATCTTCTCACACTGTAATTATTCTAAATAAAAGTTGAAAACAAACACATAAACAAAAATAGGCATTAACATTTCAGGAGTTCACTTCTATTTGATCCCCAATATACGTAAAGAAAACAATTTTACATGGCATGGCACCCCCCCACCCTGGAAGATTAGAAGGGGGAGAAAAAGGGTAGACCAGCAAGATAAGAAGTGGATGATGGGCTTATGTAGACTACTTACTTTTTGACTTGGAGCATGGTTTCTTTACTTTAGAAGCATTTTTCTTGGTACGACATTTTACTGCAGCAGGTATCGGCTGACCATTTGCAGAAGGAATAGCTAGGACGATAGGGTTCTCAGATGCTCTGACAAATTCCCTCATTTTGTTGCCCTGATCATTTACTACAATTTCTTCATGCTCCCGACCTCTACAGCTATGCATTTCCGACTTCAGTTCTTTATCTCCATCAGAAAAATCTTTATGAGCTGTCATCCAACTCGCTCTTGTCTTCTTGACAGCAGATGCATCTGGAAAAGAAACTTCTCTTTCTCTTTCTCTCTTTCGACCCAAATTTTTATGGGAATAGGACATCTGTTGGCTGCATTTTGCATGAAAGGCTTCTTCTTTTTCACAGGAGCTCTGATCAAAAATTTGTACGGTGAAATGTGAATATCCATCATATCTGAAGACCAAAGAGTCACCACATTCTAAGGAATGATCTTTCACAAATATAGGCCATCCATCATCAAATAACAGATCATCATTGTGCTCAATCAGCTTCACATCCCATGTATTACCACTTGGACCTGTCAATGAGAAAGATCCAGATGTCTGGCTCCCCAAGTGTTTGATAAATTTAGTTGGAATGCTCTGCAATCAAAACGTTTATCCATCAACACCATAAACATATTTTTTTTAAAAAAAAAAAAGAAAATAATACACACAAAAAGAGCCCAAATTCTGAAATAACTGCCTCGGACAAGGACATGATGACTGAACTTGTGAAGTTCGAACAGTACAGTACAACCAACACAGCAAGACTAATGAAAACTAACTATAAGAATTAATCAAAATCCTAATGTATTATCTCATGTGGCCACCACTGTATCCTTATTAAAATTCCCTTGGACACATGTAAATGGATCAAGATTGCAGGTTCTGCTTCTGATCAATCCCATTAAGGCTTCAGAACACCATATTCCCAAAATATAAGGAGTACAATGGTTTTCCTGAACAAGATATGTGCTCAATTTTATACTGATGGCCATTCATCTATCCACATTACTGAAACCCATCACAGGCTTAGCAATTATAACCAAACAATTACAGCAGTACTTGGTTGTTTCAACGCTAGAGATCCACTGGGTGCACCTATTAATGGTTGTGTCCATCTTGTCCCCTAGAAATACAATGATATTTCACCAACTAAGTATGAGTCTTGAACACATCAAAACTAGAAGTTTGGGGACCAGAGGCAATAGTTAATGCCAAAGGGAAATATCTAGAGACCTCCAAAATGCAATTCATTCAGATTTCACTTTTCATACTATGGCACAAAGCATATACAAAAGTTTTCACTCAGAACTAGAAGTTCGGGGACCAGAGGCAATACTTACTGCCAAAGTGAAATATCTAGAGACCTTCATATTTCACTTTTCATACTACGGCACCAAGCATATACAAAAGTTTTCACTCAAATACCAATTTTATTCGATGTTATAAACAAATTAATTTTGTGCATTAGCATTTTTTTAGGCCAGTATATCAATGTTCCTTGGTTTCATCACATGCATACATCAGCCATTAATAGAATAGTTCTGCAGGGATAGCTACAAAGCCAAATTGAAACTTTCCATTATTTTACAACCCTTTGATAGTAATAAACATAACCTTCAGCACTTGACACAGCTGCACTTCAAATACTTCAAAATAATCCCATCAGTCCGGTGATTTAATAGAACATGATATATTTTCTTGCAAGGTAGTTTAAGAAGAAAAACGACTAATTTGATTTATGCTTCTCCTATTTAACTAGTGGTGTACATCCACATTGGAAAGATTGGCGTTAAATGGCCCTTCCTGTCCTAAGTCCTCTACCCCTCTGATAGTAATAAACAAAACCTTCAGTACTTGACACAGATGCACTTCAAATACTTCAAAATAATCACATAAGTTGGTGATCTGATAGAACATGATATATTTTCTTGCAAGGGATTTTAAGAAGAAAAAAGGACTAATTTGATTTCTGTTGCTCCCATTCAAATAGTGGTGTATATCCATGCTATCTAAGTCAACATAATCTGATCTTGATAGTAGGTCAGCGAATCAGAGCTTCATGTGGACATAATCTGGATAATTGAAAATGATCAACCATTTCAACTTAGATTGTAATGGATTAAAACAAAATGACTCATGAAATCTACTATGCTTCTTTTCCATGAAGTATTGGGTCAATCGGAATTTGGAACCAATCTCCCCAAATTGAAATTTAGGGGTAAGACGGATACATCCCACCACTCCTTCCCTCGCCCGGTGAGGGGATTTCGGAGTATTGGTTTTGGTTTTGGTTTTGGTTTTGGTACATGTCAAATGCACAATCTTTAGTTGCTTTGCCACTAATTACAATGAATTTAGAAACAGATCTTGACTAGGATTCAAGACAATTCATTGAATAATTCCCTTAACAGCTCTGAAAATGTTCCGCATGCATGTGTTGAATCAAATAAGCTCAAACTTCAAACTTCACTATCATATTCACTACATCCAACATAACTTGTTTACACAACAGAATTAGGTTAGCATGTGAAGCTCAAAATCAAGCCCCAAAACAACTACATTGCAATGAATACAAAGGGGGGCAAAATTAGTCAGAAGTATAACGAATGGGGGTTTATACATACCAGCCTCTGAGAGCTTGAATTGGGAAGGAAAACCTCCAGGAAGTGAGGCCTCCTTGTATCCATCATCTTTATGGTTTGTCACTCTCCAGTATTATACTCCAAACATCCTAATCATGCCCTACATTTGCAGTAATCAATCAACAAATGAAACTTGAATCTCAATTTGAAGGAGGCGGAGTTGAGGGTAGATGATGAAATTTCTCAAATACTTAGGTCTAGGGTTCACAAGTAAGCACCAACAGTTGCACAGAAACAAACTTACATTGGGGAAAAAACAAACAAAAACAAGAAATCAGGATCAAATTTCGCTTGAATGAAGGAATCGACCCCTTTGACAAGACGAGAGAGAGACAAAGAGAGAGTGCTCACCAGAAATTCGCCTCAGCTGGGAGAGAGAGGAGAGAAATTTATTTGTTTTCTATAGAGAGAGAGAGAGAGAGAGAGAGAGAGAGTTATTTGTTTCCCAGAGACTCAGAGATGGAGAGAGAGAGAGGATGGAAAACCCATGCATTGTGCACAGCATCAAGCCATCAACTGTGGCCTCTCTGGGTGAAAGTCCTGTCCAAAATAAATTACTCTTTCCGTTTTTTAATTTGTTACTTTAAAATTCTTTTTTATTTATCTATCTGTTATGAAACAATAATAGATGAACGCAAGACAGAGAATAATAGAGAAGTACAATAGAGACATAGAGAGATTGAAATAGGAGAATATAAGCGATCTTTTATTCATAACCCACAAGGGGTATTTATTTTCGTTATACATAATGAGATCACATGAGAAAAATCCTCATAAACCCTAACCACCTAAGAGATATTGATGGACATTCACAAATAAATATTATTTCATAACACTCCCCCTTGAATGTCCATTATCCAAAAGAGTATGCCTCATTAAAACCTTACAAGGAAAAACTCAATTGGGAGAAAACCCTAGTGAAGGAAAAAGAGTATACACTTCTTTATGCGCAAACATATGTTGCCTCATTAAAAACCTTTCTAGGGAAACTCAGTGGGATAAAACCTCAGATAAGGGAAAAATAGTACAACGCGTATTACTCGCCCTGATGAGAACATCAATTAAGATATTTGAGTTGATGTAATTCAACTTCATGAATGACATTTAAACTTTGCAGTCGAAATTGGCTTGATACATGAATCAACTTAATTCTCACTTAAACGAATTTGCTTAATATTTGTTTCAACATGCTCATAACTAGTATGTGATCGAGTGTTATAGGATTTTGGTAAATATCCAAGATTAGCATGGCTAATCAAATCAATTTAGAGTCGATGAGGATAATGAATATCTAAATTGCTAGTACCTTCGAGGTACTGAAATAGGTTAAATCATGTATGATTAGCAAGATACATCAGTGCTTTAATATCATTTTTATATGGTACTTCAGGACCCAAATTCAGTACTTCATGACTCAAATACGGTACTTCAGGACCGCTAAATTTCTCATCTTCTTTTCGGGATCGGAAGGGGGGTTGTTTTCATATCAAATGACCATACCACTATCGGGGCACTTAAAAGGGAGTGCGTTGCTCATGCAACATCATTTTAGCACTTTTGCTACAAATCTTGCTTTATGCGCAAAAGTTCTTTCTCAAAGTGTGAAACTTGTAAATCAAGGCAATAACATATTTTACCAAAATATTTCATTCCAAATACGCTTGTAAAGTAATCCACAACTTTTGAGGCTCTTCGGGAGTCCAAACCATCAATAACATTTACAAACAATAAGGATACGGATCATTTAATCATTTCCGTTAATTATGCGATATATATGCATCCACATTGCTTTAATCACGTAAATGTCTATCAACTAAATAACCAATATTCTCGAGAATTCTAATTTGTGCTTCTGGCACTTTGAACCCATCAGGAATTTTATATAAACATCATTATCAAAAATTTCATAAGCTATAGCGATATTTCATATTTATAAGATGCATACTTAGTTTTTCTTGTACTGTCAAATTTAAGGTATCGTGATGTAGTGACATGGACTACATAGGAGTATATTCCTTCATAGTTGATACCAAGTCTTTGCGAAAACACTTATGCAAAAAGTCGCTTCATGTGCCTTATATCTCACAATCTCCCTTTCTCATTCTTTTTCACACAAAGACTTAATCATATCCCACAATTTTTTACACCAGTTTAGTGTATGGACAACGGGTCCTGATATTTCCGATTTTACAAGCGAATCTAATTCTTAAATGCATCTTTCCACTTGGCTAATCTCATCTTTGTCTGTATTCATTAACAGACTTAAACTCATGATCCTCATGATTACTCACAGTAGTGAGCACTATATTTTATAATCAAATGTTATATCGATGTCGACTTCATTTCGGTTCCACCTTATCCAATTCATGATATAATTAATTGAGATCTCATCATATTCGCGAATTTCAGGTGCCTGAGCTTATGGTGCAACTTCCACATTTGTCATGATTGAGGACTCTTCTGGAGTCAAAATTTCCTCATTTCGGTTATCATTAATAATTCGCTCCTTTTCTTTTTTCGAGGGCAATTGTCTTTGGAACCGACTGGTCACCATGCTTCATATGTGGTCGAGACTCATTAACAACTCAATGCCCTACTGGGACATCAATTCTTACAGGAGCATTAGTAGTCGGGACATAGGATCTAATAACTCTTTGTGGGTAGGTAGAATATCTGGCAGTAGATTCGCTCAAGTTTGCAGACGAGTTATATTTGAACTTCCAGTTCACATTACTTTGTATGAGGATCATAATAATTCGTTCCAACTTATTTCCTTGTCCAACAACTTGATTTCTCCCCCTAATGTTGGGAAAATTGTGTCATCATAATCGACAAACTGTGCCATAAGTATATCTCCAATGAATGTTTCTATTATATTTAAGTATGGATATACCCAACATATATTCCTAATTCCTTTGGGGTCCCATCTTAGTGCGTTATTATGGAGCTTACATCGCACATGCTCAAATTCATAGGTGGGAGATTTTTTTTGGCTCATGGCCAGAAACCATTGTAGGGGGGAAATAAACATTCATGATAACCTCTTGGCCTTATTTGGATCAATGTTGGTGCATGTAACATGACATGTCCCTGAACAGTTGTAGTAAGCTCCGCTCTCAAAAGTAATAGGTTTGCCATTTATTATATACTCAACATCTCATATATTAATGGTTCTACAGGATCATTTTACATATAAATATTTTACATAGGATGCTTAACATCTATGTCCATTGGCATATAGAAACTATCAAAAGTCTTCACCATCACTGTTAAGATGAATCTTCTTGATTGATAATTTGAAATGTGCTCGTAAATCAATTGAGCAAACAATCTTACAAGCGCTAGGTTGCAAGTTGATACTAAACATACAAGTGACTATCTCACTGATGCATCTAGTAAAGTCATACTATATTCAAATAGTTTACATATGGGTCTACAGGACCAACACAAATATCACTTGTACACAATTCGGGAATATAAGGGATTCAATCCCTATCATTGCTAATGATGGTGTTATAATTACTTTTCTTTGATAGAGAGAGCTAATTATAACTCATTTGATTAAGGATCTTCTGGCCCTTTAAAATATATCCATATGGGTTCTTCTTAAGAGGATTGATCCAACATACTCCTACTATAATAAAGTCTTCATCAATAGTAAACTTCTAGTTTACTGGAGTATATATTTCAAATTGGATTAATGGTTTAGAATAACCCATAAAAAGAAGGGTGATATCATTTTCAATACACATGTTGTTCAAAGCAATTTTCATAATATATGAATACTAGTTGTCTCAACATAGTATTCATTCCCACGAATATCTTTGAAACTTAATTAATAAGTTCCTTTGAGACTAACTTGGTGGGGAGAAGTACTTGCACAATATGAAAATTAGTTACACCAAGTAATATTATATGCGCTCTTCTGGAGCCTTAGATCAAAGTAGATTTTCATATATATAATGCTAACATTTGCTTCCCTCATCAATGGACAAGAAGTGCGTAATTTACTATCACTAAAAATGTGTGTTGTTTTAGTGTCTGCAGGACACGTATCTATCACCTCATTTATTCATGTTCCAATCAAGTAAGTATCCATGAAATTCACTTCAAGATAAATAATATAATATCAATGCATATAAAACATATAGTGGAAGTGCTTTAATCACTTATTCATAAAAAGAAACTCCACTTCAGAAGCACATACATAACTCTTGAAAGTTAAATACTCCATAGTGAAAATGCATTTATCATGGATATCGATATCATTGATTACTTTTAAAACATGTCTATGAGAATAATGAATAATCACATAAATATCATTAAATTCTCACGAAGACATATTCCATCCATATGCCCATATAGTACCACAATCGAATATCCAATACATACTATAATTTGTATTATGCCTACGAAACAAAGTTCATGCATATTTGATCAATCAATAACAATGCACTTTGTGATTAGGCATTACGAAACAAGCAGTCATGTTCATGATACTGGAAAATACTTAATCATTCAATATGATCAACCAATTTCAATAAATCATTGACATCATATAGTCTTAAACAGATGAGAACACACTAACTCACATTCTGTTTGCATAACATTTACAATAAGGTGCATACATATCAAATCATATGAATATTCATGAAATAATAGAAACACATGAGGACTCATAATAATCCATAATTATGTAAATATCAGCAGAATAATATTTCCGTGAACCCAATAATCAATGCTATATTTGATCACCATGCATATAATAGATTTTCTAGCAAGGATGTCAAATTCATAATGCCTCGACCTAGTTTCCCCCAAATAGATCTTCACGATCAAATCAAGTTCACAGTTAGCATTTAAGTTACCAAAGTTAAGAAAATTTAATAGTCCTGGACAGAGTTCAATGTCAATCAACAAAGGGGCTGAAGAATAATTAAAACACAACAATTGCTAAAGTCTTTGAACAATGCCAAGAGGGAGATCTAAGAAGTAACGACTTGAAATAATGTGCATAACATAAATAATAATATCACTTACAATCAAAAGTTTATAAGAAAATATCTTGTGCTTTTTGATTAAGTTTGATAAGGTTCAACAAGATATTATGACGTACAATAGGTACGTGTTGATTCCATTTCCTCGTTAATAATACATTTCTCACTTTTGTATCATTCATGCTTTTCAATTCCGTGTTCCTACTCCTGGTAGGGATATCAACTTTTAAAAGATTAGCATGACTACGATCACGACTATGTCGACTATCACGACTACTGGCATGATCTTTGTTTTGCTCATGATTATTGAGATTATATCCTACCACATTCACTTCAGGGAACGAGACGAAACCATTTGGGGGTTATAATGATCTCATATGTCATTATTAATAAAATTATGTAAATTTTTCATCTAAACATTATACTCCACACTTGTAACAAAAAGGCTCAATTTAATCGACGAGATAAACCTTAATAACATCAAGTATACTATCATCGTCTTTCGACAATTCTTATGCCAATTGACAACTCTATACTTTAATTGGCAGGAAAGCGAACTTCTGGTTCACTAACAATATTACATAGAGCTTCAATGATTGGAGTGAACTTCTGGTTCACTACTAATTCGTGTAATCAACTGAAATAAAATTTAATATTAGTGGTAGGACAAACTTTTGGTTCACCAATGAGATAAGAATTTTTTTTTTCAATGACAGAGTGAACTTCTAGTCACTAATAAAACTAGATAAAATTCTTAACATTAGAGTGACTTCAGGTTCACTAATGAAAATAAGACAAAATTGATATAACTTCTCGTTAACTAATAAAATTAAATAACAGTATTAGTATTAGAGCGAATTTGTGGTTCACTCATAAGATAAAATTTTCGACATCTGAGTGAACTTCTGGTTCACTTAATGAAGTAATGTAAAATTCTTACTACTGGAGTGAACTTTTGGTTCACCAATGAAATTATACAATCTTTAACTATAACCATAATATCAAATAACAAAAGACTTTAACCATATAAAGGCGATGGAGTGAACTTCTGGTTCACTAATAAAATAAAATAAAATAAATTTCGTATTATTGGGACGAACTTCTGGTTCGTTAATGAAAACACATAAAATCTTATATCTAAAGACTATAAATTAGTACACAACAATCTGACAACAAAGTTGTTCATAAATATAAATTATATAAATTTAATATTAACAGAAGGGTGAACTTCTGGTTCATCAAGAGGATTATACAAATTTCAATATCATAGTGAACTTCTGGCCACTAAAGAAAAATAAATGTTTCATTATCGGGGTGAACTTCTGGTTCACTACTAATATTTACACACCTTTAATGAGAATGACAATCTTAATATTAGTGATAGGGTGAACTTCTGGTTCACCAATAAGAAAAAGAATATCGGAGTGAATCTAATATGAATTGAATAAGTGATAGGGAACGAAGAGACAAAAAGCATACGTGTAATTAATTACCTTACTTCGAATTGCTACTTGGCATCGCCATCGTTGTAGAAGGATTTAAATTTTGATCTCATAAATTACTTCTAATTCTACACTCTTGATCCTTGTCTCTTCATCAAAACTAAAAAACCCTAAACCCTTATAGAATATAGAAAAAAAAATAGTAGAGTCTGGTGTTTATAACATGTTATGAAACAATAATAGATGAACGCAGGACAGAGAGAATAATAGAGAAGTACAATAGAGACATAGAGAGATTGAGAGAGGAGAATATGAGCGATCTTTTATTCATAACCCACAAGGGGTATTTATACTAATTACATAGTGAGATCATATGAGAAAAATCCTCCTAAACCCTAACCACCTAAGAGATATTGATGGACATTCACAAATAAATGTTATTTCATAACACTATCCCATTTTTAATACAATTTTTCTTCAATTTTACATCTAACAATTAACTTTCTAGTATTTCACTAACGGGCCGTTTGGTAGGAGGGAATAAGGGGTTGGGAATGGGAATAGAGAGATGAAAGTAGAATTACCATGTTTGTTTGATGGTAATTAAAAAAAAAGAAAAGGGAATGGGAATGGGAATAGAAGGGGTCTATTCCCAACAATCTATTACCATGGGGGTGTGGTAACAGACCCTGGAAATTCGTTAATCACTATTAAATACCAAAACTATCCCTATTTAAAAAAATAAAAACTCACAATTATTAATTTTTTTTTGCTTATATTAAATAAAAACTCACGTTTATTGTCAATCTTGGCGGCTATCATCACCTAAACATCGTATTACTTTTGCTTATATGAATTAAATATTATTGTTATTACTTATCCTTCGGTTGAGATATTACTAATGCAGTAGGGTTTACGCCTTTTTCTTCTATTAATTAAATATTTATTATACTTAATATATTAGTAAACTCAGTTGAGTTATTGAATCTTATGGCAACCGTCAACAATTGGTCTATCATGTTGATTTATTGAATCATCCATACTTTGAACGTTTATATACTTGTTTTAAATTTTTAATTTATATTAGATGCTTAATTAATTTTTATTAAAATCTTTATGAACTTTAATTTTTTTAATTTTTTTCATATGATAATTGGTTTTCTAGAAGTAAATGCGTGTCACTTATGGCCTTTCATCCATTTCAATTTAATTTTTTTCATATGATAATTCTCATTCCCATTATGAATTCTCATTCCTATTCTCATTGCATGTCAAACGGCCCCTAAGGCCGTTTGGCATGCATGGGAATGGGGATTCATAATGACACTGGGAATGCGAATTCATTATGGTAATGGGAATCAATATGTCTTTATGAATTACCAACCTTCTTGTTTGTTTTGTGATAATTCAAATTGGGAATAGGACTGGAAATAAACACACATTAACTAAAGTACCCTTTTATTGATTTATGAATGTTTTAATAAACTGAAATGGATAGAAGGTCATAAATAACATACATTTACTTCTAGAAAATCAATTACCATATGAAAAAAAATTTTAAAATTAAGTTCATAAAGATTTTAACAAAAATTAATTAAACATCAAATATGAATTAAAAAATTTAAAACAAGTATATAAACTTTCAAAGTATGAATGATTCAATAAATTTACATGATAGATCAATTCTTGACGGCTCCCGTAAGATGCAATAACTTAACTAGGTTTACTAATATATTAATTATAACAACTAATTAATTAATAGAAGGAAAAGACGTAGACCCACTGCATTAATAATATCTCAACCGAAAGATACTTAATAACAATAATATTTAATTAATATAAGGGATTATAAGCAAAAGTATTACTATGTTTAGGTGACGATAACCAGCAAAATTGAAAATAAACATGAGTTTTTATTTAATATAAGTAAAAGAAATGAATAAATATGATTTTTTATTTATTTTTAAATAGGGGTAGTTTTGGTATTTAGGCCCTGTTCTTTTATGCGGTATTCTGCGGTATGACGCGATATGATGTGGTGAAATTGTGGCGGGTTGTGGTGAAATTGTGGCGGGTTATTAGTATATTGTGGTAGGTTTATATATATATATATATATATATATATATATATATATATATATATATTGTATTGGTAATTGTGAAAAAATAATTTGTGGTGGATTGTGGTGAATTGTGGTAGAATGGTATTTTGTGGTGGGTTGTAGCAAACTGCGTTAGGCTGTGGCACCGTAATTTGCCAACCGCAAAATAGAACAGGGCCTTAATAGTGACTAATGAATTCCCAATGTCTATTACCACACCCCCCATGGTAATAGATTGTTGGGAATAGACCCCTTCTATTCTCGTTCTCATTCCCTTCTTTTTTTTAATTACCATGAAACAAACATGGTAATTCTATTTCTCATCCCTCTATTCCCATTCCCAACCCCCTACTCCCTCATACCAAACGGCCCCTAAGGGTTCTTAAATTGTACTCCCCCGGGAGTACAACTTGTATAATTACTCCCGCTATCCATATTACATCAATAAATATTAAAACGCGCGAGATATTTTATTAGCGATTCGTAGCTTACTAGTTGCTAGCGCCTTATATGTGCAGGAAGGCATGGGTTCAAGACTTACTGCATACATTTTAGATATTTTATTCATTCTTCCATTATTATTTCTTTTCCTTCTTCTAATTATTCCCTCTTTCATATGAAATATTTAATATTCTTCTTTACACATATTTTAATGTGCTTATGGTATTATTTCAGTGTGCTTATGATATAATTTTAGTGTGCTTATATTGTCAATTTAGTATGCATATAGTATAATTTTGGTGTGTTTACGTTGTCAATTCAATATGGCTATGGTATTATCGTAATATGCGTATAATATTATTTTAGCGTGTTGTCATTTAGTGTGCTTATGGTATTATTTTAATGTGCATATACTATAATTGTAATGTGCTTATGTTATCAATTTAGTATGGTTATGTTATCAATTTAGTATGTGGTAGTGTAGTTTATACTACTGTGCAAAGAAATCTATATAGTGTGTTAATGCGTCTATATTACTATGCGAAGGAGTTTGTGCTGGTGTGTAAAAGAGTATCTACTAGTGCGCAAATGAAGAAATCTAATGACTATAATATTACACACTATTATACAATACTAACACTAACTATTTTACACACTATTATATAATGAATCGCACAATAGCATGGACTCCTTTGCACACTAATACATAGTCATTTACACACTGGCACACACGTCTTGCACACTAGCGCATATTCCTTTGCACATTAATACATAGTAAGTTACACACTAACATACACGCCTTGCACACTAGCGTATACTCATTTGCACACTAATACATAGTCAGTTACACACTAGCATGCACGCCTTGTACATTACCGCATACTCATTTACACACTAATACATAGTCATTTACATACTAGCATACACGCATTGCACACTAGCGCATACTTCTTTGCACACTATTATGGGCTTCTTAATTTGCACACTAATAGAGACTCCTTTAATTTGAACACCAACATTGTAACGCCCCGGAAATTCAAATATAGAAAAGTCAAAGTCAAACTAACGTTAACAGACAAAACTTAGCGGAAGACTTCAAATTTAGTTTGGGCGTCACTGCCGTATCCCCGAAGGAACACAAGGCGAGAAAGGAAAACACAACTGTCTGCTAACGGTAACTACTGACAACTCAAAACAAAAGTTTAAGATTTCATAACGAAAACAATATAGAAAGATTCAAGGATTTCTAGACTCGTCGTCCTCATTTCTAATTCCCGTCCCCAGCATTTAGATCTTCACCTGAAAACAAAACATTTCAAAAATGAGGGGGAAATCTCAATAATGTCTACCCCTAACGTTTAAAACAGTTTAAGTTCTTTTCAATTCATTTTGGGGAGAGGGATCGAATCAAACGTTTTACAACCTTTAATCCCATACTGTTTCCTCAACCCATCCAATCCATATTTTAATTTGCGGGCGGGATATCAAATCTCATAAAGAACATCGCCTACCAAAGGCATCAAACAACTATCCTATATCAGGGATGAAATCCTGATCTCCTGGCACATAACCCATACAGGCATCGAATCCTGGTCTCAGGGTTATCACCCGCATAAACATTAGCCTCTCAAAGGCATCAAACAGTCGCCCACCAAAGGCATCATAACATCTATCCTATATCAGGGATGAAACCCTGATCTCCTGGCACATAACCCATACAGGCATCGAATCCTGGTCTTAGGGTTATCACCCGCAAAAACATTAACCTGTCAAAGGCATCAAATCAACAACCCGCTTAATGTTTCCACTTTGAATTATTAATTTATTATTCAAACTCATCTCACAACTCTCAAGTCAAACCCAACCCAGATTATCAAAATCAATAATAAAACCACTTATAAAAGACCATCTCAATCTCTCCACTCATAAAACAAGGTACAACAATTACAAACAGTTATCCAAAACAGATGGTCATAATTCCACAAAAGTCCCCTTTCGGGATGCAATTCTCAAAACAGATTAGAAAACATTAAAACACATTTAAAGAGCATCCCGGTGGGGATTAGAGCATAGACAATTACCTGAATAACGTCACAGTACAGCAATAAGGAGAACACACTTGAGCTCACTATCGTCACGCACTAACTCGGGCCTAGAATAAGAATAATTATCTAATCAAAACGCGTTCTAACGAAGTTAGTATTGACTATCAACTACCAAACCCATCCCCTAGGAACACTTAGGTTCCTATCATTTATGAAATTACACTTAACACATCCAAGAAAACACATAACAGGACCACACATTATTTTCACTCAACAATTCTTTATAAATAAAAGCAAGCAGAGGACAGATTGTAACGTTCACATAAAACGGGTCACAACTCGACTTACCGACACCCTATGAGTCTGGTTCTGGACTTTTCGGAAACCTCGGGATGTCTACTAAAACTTCTATGTTGATGACCAAGCCCATATCAGTCCCGAAGGACTCTGAAAATACCCATCTTCCCAATTGGTCCAGATCTGACAGGTTCTGGTAAAAAGATTATAACTCGGGTTATACAAATCAAACGTTCGATCCGTAAAATTCCTATGGTTCCTAACATCTAAGGGAACCTCCTGTTAAAAGGGCTTGGTCACAAGACAGCTATACTAATCGTGGTAATCCAAACTTTAGACTCTAACAAAACTGTCCCGTTACCGGTTCTTAATAAATTTGTTATTTCGGTTCTAACATTTACCAAACGGTCTTGGGGTTCTAGTTTGGACTTACAACGATACTTAGGGTCTAAGACATATAGTCCAACCCGACTAAGGTCCAACAATTAAACTTGTAGAAGTAAACTTATTAAAAACAAGAACACTTTAATAAAACTTTAATTAAAACTTAAGTCGTACAAGGAAATAAAATTTCTTTGAACATAAACACGTAAACAAGGTTTTAAAGATTTTAAAACATGAATTAGTTATAAGATTATAACACTACAACAAGAATTTCACGAAGTAATACAAAGCTGGTTAAACATGCGGTTTCTTTAATTAAGAAATTCAAGAAGAACTTTAGGGAAGAACAAATAAAGTAAAATGTTACAAGTAACTATCTATCAAGAAAAACCAACAACTAATTCCTTTACTAGCTAAACAAGAATTCAAGAATCAAGAAAGACTTAAAGAGCATATAAATGAAATATAAGGAACAAATAAATATTTAAACTATCAACCAAGAATCCTAAACAAAACTAATTTCTTTTAAACAAGATTCAATCAAGAACCAAGAATTAATAAACAAGAATTCAACCTAAATTATTAACAAGATTTGAACATGATTGAGATAAAGAATATGTGAAACCTTAACTAATAATTCAAGAATTAAACTAGGTAATTAAACTTTACGAATTCGTGCATACATTAATAAGGTTATCTAACCCTAACATGATTTACTAGGACAAGTACATTACCAATTGAACCCTAACAATTTAACTATTACAACCCTAATAACAAAAAAAAAAAATACATATAATAATTAAACAAATTATATGTAAATAAAACAATACAAGAACAAATTAATTACACATAACAACTTATTACAAATTACACATAATTACAATTAAGAACAAGATTACATATAATTTTCCTAATTACAAAACTAACAATACAATTCAATAATTATAAAAACAGAATAATATTTTTGAAAATAAAAACAGAAAAGAAAAAGGAAAAAGAAAAGGAAAAATATAACAAAACAATATAGATAAACAGTTTAGGGTTTTTAGGGTTAGGGTTTTTATGTAGGGTTCAGGGCAGAGGGGGTGTTTCTTGGCGACGGTGGCGGCGAGTGTTGGTCAGAGGGCGTGCGTCGGCGGTCGCAGGTGGCAGGCGACGATGGTGGCTCGTCGGAGGGGGGTGGTCGACGTCGATTTTCCGAGCAGCAAATCACGATGGTGGTGGTCGAACGTTTCCCTTCGACTGGGGAGGGCTCCGACGACGTTAGGGTGGCGGGGCGAGGGTTGTCTGGTGGTCAGGCAGCGACGGCGACACCAAGGGTCGCGGTGGCCGGCGGTGATGGCGGCGAGACAAGCGGTTAGCGCAAGGGAGAGAAGAAAGAGAAAAAGAGAAAGAAAAAAGAAAAAAGAAACGGCGGTTACCGGCGATAACAGGGTTTCGCGGTGGTTGCCTGGTGATCGGGAGGCGACGCTGGCGGTGGTGACAGTGGTCGTCCAGTGGTGGTGGCGCAGCGACTCGACGGAGGGTGAGAGAGAAAGGCAGCGAAAGAGAGAGAGAGAGGAGGGAGATAGGGCAAGCGGTGGTGGCTGCGACGAATTCCTGCGAGGGCGAAATCCGGTGGTCACTGGTGGTTCTTGAGGGGAAGCAGAGAGAGAGGGTTGGAGGGATTAGGGTTTTAGAGGGATTAGGGTTTGGTAGGTTTAGGGGGGAGGAGATGTGTATATATACTACCCATTTAATTAGGCCCAATTAACACTCCTAACCCAACTCAACTAAAACAATTAAAAACTGATTTTTCTAAAAACCTAATAATACTAATAATAGTAATAATAATATTAATACTAATAATCATATAATCACATAGCAAATAATATTCACGTAATTAATCACATAATAATATTTATAATATCACAAAGATATTAGCTCACGAAAAAGTACTAATCTACCCTTGTTAGCCCCTCAACGGTCCTACGAGCTCAAGCGTTAGCAAAATAAAACACAGACGAAAAATAATAAATAACGAAGCCATTAATATGTACAAAATAATTAATGAATAAAAAAGAATAACATATACAGAGAAAAATATATTTGAGAGAAAATTAAATAAATGAAAATTGAAAAAAAAGAATGAGAAGTATTAAAAAGAACCAAAATAAATAAATAAAAGGCTCCAAAAAAAGACAAAAATCAGATTTTTTTTTAAAAAAATTAACTAGTTGGGATTTGATCCTCCAACCTCAAAGATAACACAACCTTACCTCAACCAATACGCTGGTATCAACAACAAGCGTTGCATTTTTGTTATTTAAAAGTTGTACGAACGCGGGAATAAGGCCATGATTTGTAATCATGCGGGGGTACCATATAATTTTCGTTTCACTAATTGTGCCTTTGAAAGTTTTCGGGGAAAGACTTTCCCAAGAAAAATTTTCTCATGAAAGATTTTCTCTAATCCACCCCTTGAGAATTTTTTTCTAAGGTTGTGAGAGAAATAATGGATTCCACATTACAACTTTCTTATATATTATGGAACACCAAACGTGAGAAGTTTATAAATTTGAAAAAGTTGATCAACTGTCTCGGGAAAATTTCTCAACCAAACATCCCATATATATATATATTATTAATGCCATCTCCAAGGGAATTTTCAATAAAATACTTCATTTTCTACATTATTAAGGTCCCGTTTTTTTATGCAGTGAATTTGCAGTATGGTAAGCTGCGGTATGGTAAGTTGTGGTGAGTTGCGGTGGATTGCGGTAAGTTGCGGTGGAAATAATTTTGTGGATTTTTTGGAAATATATTAAATAAAAAGGTAAATGATAAGTTGTGGTGAGTTGCGATAGGTTGCGGTAAGTTGCGGTAAATTGTGGCGCGGTAACTTGCGGCACCGCATAAAAGAACGAGGCTTAAGTTGATTGGATTGTATGATACTCTCATTGTTCCATTAATTTGTCCAGATCTGATTAACAAGGTTAAATTTTATAACTTCAAACAATTAATTTATTAAATTATATGATGATTTAGTGTATCATTAAATTTAGGATAGAAAATATTTATACTTGAATATAACATTATGAATCTTGAAAAATAAAATACAAAAATTAGGCCCCGTTCTTTTATGCGGTAGGTACCGTATTTTTTAATTTTCTACCACATTTTACCACACCACACCACAATTATTACCAATATATCTTTTCATTTTTCTCTCTCCTCACTTTTGTCCTTTACTTTTCACATTCTCTCTTAACCTACCTCGCCTATCACAACTTTCACCAAAACTCAACACAATTCACCACACTTTTTTAAATTCTATCGCACGGCATCATTACCACACCGCAACCAACCATATAAAAGAACAACGCCTTAATGGTCTAAGTTGCACCTTAAAAGTTAGGCAAAATCAAATAAAACAATTATTCTGAGACGAGGGAATTGTTTTTTTTTTTTTTTCTAGCCAAGGTTATTGAATCTTTTTTTACCTCTTGAGTACTACTCCCTCCGTTTTCTTTTATCTGTCATTCACGTATTTTAAGATACATCTTTAATTAACAATTTCATACATAATATTTTTATAAAAAAATACAATATTATACTTTTTCAATAGTATTTTTTTATTACGAATCTAATGATATCAATTTTGTTTGATGAATCATTATAAAAATTAAGATATTAATGGTCAAAATTTTTGACACAATTATCTATGTGACACTTAAATAAAAACGGAGGGAGTAGTACACAAGTATGCAAAGGGTCAATTGTGTGACTTTTTGGGAATTGCGTTAGGTTGGGATAGGTTGGGATAAGTCATGATAAGTTAACATAAGTTAGAAACAATCTAATAAAAGAATAGGGCCTATGTCCTAATATAGATTTGATGTAAACAAAAATAAGGTCGTGTTCTTTAAGACCGTAATATTAAATAAGGTGATGTAAGGTAAAGATATGTTATAGGTTGTAGTGAAAGTATGTAAATATTAGATCACCTAATTCTTTATTGTTTTTTCAAATAAAATTTTCTTGAGTTAGGCCCTGGTTTTTTCTGCGGTATTTTGCGGTATGGTGTGGTGAGGTGTGGTGGAATTGTGGTGGGTGTGGTGGAATTGTGGTAGGTTATTGGTATGTGGGGTAGGTGAGGAGAGATAATGTAAAAAGTAGAGGAGAAAAGTGAGAAGAGAAAAAAGTAATGATTTGTGGTAAAGTTTGGTAAGTTGTGGTAAACTGCGGTATGTTGTGGTACCGCAGTTTGCCAATAGCAGAAAAGAACAGAGCCTTAAATAAAGAATCTTAAATATAAATTACTTAAAAGTATAACCATTTTTTTTGGATGGTAAGATAAGGTGAGATAAGGTAAAATAAGATAATATATCCTTTACTTATCTTATAAAAGAACATGGCCTAAATCAGAAGTAATGAAATAAATAATTGAACAAATTATGTTTAACTATTGATAAAGCGTATGAATAAAATTTTACTAACTATATTATTTAAAGATCAACTAACTAAGGGAGATTCTAGTTTAGTTGAAATTTTTTTCAACTATGGTAGTTGAAATGTATAATTACCCTTAATTTTACCATTAAAAAATTAAAATTAATATATATTCACTATAGGACTTGTTACAATAAGTAAATCTATATGTTAAGTTATAATTTTTTACAAAATTGATTTTTTTCCAGAAAATTCTACCATAATTAACTTTTATTCAATTATCATAGTTGAAAAGTAAAAATACCATTAATTTTACTATAAAAATTCAAAATCAATATAGGTTGATCAAAGTAACTTGTTACAATAAATTAACAATGTTTAAGAGGATATAAATCTTTTTAAAAAATATGATTTATTTTTGATAAATGAATGACATAAAATTTTCAACTATCACAGTTAAAAATAAATTCAACTATGGTAGAATTTTCAACTAATTTTATTAATTACTTTCTTTCCAAATTGTCAATTGAAATCCAATGACTAACATCCAATACTTTACCAAACGCCAAAGTACTAGACAAGTAGAAAATGTAAATATTGGTTAAACGAAACTAATTGCCCCTCTTGGACTGTAAAGTGAGCACTATATGTAAAGTAAGAATGTGGCGCAACAGGCTGGTGTAATAGATTTTCACATCCCAAAATTCCCCTGGACACACAAAGAATTTGTCAAATAGTTAATATTACTCTTATGTTTGTCAAACTAAATAAATTTATAGCAACTTTGTTTGTATTTATGATAAACTACCTTTAATTCTATAGACAATGATACACATCTTGACTCAAAAAGATTAAGAATCATTTTGAATTGTGCATAATTCACTTTTTATATTTTTAATAATATTTTCTCAAGTAACTATATATATTTATCAAATATAAGAGTATAATATTTATTTGCTAGGCCAAAAAATATTAATGATAGCCTAATTTTATCCATAATTTTATCCAAAAAATTCCGTCGCAATATGACAAGTTTTTAGTAGTGATCAATCATGGTAGAAAATGCATATTTTGTCCATATTTTTATATTTATGACAAAATATGAATAAATAAATATTTTTGTATAATTTATAAGTCATAATAACCCTTAAAGTAATTAAACTTACCTTTATAATTATTTGAATATACTTACATTTAATTTTTTGAGTGTTTTACATAAAACGCAAGACAGTTAAGGACCATCTTGTGTCAAGATGTTTATCATTTTCGTAATTATATTATGTTCAATATATTTTGTTGCTGATTTTCATTGATTTTTCATATCGCAATAAGTTTTAGTCAAATACCTATAGGTTTATTTGAGTTAATGTTTCGGTCATTACCTAAACTACCAAATATATATATATTCAGAGTTTGTGTTGTAAAATGCTTCAGTATTTAAGTTTCCTATGAGAGATGGACACACAACAGACTCAATTTCTGTGTATGGATCACCAAATAACTAAAATTTCATGGTAAGAGATATAGACTCAATTGCCATGTCACAAGATGGAAATTATGGAAATAATAGTGATGTATGTCTTAAATCAAGATGAGTGTTTGGATCAAATTACCATTCAACTATCTTCACGTAATAATTTCAAATAAAAAAATTATTTATTAATATGTGGATTTTATCAACTACAAGCTCATATTACTTGTTGACTACATTGACAAATGTAAGTGGTACCTTATTTCATATTCGTAAGGGATATTGGATGACAATATACTGATATTTGGGGGTATTGGATTGTAATATACCGACCTTTGCTATTGGACAATAATATCCTTGACCTTTATACTTAGGTGAGATTATTATACCAACAATGACTAAGGGGGTGGAGATTGGTTAACTGGTCTCGATTCTGACGTAATAAGCGGAGGGAAAATAACCGGCCCTTGCTCAATAATCCCATTAACCCCTCCGTTTTTTTTCACTAACCCACGTTAAAAAAAAAATCAGCCCTAACACAATGACTAACGTGGTGGTCAATCGGTCTTCGTATTGACGTGAAACGCAACCATCCAATGTCTTGTGATGTGGGTTAGTGAGAAAAACTAAGGGGTTAATGAGGTTACTGGCCATGTTAGCGCGCATGGAGACCGGTTTACCACTTGCTTAGTTATTGTTGGTATAATAATGCCACCTAGGTATAAAAGTCAGAGATATTGCTGTCCAATATTAAAGGTTGATATATTACAATCCAACACCCCGAAAGGTTGGTATATTATCATCCAATACTCTATTAATAATTAATGAAACACGTTTATGAATATATCATTCAAAGTAATTTAAGTATAATTTAAGACTCGAAATGCTTATCACTTTCATTGTGAACAGGGATATTAAAAAAAGCTCAAATATAAATTTTGAGCTCCAAACATTTTCATTTGTAACATATATCGTCACTTTTGTCCACATTTTTTTTTGCTATTTAATACTAGCAAATACCCGGGCGTTTAATTGGATAGTAATGCACCAAACCATTTTTTTTTGGACAATAATATACTATACTCTCGGGTATTTATTTTTTTAGTTCGGGCAACGCCTGGGTATTTGCTAGTATTAAATAGCAAAAAAATGTCGACAAAATTGACGATATATGTTACAAATGAAAATATTTGGAGCTCAAAATTTATATTTGAGCTTTTTTTTAGTCCATACTATCAAATCATAAAAATGCGATTGAAATAGTTAAGTTTAAATTTTTTTTAAAGTTTCAGTTAGGTTTAGAGGCAAAAAATTCAGGTATATGTCGCGATAAATATTATCAAATAAAAATATTTTGAGCTAAAAATTTATACTTGAGCTTTTTTAAATTAATTCTATCGTATTACATAATTTCAAGCAAAATCGTTAATGTTGAATTTCTCCATCAAATTTCAATTAGGTTAATAGTGAAGATAGATGCAATTATCAAGCGTGGAAAATATCTTTTCTATGTTAAACAAAAGAAGTCAATTTCCTTTCTTGGGGAAAATGATTCTCTAAATATTTTTGTACCAATTAAACACTAGAAAATTGGGAAAACCAAACACAACCTTAAGATTAAAGAAATTCCAAGAGCTTTAATATAGTCCATTAAAATATGTCAATAAAATATAAGGAGGTACAAGTGTTTTGTAAATGCAATTGTTCGTGCAAATTCATCTCCTTGGTACCCTTGGACTTATTGGTTAAATTTTGATTGAACCTCTTCCTCTTCTATCCTTGGAAATCATGGACAAGTATCTATGAACAAAAATGTATGAATGTTAATTAATTAATAAACAAAGTTAAATGAAAATAAAATAAAGCAAACTGAAATTAGATAAACAGAAAAAAAAGGTACTACCTCCGGTCTTTTTTAACGGTCGTCAGGAAATTGTGTTAAAAACTTTGACCGTCAATTTCTTAATTTGTATAATGATTCATCATACAAAATTAATGTCATTAGATTCGCAATAAAAAAAATAATGTTAGAAAAGTATAATATTATAATTTTTTATAAAAAATTTTATATTAGAAATTATTGATTAAGTATTGACACTGAAAACCTTAAATGACAGATAAAAAAGAACGGAGGGAGTGCTTGAAATTAAGATAAGATTTCGTGCCTACAACCCAAACATCATATGTATCTTTGGTTAGCATCTTGATTCAAAAGTTGAACACCTCTTCTACTACTAACTACTCTCTCCGTTCCATATTAATCATCATAATTTTGACTTTCACGGTCTTCAATATCACTCTTTGATTGATAATGTAACGCCCCGGAAATTCAATTATAGGAAAGTCAAAGTCAATCTAACGTTAACAGACAAATTTTAGCGGAAGACTTAAAACTCTTATTGGGCGTCACTGCCGTATCCCCGAAGGAATACAAGGCGAGAAGGAAAACTACAACTGTCTGTCAACGGCAAACCAACTAACAACTCATACTCAGAAATAAACCTCAAACTAACTTCAAGTCTTTCAAAAAGAAGCATAACATATTTAACGACTTCTAGACATGTCGTCCTCACTTCTAATTCCCGTCCCCAGCATATTGATCATCACCTGAAAACAAAACATTTCAAAAATGAGGGGGAAATCTCAATAATGTCTACCCCTAACGTTAAAAACAAGTTAAGTTCATTTCAATTCATTTGAGGGAGAGGGAAATAAGTCAAACCATTTCACAAACCTTTAATCCCTTAACTGTTTTCCTCAACCCAACCAATCCATATTTTATTGTGCGGGCGGGATACCACATCCCTTAAAGTAACAAATATCATACCGGATCCCACATCCTCTGCCTACCACAGGCTACGACCAGGGTCCCAGACCCTTTGCCTACCACAGGCTACGACCAGAATATCAAGAGTTCACATTTCCGCCTACCACAGGCTACGACCAGGGTCCCAGACCCTTTGCCTACCACAGGCTACGACCAGAATATCAAGCACATTTCCGCCTACCACAGGCTCGACCGTGGTCCTGCACTTTGCCTACCACGACGAGTCCGGACCAGGTCCTTTGCCTACCACGACTACGACTGAATATCAAGAGTTCACATTTCCGCCTACCACAGGCTACGACCAGATAAACCCGCTTAAAGTTTCACTTGAATTATTAGTATCTTATGCAAAAACTCAACTCACAACTCTCAAGTCAAACCCAACCCAGGTTATAAAAACGAGTATCAAAACTACTTATAAAGGACCATCATAATTTCTCAACTCATAAATCAATAATCACAAATAAAAGCGCACAGTTATCCAAAACAGATGGTCAAATTTTCCATAAAAGTCCCCTTTCGAGATGCAATTCTCAAAACATATTAGAAAACATTAAAACACATTTAAAGAGCATCCCAGTGGGGATTAGAGCATAGACATTACCTGAATAACGTCACAGTACAGCAATAAGGAGAACACACTTGTGCTCACTATCGTCACGCACTAACTCGGGCCTAGAATAAGAATAATTATCTAATCAAAACGCGTTCTAACGAAGTTAGTATTAACTATCAACTACCTAACCCATCCCCTAGGAACACTTAGGTTCCTATCATTTATGAAATTACACTTAACACCTCCAAGAAAACACATAGCAGGATCACACATTATTTTCACTCAACAATTCTTTATAAATAAAAGTAAACAGAGGACAGATTTTAACGTTCACATAAAACGGGTCACAACTCGACTTCCCGACATCCTATGGGTCTGGTTCTGGACTTTTCGGAAACCTCGGGATGTCTACTAAAACTTCTATGTTGATGACTAAGCCCATATCAGCCTCGAAGGATTCTAAAAACACCCATCTTCCCAATGGTCCAAAACTGACAGGTTCTGGTAAAAAGATTATAACTCGGGTTATACAAATCAAATGTTCGATCCGTAAATTTCTATGGTTCCTAACATCTAAAGGAACCTCCAGTCCAAAGGGTTTGATCAAAAGACAACTAGACTAACCGTGGAAACCCGATCTTTGGACACTAACAAAACTGTCCCGATCCCGGTTCTTATTTAATTTGTAATTTCGGTTCTAACTTTTACCAATCGGTTTTGGGATTCTAATTTGGGATTAAAACAGTAACTAGGGTCTAAGGTATAAAGTCCAACTTAACTTAGGGTTCAATTATCAAACTTCCCATCATCAAAACCAAATTGCAACACATGAAATCAACTTTAATAATTTAATCTAATCCTAAAAACATGCATAAAATATCATACACTAACATGGCATACCTTATGAGCATATATTCTAACACTAACCTTATAATAGTCACGCATGAAATATTAACACTATCTTAAACATGAATTTCTTAACCAATAAACAAGAAGGAACCTTAAGAACATATGAATAAACTATAAAGAACATATAAACATTTAAACTTCTAATCAAGAACCCTAAACAAAACTAATTTCTTTTAAACAAGATTAAATCAAGAACCAAGAACTAATAAACAATAATCTCGACCTAACTTATTAAACAAGAATTAAACATGATTGAATTAAAGAATATGTGAAAACTTAACTAATACTTCAAGAATTAAACTAGGTAATTAAACTTTACGAATTCGTGCATACATTAATAGCGTTATCTAAAACCCTAACATGATTTACAAGAAACAAGTATCTTAAACAATTGAACAATAATAATTTTACTACAACTATTACAAACCTAATACACCAAACTAGAACATAAAAATTACACATAATAACTTATACAAAAATTTCAAGAAAATAATACAACATAAGAACACATCAATTACAAATAACAACTAAAATAATTTACACCCTTAATTACCCAAATTACAAGATTTAAAACAAGAATTAATAAACAATAATAATAATATTAATAAAATTTACAACAGAATAATAAAGTAGAAAATCAAGAAAAATAAAGTTTGTTAATAAAATTTAGGGTTTTACGTAAAACGGATGTTAGGGCAAAGTCCAGGCGGCAACAGCGTGTGCGGAGGTCGGCGGAGGTCGGCGGAAGTCCGGTGAAAACGACGGCGGCAAGGCGGCGATGGACGGCGGCGGTGGTTTAGGTGCGATGGCGTCGGGCTCACCGACCAAGCCAACGTCGTGGGTCGTGCACTCCTCGTCTGGCAGGCGCGCGGCGACGGACGAGACGACGGTTGTGACGGCGCGACGGCTGTAGAGGGGCGGCGGCGGTGTTTGTTCTGGTGGCGGAGCAAAGTCGACGCCGAGGAAGTGAGAAAGAGATATCGAGGGAAAGAGAGAGAGAGAAAGAGAGAAAGAGAGAAAGAGAGAGGTTGTGGGTGGTGGTTTCCGGTCGTGGGCGATGGTGGCGGTGGTGCAGGCGCGGCTGCGGTGGGACGACAGAGGGGAAAGGGAGGGAGAGAGAAGGGGTGTGAGGCTAGGGTTAGGGTTTAGTTTGAGAGGAGATTAGGGTTTGAGAGAGAGAGGGGGGGAGGGGTTTTTATACTTAGCTAATACTTAAGGCCCAATTAACACCTAACCCAACCCAACTAAAACAATTAAAGAAATCTGATTTTTCTAAAAACAACTAATAATACTAATAATAGTAATAATAATACTAGTACTAATAATAATATTAATAGTAATCACATAGCAATTAATATTCATGTAGTTAATCATATAATAATATTTATAATAACACAAAGATATTAACTCACGAAAAAAAATACTAATCTACCCTTGTTAGCCCCTCAACTGTCCTACGAGCTCAAGCGTTAGCATAAATAAACACATCACGAACAACAGTAAATAACGAAGTCAAACCTACTTTATTAACGACGTTACGGTCAACCTTTTTGAATTTTTCGGGGTTTTACATCATTACCTCCTTAAAAGAAGTTTCGTCCTCGAAACTTAAACGTAAGCCTAACGGTTCGGTAACAATCCTAACAGTTCCGTTCTCCCTAAAACTCGAGGTTTTACATCATTACCTCCTTAAAAGAAGTTTCGTCCTCGAAACTTGACGTACCTTTAAGAGTAAAACAGGTGAGGCTACTTGCTGTCATCTTCTCTTCTACTTTCCAGGTTCTTGATAACTTAAAGGTGAGGCTCTCTGGTTTTCATTGTTCCCATCATTTCCATTGCTTTCATTGTCATAGCCCTCCGAGGCCAACTGGGGACAGTGTCTTATGTGATGTTGGGGGCTTCCACACTTAAAGCATCCTCCCCTTACAACCCTCATTCTACAATCTCGAGCATAATGCCCAGGTCGGCCACAGTTTCGGCAGGTCGAGACATTTGAGGCGTCGTCTGAAAGGCGATTGCTTTGCCAATTGTTGGGGCGGAACCTCTTCTCTTGGTAGAGTTGAGGTGGGTTGAAACGGGGCGACTCTTTCCTCTTATGCCCTTGCATGCCAAGTTGTCGCTCCATGTCGTGCATTACCCTTTCTACAGTGAGGGCTACATTCAACATATTCTGGTAAGACGTGAACTCATGTGATGACATCCGATCCTGAATTTTGCAGTTCAATCCATCCCAGAAACGATCCATCCTCAGTTGTTCATTAGACACAAGAGCAGGTGCAAACCGAGATAGTTCGGTGAATTTAGTGGAGTAAGCAAGCACGCTACGCTCTCCTTGGCGTAAGTCCATGAATTCCTTTTCTTTCGCCTTTTGAAGGGACATAGGATAGAACCGATCTTTCATAACAACCTTAAAATGGTTCCAATCAAAACCCGGCTCGGTACGTATCTCCTTCACACCGCCCACCATAGATCGGCCTCCTCCTTGGTGGTATGCGTGAAATCCACCCGTAGCTCCTCGGGACAACGGGTTGTGTCGAAAATCTTTTCAATCTCTCTAACCCAATCTTCAAAGACTTTGGGGTCAGCTACCCCTGTATAAGTGGGCGGGTTAAAGCTATTAAACCTTTGGAGAAGAGTGGAGGGATCATCTTCCCTTTCTCCTACTTGTCGATCCACCACCCTCTTCAGAAGATCCTCGTGCTTGTTAAGCATCTCAATCATCAGCAGGCTAACAAGGTCGTTCCCTGGTGCTGTTGTACTCGACCCTGATATCAAGTGAGGAAGACGTTGGCGCAGTTCAGTTGCGGTTTGAGGGCGCATTTGCGGGCGCTCCCGATTAATGTTGTTGGGTTGAGAACCGTTTATGTCCGACATCCTGGTTCAAAGGGGTCGATTTAGACTGCTAGGGTCCTTATTCTCACAACGTGAATACGAATTCTGAAGTTAACTACTCTTATTAGACTAAAACATAAAAGAACTCGACAAGTAACAGAACCATAAACATAACTTTAACTCTAATCGCATTTAATAGCATCACATTTCAGCACTTTGGTACTTGCAACAAAATTCAAGGGTTCCATCTTTGAAATTAACTCCACATTTCACTTGATCATTTGCCAACATCCTTTCACTTTCATAAGATTATAACAATAGCTCAAGATAAGAAATTCATTATTTCATATCTCTTGCACCCGAGCATCACATAAAGTTTCATTCTCTCCTAACTGGGGTTAACAAAAGCAACAAACCACACGGTTATAAATTTAAACAATCAAAAACTAATTACATGCAAGTATTACTACTTGGGACTAATTCCACTACTCCTTTACTAACTCTATTTAGAGTATTTTCATACGAAAGAGGGTTCCTGCGGACCACGATGGGGGTCCAATCAGGATCGTCCAACTCATCCCCGGAGTCCTCCTCGGAGTCTGCTTCCACCTTGAATTTTACCAGAGCCTCATCCTAAGGCTCGGTCTTTCATTGAGGCTACCTTCTCTGCAACCTAAAATCTCCAGCGACTACTCCTCGTATGTCAAGCTCTCCTTCAGCCTCCAAGTTCTCATCGGAGGTCTTCTTTTGCTTCCAGACCCTCCTAGGGGTTGTATTCCGTACCCACCTTGGGTTTCAAGTCTTCTAGAGGAGCTAAAGTCTCATGCTCATAGCAAAGGTGACGATATACAATCCAACATATGAAAAATAAAATAATCAAGCACAGACTTACAACATATAAGAAATCCAAGAAACAGACAAACATTCCATACCCCCATCCTACACTCATCACTCCGAATGTAGCATCCTAAGGTCTAACTAAACCTAAGGGACACTTAGGAGCTACCAGGTCGCAACCCAAAGCTCTGATACCATTCTGTAACGCCCCGGAAATTCAATTATAGGAAAGTCAAAGTCAATCTAACGTTAACAGACAAATTTTAGCGGAAGACTTAAAACTCTTATTGGGCGTCACTGCCGTATCCCCGAAGGAATACAAGGCAAGAAGGAAAACTACAACTGTCTGTCAACGGCAAACCAACTAACAACTCATACTCAGAAATAAACCTCAAACTAACTTCAAGTCTTTCAAAAAGAAGCATAACATATTTAACGACTTCTAGACATGTCGTCCTCACTTCTACTTCCCCTCCCCAGCATATTGATCATCACCTGAAAACAAAACATTTCAAAAATGAGGGGGAAATCTCAATAATGTCTACCCCTAACGTTAAAAACAAGTTAAGTTCATTTCAATTCATTTGAGGGAGAGGGAAATAAGTCAAACCATTTCACAAACCTTTAATCCCTTAACTGTTTTCCTCAACCCAACCAATCCATATTTTATTGTGCGGGCGGGATACCACATCCCTTAAAGTAACAAATATCATACCGGATCCCAGATCCTCTGCCTACCACAGGCTACGACCAGGGTCCCAGACCCTTTGCTTACCACATGCTACGACCAGAATATCAAGAGTTCACATTTCCGCCTACCACAGGCTACGACCAGGGTCCCAGACCCTTTGCCTACCACAGGCTACGACCAGAATATTAAGAGTTCACATTTCCGCCTACCACAGGCTACGACCAGGGTCCCAGACCCTTTGCCTACCACAGGCTACGACCAGGGTCCCAGACCCTTTGCCTACCACAGGCTACGACCAGAATATCAAGAGTTCACATTTCCGCCTACCACAGGCTACGACCAGATAAACCCGCTTAAAGTTTCACTTGAATTATTAGTATCTTATGCAAAAACTCAACTCACAACTCTCAAGTCAAACCCAACCCAGGTTATAAAAACGAGTATCAAAACTACTTATAAAGGACCATCACAATTTCTCAACTCATAAATCAATAATCACAAATAAAAGCGCACAGTTATCCAAAACAGATGGTCAAATTTTCCACAAAAGTCCCCTTTCGAGATGCAATTCTCAAAACATATTAGAAAACATTAAAACACATTTAAAGAGCATCCCAGTGGGGATTAGAGCATAGACATTACCTGAATAACGTCACAGTACAGCAATAAGGAGAACACACTTGAGCTCACTATCATCACGCACTAACTCGGGCCTAGAATAAGAATAATTATCTAATCAAAACGCGTTCTAACAAAGTTAGTATTAACTATCAACTACCTAACCCATCCCCTAGGAACACTTAGGTTCCTATCATTTATGAAATTACACTTAACACCTCCAAGAAAACACATAGCAGGATCACACATTATTTTCACTCAATAATTCTTTATAAATAAAAGCAAACAGAGGACAGATTTTAACGTTCACATAAAACGGGTCACAACTCGACTTCCCGACATCCTATGGGTCTGGTTCTGGACTTTTCAGAAACCTCGGGATGTCTACTAAAACTTCTATGTTGATGACTAAGTCCATATCAGCCTCGAAGGATTCTAAAAACACCCATCTTCCCAATTGGTCCAAAACTGACAGGTTCTGGTAAAAAGATTATAACTCGGGTTATACAAATCAAACGTTCGATCCGTAAAATTCCTATGGTTTCTAACATCTAAAGGAACCGCCAGTCCAAAGGGTTTGATCAAAAGACAACTACACTAACCGTGGCAACCTGATCATTGGACACTAACAAAACTGTCCCGATCCCGATTCTTATTTAATTTGTAATTTCGGTTCTAACTTTTACCAATCGGTCTTGGGATTCTAATTTGGGCTTAAAACAGTAACTAGGGTCTAAGGTATAAAGTCCAACTTAACTTAGGGTTCAAACATCAAATTTCCCATCATCAAAACCAAATTGCAACACATGAAATCAACTTTAATAATTTAATCTAATCCTAAAAACATGCATAAAATATCATACACTAACATGGCATACCTTATGTGCATATATTCTAATACTAACCTTATAATAGTCACGCATGAAATATTAACACTATCTTAAACATGAATTTCTTAACCAATAAACAAGAAGGAACCTTAAGAACATATGAATAAACTATAAAGAACATATAAACATTTAAACTTCTAATCAAGAACCCTAAACAAAACTAATTTCTTTTAAACAAGATTAAATCAAGAACCAAGAACTAATAAACAATAATCTCGACCTAACTTATTAAACAAGAATTAAACATGATTGAATTAAAGAATATGTGAAAACTTAACTAATACTTCAAGAATTAAACTAGGTAATTAAACTTTACGAATTCGTGCATACATTAATAGCGTTATCTAAAACCCTAACATGATTTACAAGAAACAAGTATCTTAAACAATTGAACAATAATAATTTTACTACAACTATTACAAACCTAATACACCAAATTAGAACATAAAAATTACACATAATAACTTATACAAAAATTTCAAGAAAATAATACAACATAAGAACACATCAATTACAAATAACAACTAAAATAATTTACACCCTTAATTACCCAAATTACAAGATTTAAAACAAGAATTAATAAACAATAATAATAATATTAATAAAATTTACAACAGAATAATAAAGTAGAAAATCAAGAAAAATAAAGTTTGTTAATAAAATTTAGGGTTTTACGTAAAACGGATGTTAGGGCAAAGTCCAGGCGGCAACAGCGTGTGCGGAGGTCGGCGGAAGTCCGGTGAAAACGACGGCGGCAAGGCGGCAGCAGTGACGAAGCGACGGTGGTTCAGGTGCAGTGGCGTCGGGCTCGGCTTCGACTAGCAAGCCAACGTCAGGGGTCGTGCACTCCTCGTGCAGGCGTCGGCGATCGGCACGACGGCGGCGACGGTTGTGGCGGAGCAAAGTCGACGCCGAGGAAGTGAGAAAGAGATATCGAGGGAAAGAGAGAGAGAGAAAGAGAGAAAGAGAGAAAGAGAGAGGTTGTGGGTGGTGGTTTCCGGTCACGTGGACGGTGGTGGCGGTGGTCTGAGGCGGCGCGGCTGCGGTGGGACGACAGAGGGGAAAGGGAGGGAGAGAGAAGGGGTGTGAGGCTAGGGTTAGGGTTTAGTTTGAGAGGAGATTAGGGTTTGAGAGAGAGAGGGGGGGAGGGGTTTTTATACTTAGCTAATACTTAAGGCCCAATTAACACCTAACCCAACCCAACTAAAACAATTAAAGAAATCTGATTTTTCTAAAAACAACTAATAATACTAATAATAGTAATAATAATACTAGTACTAATAATAATATTAATAGTAATCACATAGTAATTAATATTCATGTAGTTAATCACATAATTATCTTTATAATTACAAATTAAAAATATATAAAATTTCATTTGACAAAGGGAACAATATCATAAGACCTCACTACAGCATCAACGAGCTCATCGATATTTATAGGTGACTCTCACTATTGTTGTGATTGAATGGCTCCAAAAAAACCTAGGTCTAACACATTCAAATCTGGAGAAATCCAGAGAGTTTGGAGGTTGATTAATTACGCAAATGTCAAAACAATGAAAAGTAATCCGGAGAAATCTAGAGACTTTGAAAGGAGAACTTATTAGGCTTTCGGGAGTACAAGCATGGATCGATGTGGAGCAGCTACACGATAAGAAGTTGAGCAGGCAAGAGAGTGTTGCGATAAAAATGCCATTCATTTTTTCCTAAATATTCAAAACTGCCATTATTATTTCCTAATTGTCAAAAATGTCATTATAATTTTTAAAAGTGTAAAAAATGCCACTGCTCCCACCCTTTACCTGCTGCATCCGATTGCCGTTTGAAAAAAGAAAAGAAAATCTCACTGCACGGTGTCTTCAGTAAGGACAGGTCCATGTTACAGCTGACCGCCATTGATGGAAGTCGAGCTACAGTTGTGGTTCCGAACGATCCTGACCTGATCGATATTTTGGCTATGAATGGCGTCGATATCTCGGTTTCAGAAGGTGATGGAGGAAATGGTTTGTTCAACTTCATCGGAAACTTGCTCTTCTCGTTCCTTGCCTTCGCCGGACTTTTCTTCCTTTTCCGGCGAGCTCAGGCCGGTCCGGGAGGTCCCGACGGCCTCGGTAGTCTGATGGACTTCGGCCGGTGAAGTCGAAGTTCCAGGAGGTGCCGGAGGCCGGTGTCACCTTCGTCGACGTCGTCGGCGTGATCAAGCCAAGCTCAAACTCCAGGAAGTCGTTGATTTTCTCAAAAATCTCGACAAGTATACCGCCCTGGGTGCCAAAATCCCAAAGGGCTGCCTCCTCGTCGGGCCGCCGGGGACGGGGAAGACGCTGCTGGCACGGACGATCGCCGGCAAGGCGGGGGTACCATTCTTCTAGTGCGCGGCGTCGGAGTTCGTGGAGCTTTTCGTCGGAGTCGGAGCTTCTAGGTTTAGGGATCTGTTCGAGAATGCGAAGAGCAAGGCGCCGTACATAGTGTTCATCGACGAGATCAACGCCGTGGGACGACAGCGAGGGGCAACCTGATGCAGCAGGTAAAGGGTGGGAGCAGTGGCATTTTTGACACTTTCAGAAATTGTAATGAAATTTTTGACAATTAGGAAATATTAATGGCAGTTTTGAAAATTTGGGAAAAATGAGTGGCATTTTTATCATAGCACTCACATGCAAGATAATTTGGAAGAATTGGAAGTGATAAATGAGCTGTCTTTGGCTTCCGTGCCAGTGATTAATGATCAACAGTTAGTTATTGCTGCAACTGCATTGGGAAATAATTAAGATTTTGGCTTTGAAAAATCAATGGAAATTGTAGAGGGCATTGACTCTCAAAAAGGAAGTGACTCTCTGCTTGTAGGAACACAACTATCTAATCATTGTTCCGTTGATATAGTTGGCAATCGTAATGATGATCCCATTGATGAAACCAACTCCATCTCGTCTGGTGATGAATCGATTGTGAAAGCTAGAGACCTCATAGTAGAAAAAGCCATATAGTTTGGGGAGAGTAGTGGTTTTATGAGAGTGTTAGGATTCTCAGGGCGTAGTTAGCAGACAAACAATAATAAGGGCGAAAAATAAATAAAGATTCAACACAAGGAATTAACGTGGAAAAATCCAAACCGGGAAAAAAAACCACGAACGATGCACTATCAGAGGATTACAACAGTGTTTCAGAGATTCCCAGACCTCCACAATCTCTCACAACCTCCCTAGAGTTACAACCTGAGAACTCAACACTCACAGATGAGCCTCACACAACTCCCTCAGGGACACAGAGATTACATGTCAATCTCTTGTGGTATAAGATGAAACACTCTCAATTGCTGTACAAATAAACCTAACACCTATGTCCTATTTATAGTCGAGACTACAACATAATATTGTGGTTAATAATAATATTAAGTTTCCAAAAACATGTGTTTCCTAATAATTTGATACTATATTCCAAAATAATAATATATTTCCATGTGATTGCCCATCACAATTTGGTAGCAAATATAATATTTTTCACTTTATATAATATCTTTCTTCAATGAACACAATCTTGGAAGATCTTCAATATTATATGAAATTTGCCAACCAAGCATAATTTTGGCTTTACAAAATTCATCCCACCAAAAAATAATTTGGGCTCCACATAATTAACCCAACAATCTCCCACTTGAAGACCAAATTGTAGCATTCGTCGTTCATCACCACCACCACCACCACCACTCGTCTTTGAATCCTCTAGTGCATTCATATCGATCTTGTTCAACAAAGATCAACAGAGGTCCCAGTTGACCTCCCATCAACTCCTCTTTTAGCAACAGGCTCCCACTTGAACTGATCACGCCCCTGCAACTTCGACATACGCATCATCGTCAACAACTTAGGGGAATTTTGGATTGGGATTTTACCTCGTGTTGAACTTGTCGAATTCCCGTGCAGGTTAGATGCATTCCTCGGCTGACCATCCGTTCCCGTAGCCTCGACCGGAAACGTCCTCGTTTTTTGTACCCTTCTCTCATCAGAGAAGCTAACACGCCTTTGATGAGCATGAACCATGATAAGTGTATTTTATATATATGTGATCTTGGGTAATTTAGAGCTAATTTGAGTAATTATTAATATGAATGTATTATTTTTATACTTGAATTCTCTATTTTATGCTTGGTTGGAGTTTGGTATAATTTTGTAGGAAGTTGGTGTTTAAGTGAAGAAATCAAGCTTAAAATCAAGTGTATGGAGTCCAAGAGGATCACAATTGAAGAATAAGTCCACCCCCAAGGCCCAAGCTCAAGCCCAAAAACACATTGGATACCGGCAGATACCAACACGGGTGTGAAAAGACCCAACACGGTCGTTTGACCTCGAAAGTCGAGAATTTGATTAGGTGACCAACACGGTCCGTGTCAATTCAACACGACCCGTGTTGACCCTAACACGGTCCGTGTTGGCCTGGAATCACCCGTGTTGCTCCTGTTTAATGCAAAATGGCGTTTCGGTTGCTCTTAATGCTATATAATTGATGTATCCGGTGGTTTTTGCTGGCATTGACTCCTACTCATCACCATCCACCTTCATTCATTCACTCCCATTCACCATCCATCTCCATCTCTACCATCATCCATCCCTTCCTCCACAAATCCATCCACATTCATCCATAGTTGAAGATTGAGAGTTTATTGGAGTTTGAAGATCGATTCTCAAGAAATCCATTGAAGTGGAGGAGCAAAAGTCCCCACCGACTACCATTCAAGCGAGGAACGATTTCCATCTCGGTTTACTTCTCTTTCTTTTAGATTTCATGCTTTCTAGAATAGATTTTGATATGTTTTGTGTTTTGAACATGAGTAGTGAGTAGTTTCTTTCAGTTTGGGGGATAATCCCTTACAAGTTTCTCTTATGGATTGAGTATTGTTGGATTGAACAAGTTTGTTTATCTTGTTTGAATGCATTTTATTTATCCTTTGATTTTATATGTCATTGCTTTTGCTTGATCACCATTAGCATGGTTATAGATTATTGAGTGAAGTACCGAACGGAGAAATTCAATATTCGGAACCCTTAGGATTAAACTAGTATATGAAGTGAACTAGAGATAGAAGACTTTGTAACTAGGGGTCATTGGATAATTTGATATTTAACTTAGATAAAATTGACACAATAAAGAGTCCAATAGATCAATTTTACTAAGCAATCCGTTTCATTGCCAAAAGCTCGCTACGGAATACATTATGCAATTATCGACCCTAAAATGTACCACATTAGTGACATACATGTTCAATCCACTTGTTTGATTCATAGAGTTACTTAGGTTTTATCCCCTGAACGTCTTTCTCATATTGATTTCATCTTGTGAATTGTGTGAATATTTGATTTATTTGACCTTTTTTAGTGACTAGAACTAGAATTAGTTATTCTCAATCTAAAACCCGACCGATTTAGCAATCACCTAGGAGGCTAGTTTGGTGCGTAGTTAGCAAAGTCCCTGTGGGATCGACCTTGATACTTGCTACACGTACACCCGTGCACTTGCGGCCTATCAAGTTTTTGGCGCCGTTGCCGGGGACTTTGTCCCTAGCCGCCACCGAACGAATATCCTTAGATTGACTAGATCATTTTTCTTTTTGTTTTTCTCGTTTTCATTGTTTTTCTTCAAAAAAAAAAAATCCAAAAAAATGGCAATTATCTATTTCACCCAATTTGAGCAGGAATTATTTTGGCGTTATTTTGAGCGATTACTTGCTTGCCCTGTTCCATGTGGTGTTGAGCCTGGGAAATCAGATATTCTTGATGTTGTTGTTGAGGGGGTGAATAGTGAGACTCGTACTCTTTTAGAGTATTTTGGTTTTTATACAAAAACTGTTGATGAAGCTTGGACTTTGCTTGAATGGCTTGCACATGATACATTCGATTTTGAAAATTCTTATTGTGCATCTGGATACTCTTACCCTAATCCTTGTTCATCTCATGCTAGATTATATACTCAACCCCATTGTTTGTCTCCTTGTCGTTTATGTTGTTCTCTTGACCATGATGATTCTACATGCCCTGGTTTAGCCAGACTTGAGATTTTAATGAGGGCAATGCTAGAGCAACAAGATAAATTAGAAGCTAATCTAGAGGAAATAGTTGACCTTTCTGAGTCATCTTTGCCAATGGTTGCTCATTCCCATCCTAGCTTACCTAGAGACACTACTGATGGTGTCTTTGCTTTTCATGATGTACCCTTACCTTTTTCTCAGTCGACGGGGTTTAAGGTGAGTGAATCCTATGGGTTTAATGCTAGGTATGATGATGATTTTTGTCATGGGTCAGTTGATACTATTGATGGAGAGGCTTGTGAGGGGGTTGTGGGTATATTAGATTCTTCAAGCAAAGAATTTGATGATGTTGTACTCCCTACTTCCCATGTCTTATTCCATGCTTCTACTCCTTGTTCACCACCTTCCTATTCCCCCAAGTGCCTAGATGAACCAACTTTTGTTGAAAAGACCATATGTGTTCATGTTGATGTGGGCTATGTGGCCAAAGTTAATTCTTGTGATATGCTCGAGGGAAACAATAATGTTCTTGATTTGTCCATAGGTACAATAAGAGGGTACCATTCCTCTCTTGATCCATATTGTATTTACCTAGAGGACTTGCCTAGAAAACTCATGTGGACAACGTATTTTGATTCTTTTGATTTTTCTAAGGCCTTTGATCTATTTAAGAGAGCGATACTTACATTTTCTGCTATAACTCTTTTGTCGCTTTCTTATTTGCTAGCTTGTAAACCGCATGCTGAAGAGTTTGACAAGCTTCTAAGGGCATTGACGGCATCTGAAGTAATGGCCCTAGTCTTGAATTCTTGATGGAGCGGCTGATGCTCCATTCGCCCCATTCTTGAAGAGACGATAGTTTAGGTGCATCCAGCACCTAACCTGGTGAGATCTTTCCTTATTTCCCCTTTTTCAATTTATTTGAATGTGCTTGCATTGCGGGCAATGCTTTGTCCAAGCATGGCGGGAATTGTATAAATGTGTAGTAGTGTCTTGAGTTTGTTTTTGTTTGTTTTTCTTAGTTTTTTTTGGTTTTGTTTATTTATTAATATTTGCATCCACCTAGTTGCATTAGTTAGATTCATCCTTGATTTTTATTTTCTTTTTTTTTCTTAGTTTTTAGTTTGTTTTATTTTCTAGGTTTGCATTTAGTTTAGTTTTAGTTTTTATTTTGAGAAAAAAAAATTCCAAAAAATCAGAAAATTAGAAAAATTAAAAAAATTGAGGGAAAAAGTCTAGGTTTTCTTTTAACTAGATTTAATCTTGAGTAGCCCATTTGTGAATTAAAGTCATAAAAAGAGTTTGTGAAAGCTTAGTGAGTTGAGCATTGCATTTTGAACGTGATGATTGATTGCCTTTTTTTGATCTTTTGGAATGAGTTTGGCATATACATCTATTTGAACTAGGTTTATTTGAGAGCTTTTACCCGCGAGACCACAAAGCCTTAAAATGACTAATCATTTTTATTAGTCTCATATTTTCCATGTGTGACTCATCCTTAGTTTCATTCTCTAGAACTTGCAATGTATCTCTTTGAAATTGCATTTTTGCTTGTGCTTTGATAATATGACTGAGGCATTGTTATATATATTTTAGCTACATAGAATAGCCACCCTTTACATGTTAAAATCCGCCTTTAACCCTCTTTTAGCCTTGTATCACTCTTTCTTTTGATTACCTATATAATTAGCCATGGCCGTATATATAATTTCTTACCCTTAAGCCATTGCTTGGAGTGTTAGAGTGTGAAAGTTGGGTTGATTGTGGTGAATTACGTGGTTTGGTTTTGTTGGGGATGTTATGAAGTTGAAAATCTTGAGTTTGTTCCCCATTATAGTTTGATATGGGTTGAGTTGGAAGTTTGCCTTATTAGTGTATATATCTTTGATTATGAATTGAAAAGAAAAAAAAAGAGTGAAAAAACAAGAAAAATGAAAAAAAAAGCAAGTGTGTAAGTTTATTTTTCCTTGAGTTGAGGCAATTTCTACTTGATTTTGGGGTGTTCTATTGTGAATATAACGTGTGAGAGTTCTTAATTGTGTAAATTTGGTGAGGTTTATGCTCCAAGCTTTGGCTTTTAACTCCACTTTCCCAAATATATTTCCACCCCTTACCCTTAACCTTAACCCCATTACAACCCTTTTAAAAGTCCTCTTGATTATCATTGGTACCTTGCATTTTAGCGGTAGAGAATTGAGATTATTTGCAAGCTTATGGTAGAGTGTTGTTATGCGATGAGTATTGAGTGCACCTTCATTGAATGTTACTTTTCAAACACATGAGAGGAGTGTTTCCACATTTCCTAAAGTGAGGTTGCTCTCAATTTCCTAGTTTCATCCATTATTGTGTGCTTGCTTGTTTCATTTGTGATCAGGAGGGTGATTAGTTTGATCTTGATAGGTATGGCTTTTGTAATTCTTTTTATGATTTCATTTTCTCTTGTAGATAGACTTTCGTTCATACTTGGGCTATGCTTGATTAAGTTGGATTAATTGAATGTCTTATCAATGCTTTCCAGAGGAGATTTGTAAATAAAATTTCAATTTTACCTTGAAACTTTTTTCCTTTTGATTTGAGTCATTTTGTCCCATTTATTTTCTATTTTCGTTCTTTTCATTGTTTTCCTTTTTGTTTGTGAGCATTAGCCTTGCTTAGGGACAAGCAAGGTGTAAGCATGGGGGGATTTGATAAGTGTATTTTATATATATGTGATCTTGGGTAATTTAGAGCTAATTTGAGTAATTATTAATATGAATGTATTATTTTTATACTTGAATTCTCTATTTTATGCTTGGTTGGAGTTTGGTATAATTTTGTAGGAAGTTGGTGTTTAAGTGAAGAAATCAAGCTTAAAATCAAGTGTATGGAGTCCAAGAGGATCACAATTGAAGAATAAGTCCACCCCCAAGGCCCAAGCTCAAGCCCAAAAACACATTGGATACCGGCAGATACCAACACGGGTGTGAAAAGACCCAACACGGGTCGTTTGACCTCCGTAAAGTCGAATTTGATTCGGTGACCAACACGGTCCGTGTCAATTCAACACGACCCGTGTTGACCCTAACACGGTCCGTGTTGGCCTGGAATCACCCGTGTTGCTCCTGTTTAATGCAAAAATGGCGTTTCGGTTGCTCTTAATGCTATATAATTGATGTATCCGGTGGTTTTTGCTGGCATTGACTCCTACTCATCACCATCCACCTTCATTCATTCACTCCCATTCACCATCCATCTCCATCTCTACCATCATCCATCCCTTCCTCCACAAATCCATCCACATTCATCCATAGTTGAAGATTGAGAGTTTATTGGAGTTTGAAGATCAATTCTCAAGAAATCCATTGAAGTGGAGGAGCAAAAGTCACCACCGACTACCATTCAAGCGAGGAACGATTTCCATCTCGGTTTACTTCTCTTTCTTTTAGATTTCATGCTTACTAGAATAGATTTTGATATGTTTTGTGTTTTGAACATGAGTAGTGAGTAGTTTCTTTCAGTTTGGGGGATAATCCCTTTCAAGTTTCTCTTATGGATTGAGTATTGTTGGATTGAACAAGTTTGTTTATCTTGTTTGAATGCATTTTATTTATCCTTTGATTTTGTATGTCATTGCTTTTGCTTGATCACCATTAGCATGGTTATAGATTATTGAGTGAAGTACCGAACGGAGAAATTCAATATTCGGAACCCTTAGGATTAAACTAGTATATGAAGTGAACTAGAGATAGAAGACTTTGTAACTAGGGGTCATTGGATAATTTGATATTTAACTTAGATAAAATTGACACAATAAAAGTCCAATAGATCAATTTTACTAAGCAATCCGTTTCATTGCCAAAAGCTCGCTACGGAATACATTATGCAATTATCGACCCTAAAATGTACAACATTAGTGACATACATGTTCAATCCACTTGTTTGATTCATAGAGTTACTTAGGTTTTATCCCCTGAACGTCTTTCTCATATTGATTTCATCTTGTGAATTGTGTGAATATTTGATTTATTTGACCTTTTTTAGTGACTAGAACTAGAATTAGTTATTCTCAATCTAAAACCCGACCGATTTAGCAATCACCTAGGAGGCTAGTTTGGTGCGTAGTTAGCAAAGTCCCTGTGGGATCGACCTTGATACTTGCTACACGTACACCCGTGCACTTGCGGCCTATCAAACCAGCATGTTAGAGTTATCAATGACAAAATATAACTTCCCCTCTTTCCTGCCATTTGCAATTATTAGAGATGCTTTCGTTACCCTCCAATGACCATTTTCAAATCTCATCGTGAACCCCTCCTCATCCAGTTGACTCACAGATACAAGGTTCTTGGTCAGACCCAGGACATACCGAACATTCTTCAACCTCCAAGTTCTACCCTTAGAAGTTTTAATGTTCACATCACCTCTTCCTAGCACCTTTAGGTTTTGACCGTTTGCAAGCCTAACCCTGCCAAACCTCTCACTCACAAAATTGCTAAAGGCCTCCTTGCTAGACGAAGTGTGAAACGAAGCACCCGAATCTATCACCCAACCCCCTTCTCACTTGTCAACACTAACAGTTAGGGCATCACCAAAATCCTCAACAGAATATACAGAGTCCTGGTGATTATGGCTGCTCTTCTTAGGTTTGGGACAATCCCTACGAAAATGACCTCTATCACCACAGTTCCAACACAACACTTGCTCCATGTTTCGACCTCTAGATTTTGATCGACCCCGACCGAACTCCAACTATTCCTCCTACCCCTAACAGTCAAAGCATTTCCCGAAGACTCAGACACATCGGAATCTTTCCTAAAAATACTTTCATTCAGGACAAAGTCTCTAATTTCCCCAAACTTCAATTTCTCATCCTTCTTAGTTGAAGAAGTTACAGAAGTCACGAAATTTTCCCAAGACTTAGGTAGGGTAGCCAATAGTATGTTAGTGTTCATCTCATCGTCGTAATTAAATCCCACAAAGGTTAATTTTGATAGTATTATATTCAACTCATTCATACTATCATGCATATCACCAGACTCTTGAATCTTAAATTCAAACAAACGACGTAACACATATACCTTGTTCACCGCCGAAGGTTTCTCATATGTGTTTTGCAAGGCGTCGAGCAGATCTTTCGTCATTTTCTGATCTTTGACGTTGAAAGCCACGTTTCGAGCTAGCGTCAGCCTGATCGTACTGAATGCCTGACCATCAAGCTCTTCCCAATCCTTCTGTTCCATCTCTTTTGGCTTATCACCCATCTCAAGATACAACTTTTGCTGGTGAAGCACATCCTCAACGCGCATCCTCCACCATGTGTAATCTTTCCCATCGAATTCCAGAATCTTCACAATGGCGCCCGCCATTGCTTCTTAGTCTGCAGATCAACCACGCTCCAAGCCTCCAACCAAAGCTCTGATACCACTTGTTAGGATTCTCAGGGCGTAGTTAGCAGACAAACAATAATAAGGGCGAAAAACAAATAAAGATTCAATACAAGGAATTAACGTGGAAAAACCCAAACCGGGAAAAAAACCACGAACGATGCACTATCAGAGGATTACAACAGTGTTTCAGAGATTCCCAGACCTCCACAATGTCTCACAACCTCCCTAGAGTTACAACCTGAGAACTCAACACTCACAGATGAGCCTCACACAACTCCCTAAGGGACACAGAGATTACATGTCAGTCTCTTGTGGTATAAGATGGAACACTCTCAATTGCTGTACAAATAAACCTAACACCTAGGTCCTATTTATAGTCAAGACTATTGCGGTTAATAATAATATTAACTTTCCAAAAAATGTGTTTCCTAATAATTTGATACTATATTCCAAAGTAATATTATATTTCCATGTGATTGCCCCATCACAATTTGGTAACAAATATAATATTTTTCACTTTATATAATATCTTTCCTCAATGAACACAATCTTGGAAGATCTTCAATATTATATGAAATTTGCCCAACAAGCATAATTTTGGCTTTCCAAAATTTATCCCACCAAAATAATAATTTGGGCTCCACACAATTAACCCAACAGAGAGCAAGGAAGAACATCAACCCAAAAAAATATTTTGGAGATAAACTCTCAGCAAGAAAGAAGAAGAAGACCAAGGAGAGTGAAAGAAGGAAAAGAAGCCCGATCCGTTCTCCTCCTTGTTTGTGGAAGATGGGGATCTATAAAGATGAGAGTTGGAGTGGAAATGTGAGGGTTTTAGGGGAAAAAAATGTGTTTTAAAGCCCTCACATGGCTGGACAGAATCAACATCATGGGTTTTGTAGATTCAAAATATCACAGGTTCAAGAAGTGGGGTGTTAGACACCTGTAAAGAAGGCAGAACTGATGTGGGGATTTTGAATGGTTCGATCATCTGACTTTGCTGCAGAAGGTAGATCTGAGGGTTTTATATTGGTTGTTGAGGGTTGTCAGAAGTATGAAGGGCTTCAGGATAGGGTAGAGTTCTGTTCATATTGGAATTGAAGGCAATTCATGGACCCAAGATTTTGGTTTAGTATTGTAACTACTGTCTATGGCTGCTGCAAATCAAGATCTCATTCTTATCCTAAGGATTAATACATTCTTTTATATGGCAAGCTGTGATGTGTTCATCATAAGAGGCTCTAGGTGATGTTGCAGCAAGCTGTGATGTGGGGGTTATGGTCTGGGTCTACCAACTGGTTCGGAAACCTCTCATTCTAAGTGAGCCATCTTGAAATGAATTCTCATCTCACTAGTTGATTATCTTGATATATCTCTATTAGAATGCTCATAATGTATCATATGTTGATTTGATCTTCATTGGTAGTTCTTGGATTGAGTTCAGGTTCCTGTGTAGGAGGTTGTTCTGGTGGGTCGTTGTACCTTGTTCTCATTTTCAGCTGTTTGCTTGAATATTAAGGCCCAACTTATCTTTTGAATAACAGGGTCTATTGACCGCAAATTATAAAAAAAAAACAGCTTGACAGAACTGAGGATCATTATTTGTACTCTTCTAGTGTCCACACAAGAGATGATTTCTCAGTAAAAACTAAACAGAGAAGAAAAAGGAAATGCAACTATTTGTTGGGGGGGGGGGGATAATTACAATAATTAGAAGAAAAATAGGAATACCAATTTAGAATAATTCAGTAGATGTAAAAAGGTAGTAATACAAACTCAATATAAAAATTAAGAAAAATCTTTAAAAACAAATTTGAAGAACGTGAGCAGGTGATACATGTTGGTGAAGAACATACAAAAGCTCCAAATCTTCAATAATAGCAACATGCAAAGTAAATGACAACAAAGACGCTGAGAAATTCCATCAAAAAGTAGGAAGACCAATTTAGAAGAATGTTAATTGAATTTAAGCGCAAATTGATGGCTAAATTGAGTCATTCGGCAATATTCATACAACTCGAAATGAAACACTAAAAATTTCAACCCCCATACAAAAACAACATAGAACACACAACCAGGACAACTCAAACAAAATGGCAAATGAACCTAGAAAATTAATCAAAATAATAGCCTAGAAAAGTTGAATAGCAACCCAGACGAATTAAACAACCCAGACTAATTTAAGTACAACTCAAATAATTATACAATCCGAAAAATTTAAGGATTTGAAGATTCGAAGCAATTGGAAATGCAAAGTTTATGGGTGTGATGATCTCCTTTTTCATGGAATTGAGGGAGGAGAAAGAGAGGAAAACAAGAGTTTACTATATACGAGAGAGAGAGAGAGAGAGAGAGAGAGAGAGAGAGAGAGAGATTTTACTCCATTAAAAAGAGGGAGAAAAAAAAAGTTCACCCAAAGAAGAGCAATTTAGAGAAAAGGAGAGATTTTGCTCCATTAATTAGTCTCACCCTTGATTTGGAAATCAAGGGCTAGGATTCCTTCTTTTCTTTTCACAATAACCCCCTTCTCATTACATCATATCTCATATATATATATATATATATATATATATATATATATATATATATATATAGACACACACACACACACACACACACATATATATATATATATATATATATATATATATATATGTATTGGAAAGTGATGTTTGACCGGCTTGAATCTTCGTCATCTTCACTTGGCTTGACTTCTTGATCTTCTTGTGGTATGTATGACAAGATGGAGATATGACTTAATAACCAAATGATTATCTTGTTTGGATATCGCTAAGAGTCATGGATGCTGAACACATTTTCCTTAAGAACTATTTACTGTACCGTAAATGTTCAAAGGGATAAAACTTAGCTCTTGTTGCACTCAAGACATAGGTTTCTCACTTGATTCTCTCAAGTATAGCTGCAGTCTATACTTGAGAGGATGTGATTGTATAATGGAAGAATTGATGCTTGTGATGCTCTTAAATGGTTTGAGAATGTCTCCTATTTATAGAAGAATTCCACCCCTAACCCAACCATAATCCCACCTCTTAGTCAAAGGTGCAATTAAGGTCCTTAATAAAGAATTAAGACCTTGACTTGGTCTTGATAATATAGCTGTTGGATCTTAATACCGAGCTTAATATTGGTATTATAAACTTAATACACAAGATTATATAGCCGTTAGCATTAAAAACACATTCTGGCATTCAGCACGGTCCGTGTTGGAAGTAACACAGTCCGTGTTGCCTCAACACGGCCCGTGTTGAGCCTAGAATGGTTTTTCCTGCTCTATGGAGACCAGCACGACCCGTCCTGGTCTCTTATACACTCGTGTTGATCATATTATCAATGTTTATCTTATATATGATCCTTATACTTGTTCGACATGATTCCTCATGCTATATACTTGTTCCACATGATTCCTCATGCTATATAATCTTCTTATACTCTTAAAATAATTCCAACAATCCCCCGCCATTTCAAGAGTATGTAAAACCCTTGAAATGATCTTACTTAAGGAGTTAACACCCCCACCATTTGAGAAATACCTTAACATGTAATCACCTGAGAAACCCACAAACATTCGCATAATGAAAAGTAGATTGCTCTTTGAACTTTTCACTAGTATATACAAGCCAAAATTGAATCCAAATCACAAAGTAGACATGTCTTTGAACTTTTGATTTATATTGATAAACTATACTCGTAATACACATACGTTTGTTTTAAATCTTAGTACTAGTACTTTGACACTGTTATCCGACCTTGTGTCCTTATCCTTAGTAAGTGTTTCGGAACTTTAGCCCTAAGTTTCTTTTAGCGACCACACATCACACTTACATAGGTAGTGTTTGGAATTTACCGCCCATGTAATTAGTGGAGCGTGGCGCGGTGGGAGTATTGATGATTTAACTTGAGTTGTAGTTGAAGAGATGAGAGAAATCCATGTACAATAGAATAGAGGGAGGAAGAGGAAAATATCATTCATCCATGCTTGAAATTCTCAACAATAGCCTTGAACTTGAATAATAACAAGAATAATAACCAAAATCAACCGATATCAATAACCTTGAACACCAAATGGGATTGGATATGACCTTGGATAAATGTAGTCCACCACCAAAGCCTAACACCCCACCATGACCATTATAAAGGAAACATCCACCAAATGATCAATAAAGGAATGACTAGAAACACCATCAAAAGATTTGATAAAGTAATCTAGATTTTGGGAGAAAACTTAGGGAAACCCTAACCAATGCAATAACATGTTCATAATAAAAAAAAGCTGCCTAGAAAAGAGTGTTAAACATGGTATTTATATTAAATAGAAATTAGGTTAAAAAACAGAACAAAAATAACGAAACAACGTGTGCATCGCAGAGGGGTGACTCGGGCAAGTCGCTGAGCGTCACGGGCGCGACGTCCATCAGTCATGGGCGTGACAGGCCGTGACTCGGGCGTGACCTTTTGCTGCGCCACTTCCTGGCCGGGCCAATACGGAGGTCGCGGGTAGGGGTGTTCATTGGGTCAAACCCGGACCAGACCGGACTGGACTGGACCAGACCGAAACCCGAAATAGCAAAAAAGTTGGACCTAAGACCGGACCGAAAACAACCGATCCCAACCCAGACCAACCCGATGAGCATTTGGTCCGGACCAACCCATACCAGTTTGGACCGATTGAGATCTTATTGAAATTTTTCTGATAAAATTTGTAAATAGACAAATTAAATAATTATGCATGTCTATTGTTAGGAAGAGCATTTTTTTTGATAGTGTAAATAGACCTAATTTATGATATATAATATTAAAAGTTGACAATGATAAATTGAAAAAGATACATTATATTAAAGTTTACCAAAATTTAATCATTGTTTTCCATTTACGTGAATATTATATCAATTTAGGACTCAAAGGATCATTAAATTTAGGAAATAGAATAATCTTTCTAGGCTATAATAATATGATTTTATGGTATAAAAATTTAAAATTTATCATTATTGGGTTTCCGGTCCGGGTTTGGGTTTTTCCGGGATTAGACCGAACCGGACCGAAACCCGAAAACTAAAAATACTTGGACCGAAGACCGGACCGGTTATCATCCGGTCCGGGTTTTTGTTCTGGGTTTTTTGGGTTTACCGGTCCGAACCGGAATATGAACACCCCTAGTCGCGGGCACGACGTCGTTGGTAGCCGGCACGACGTCGTTGGTAGCGGGCAAGACGCCCAGCCCAGCTTGCAGTCGCGGGTGTGACAGTTGCGACTCGGGTGCGACAGGCGCCTGTTTGCTCTGCCGCTTCTTCACCTTGGGTTTTGTCAACTTGGGCCTCGTCTGAACCCCTTTACCTTGCAGATCCGTATCTCGGGACGGTCCCGGGTCCCACTTAAAGTTTATCCCACACCCGGTGCCGATCAAACCATGTCCCCGGGGTCCTGGTTCCACCTTGAAATGGACTCCACACACGTCATTGGAGTTATTTTCATCGTATTTCGTGGAGGGGGTGGGGGCCAGTTTAGCGATCATGAATTTCGAGGCTCGGGCCCCATCTTTATACGCTCCATACTCCCGTTCTTGAAAAAGAGTTGCCCTCAACTCTTAGGAGTTAAAGTGAAGGCTCGCCCTAGGGTTCGGCCACCCATTAAATGAATCCTCCAACAAACCGATCATGACAACACTATGAACTCCACCCTTCTTGAATGAATAGCGATTCTTGAATGGGGCTGGGGTTGTCTCTTCTTCATAGTAGCTTCCCCTTTCAATCCTAGCATTCATTATCTTGTTGAACTCAACAAGATATTTATTCATCACAAGAAAGATTAATATTGATGTAATCACAATATACCTTACTTTCAATCAATCTTGGCTCAAGGATTGCCTTGCTAGGTTGATAAGGCATGACCTCCTCTTGTGGAAGCTCTTGAATTGGCGCCTCCTCCTTTAAGAACTCTCCTTGGACCTTATCAAGCTCAAGGAGCTCTCCTTCACTTGCCATGAGATGGACTTCTTTCACCACCTCTTGTTCTTCCCTTTTCTCAACCTCCTCAAACTCTTCAAGTGTGGAAGGAAGGTTTTGCTCATCAACTTCCTTCTTCATACCACATGTTTGCTCTTCCACACCAAAGGAACCTTCAATTCAAGCTTCAACCATAACCATTGTTGGACATTACAAGGAATTGTGTCCCACACGCCGACATTTGACACACTTTCGGGACATGACGGTCGCTAGCGGGGAATAGTAGAATGACTTTTCAATCATTTCCCGTCGATGATGGCGTTGAGGCGAACCTCTATCATCGTCACTCGACTCGTATGAGGGAGGGCGACGGATAGGGATACGAGTGGATCTCCTTCGTTCGTCTCGGGGTGGACCTCGACGTTCTTGGATGAGATTGTCCATCCGCGCAATAAGTGCTTCCATGTTGCGCTCGACGGTAGAGAACCGGTTGTCAAGAGAAGTGAATCGATCATCGATGGTGGCGAATCAGTCCTCAATAACTAGATCCCGAGGACTTCTCCGGTGGCTTGATTCCTCTCGCTCGGTACTAACTTCTCCGTTCATAACGAGGGAATAGGTGAGGGACGGTATGTGTTTGGGAAAATTTTGTGGAGTTTTGGGTTATCTTGTGGTTGGCTAGTGTTTGGCTAAGGGTTCTTTGTGTTTTTCTCACTTGGGATTTTCATCGAACACCTTGCGGGCACAAATTTCCAACTTTACCTCAAAGCTCCAATATGCATCAAAATCAACAAACACAATATCAATAACAACTTCTCCAACACACTTGGAAGCACAAGGGATGGGGAACACCAATATTTCAAACAAAATACCAAAATCCAACAATAGAGAACAAGTTAGCAAGAACAATGGAAAAAACTCAAGCTAGATGAAAAACCTTGGGCTCTGATACCAAATGGAGCGTGGCGCGGTGGGAGTATTGATGACTTTAGCTTGAGTAGTTGTTGAAGAGAGGAGAGAAATCCATGTACAATAGAATAGAGGGAGGAAGAGGCAAATATCATTCATCCATGCTTGAACTTCTCATCAATAGCATTGAACTTGAATAATAACAAGAATAATAACCAAAATCAACCAATATCAACAACCTTAAACACCAAATGGGATTGGATATGACCTTGGATAAAGGTAGTCCACCACCAAAGCCTGACACCCCACCATGACCATCATAAAGGAAACATCCACCAAATGATCAATAAAGGAATGACTAGAAACACCACCAAAAGATTGGATAAAGTAATCTAGATTTTGGGAGAAAATTTAGGGAAACCCTAACCAATGCAATAGCATGTTCATAATTATAAAAAGCTGCATAGAAAAGAGTGCTAAACATGGTATTTATACTAAATAGAAATTAGGTTAAAATCAGAACAAAATTAACGAAACAGTGTGTTCGTCACAGAGGGGTGACTCGGGCGAGTCGCAGAGCGTCGCAGGCGTGACAGCCCACTGTCCGTCTCCATCCATCGCTGGCCGCCTGGGATCGCGGGCGCCACCTGGGACGTCGCGGGCGCGACGTCCATCTGTCACGGGCGTGACAGGCGGTGATTCGGGCGTGACCTTTTGCTGCTCCACTTCCTGGCCGGGCCAAAACGGAGGTCGCGGGCGCGACGTCGTTGGTAGCGGGCGCGACGCCTAGCCCAGCTTGCAGTCGCGGGTGTGACAGTTGCGACTCGGGCGCGACGGGCGCTTGTTTGCTCTGCCGCTTCTTCACCTTGGGTTTTGTCAACTTGGGCCTCGTCCGAACCCCTTTACTTTGCAGCTCCGTATCCCGGGACAGTCCCAGGTCCCACTTAAAGTGGATCCCACACCCGGTGCCAATCAAACCATGTCTCCGGGGTCTCGGGTCCACCTTGAAATGGACTCCGCACCCGTCATTGGAGTTATTTTCATTGTGTTTCGTGGAGGGGGCCTGTGCGGGCCGGTTTAGCGATCATGAATTTCGAGGCTCGGGCCCCATCTTGATACGCTCCAATTAGGCTCCCCAAAGTCTATTAAGAGTGTCACCACTCAACCTCTCGTCATGACAGATATTAAACATCACTTAACCTGAGATGTATAAAATCGATGCTTCCTACTACTTTAGACAACTCCGTACTCATTTGAACTTTAGAAATTGGTGGTATTCCAATTTGTAAAGTTGAGTCATTGTTGTGAAGTAGTAGATATTTAGGCTACTTATCCCATCTCTAATAACAAAGTCCACTAGATGTATAATTATATCTTTACCATGGCCTTAATAAGAATATCTTCATCATAATATGAACAAACCAACATATTATTTTCCGGATATAATCACACTATACCGTGTGTAAACTTCATATGGATCCTCTTATATGCTTATCATCCAAAAGACCATGGATACAAACTTGTGAACAAAATAACCTCGCACTTGACAAACCACTTAACCTTTGATTTATATGGAAATTAAATTTCCAACTTATATGTAATTAAACCATTATATCTCAATCCTTTGCTGCATACTTGAACTTATAACTTTAACTCATTGAATAAACAATGGTTTCATAATCATGAATGATTATATTGTAGAGTATACTACCAAACATATGATTAAACCATCACATTACCTTGGTTGTATTCTCTCCTTTTATATTTAAGTCTACCCTTCAAAGCATACAACTATGAACACTTAAACATAATGCTTAAATTTTGTCATTTCCAAATCCATTGATAAATATATATATCATCATGAATTTAGAATAATCAAATGTACAAAAAATTTGTTAGGGTTTAAAGTATAAGAGCAATACATAACAGCAGAAGCGAAAATAAGATGACTACTTGATGTCCAGAAAAATAAATAAATGCAAGATTAAAGGGGTCAATATTTTAACGTGGAAACCCAAATCGGGAAAAAACCACGGGTGGCACAAGCACAAACGAATCCACTATGGTAGAGAGTACAACGAACGATCTTCTCCCGAGATCCAACAAAGAGAGTATTACAAAGATCTCAAACACCGAAAGAGATATATCCGAAACTCTCAACAAAACCTCTCTCACCATTGGGAATACAAAATTTCTGAATACCAGAATACACCTCCTCCCACAGGAGGTGCCCCAAACATGGCCAAAATGGCACCGAACTTGGCCACACCAAACAAGGCGAACAAGACCAACTATTTATAGGGAAAACTCTCTATAAACCTACCTTGACTCCCACTCTAATTACATTTAGAATCTAATACAATTAGGAAACCTAATATAATAAGGAAACCTAAATAATATCCTAATACAATTAGGAAACAAATAATTGTGGGAACAAGAGACTGGGTGACTTTAGGACACTTTCCTAACAATCTCCACCTTGGACTAAAATCAACAAAAGATCCAAAATTTCTTCATCGCCAACGAACCTTTGAAAGGTAGAACTGCGATGGGTAGCCAAACCGCTGAACAATCACAAACTGGATCCAACAGAAATCTTCAGATCCAAAATTTCTTCATCGCCAACGAACCTCTGAAAGGTAGAACTGCGATTGGTAGCCGAAACCGCTGAACGGTCACAAACTAGATCCAACAGAAATCTCCACAAACCCCATATCTGATCTTGCCAACGAACTTCTCGATACCAACAAACGAATTTTCTGAATGTAGTCTTCTCATAATCGAAGCTCTTACATAAACCTTAAATCCACGAAATTTGAACCACCATGGCTCTGATACCACTTGTTAGGGTTTAAAGTATAAGAGCCATACATAACAGCGGAAGCGAAAATAAGATGACTACTTCATATCGAGAAAAATAAATAAATGCAAGATTAAAGGGGTCAAGATTTTAACGTGGAAACCCAAATCGGGAAAAGACCACGGGTGGCACAAGCACAAACGAATCCACTATGGTAGAGAGTACAACGAACGATCTTCTCCCGAGATCCAACAAAGAGAGTATTACAAAGATCTCAAACATCGGAAGAGATATACCTGAAACTCTCAACAAAACCTCTCTCATCATTGGGAATACGAAATTTCTAAATACCAGAATACACCTCCTCCCACAGGAGGTGCCCCAAACTTGGCCACAACGACACTGAACTTGGCCACACCAAACAAGGCGAACACGACCCACTATTTATAGGCAAAACTCTCTATAAACCTACCTTGACTCCCACTCCAATTAGATTTAGAATCTAATACAATAAGGAAACCTAATATAATAAGGAAACCTAAATAATATCCTAGTAAGATTAGGAAACAAATAGTTGTGGGATCAAGAGATTGGGTGATTTTAGGACACTTTCCTAACAAAATTATACACTTCTTATGTAGCAAATAAACTTGATATATGCATACTCAACTTATGCAAACAACATAGACCATTCTCAATAATGATTATCCGAAAACCTCATAAATTAAACTTTATGAACTTGTATAACCTCAAAGAATAACCATTTCCATAATCATGAACTATAATCTATCGCAAGTATGCATAATTACTTATGTATCAAAATACTTCCTTATTATCGTACTACATGTTCTTATAAACTTGAAAAGTTAACAAGGAAAAACATGTATTCAACTTATATTTATGAATACACTAAAACACATGAGTAATCATGATCATCAATCTTATACTTATCTAAATATGTTTGATGCTTTATATGCTATTACTCAATGAATACATATATGTAAACATATACATATTGACATATAAACCATACAAAAGTATGAAAACTTCTCATATATCTTATGCAATTCATTCACTTATTTCATAATGAAATTTTTCCTTATAGTGAGCTTGCACAAAATCTTAATAAACTCTTATCATATTAAAATATGATTGAATAACATGAGAAGCAAACATCAATCAAACATGTAGATAAACTTATGTCCATGTCACTTATGAATAACTTACATTGCCTAAGAACATAGTAGCAAGTACATGACTTACAACTACTTAAATTAGCATGTAGTAAAATTGGTCATACTTAAGCTTACTAGCATGAACAAACTTATAAACATAATATTAAGTGAATAAAACTCCAGTCATATTTCTTTGTCAAGAATAAAGCATGTTCTTGTCTACTTATATTTCCATGAATAAAAGGAAATAAATAACTTATGATTCTACATACTCATATAATCACATGAATCAATTTTGCACTTAGGAAAAACAAGCAAAATTTCCTTAAACACTTATAGGATTAAGTGATTATTCTTAAACTTGTCATGCCATAAACAACATAGAGTCGAATACTTATTTTAATCAAACAAACCAAAACTTAAGTCCTCTTGGCATGCTTGAATAAATCATATAAACTCTATAAGCATTCATAGACATGAATCACACGGCAAAACACTTGTCAATATGCATGAAAGTCAATACTTAACTAATTTAATACTTGCCTTAAACTTAACAAAAACATATGAAATTTCCTTTGCATAATTAGCTAAGTAAATTAGCCAATAATCTTGTAGGTTCAACTTGTTAGAAATAATCATGAGTCCTTACTTATGCAACATCTTATAAGTATAAAAAGCTTTCTTGTCAAACTTATACATATTATGAATTCCCATACTAGTATTCATATTATGTATATACTTAATCATATTTTGAAATAGCCTAGACAACTTGTGTATATGTACCTTATATTTATACATACCATTAATCATATAAACATGATTAATCCTTTGTCTTTCTTATCAACTTGTGTACTCTTAAATTTCCAATAGGAAATTATATTAGCCATTTACAAATTTGTACAAAATAAATTACATATGATTTCTCATATATAATTACTTATATGGTTTCTTGTACACAAACTTGCTATTTCATCTTAATAACCACATAATGTTGCCAAGTAACTTATCAACATATATAATCACATATATATGTACTTGCAAAATAATAATAATAATAATAATAATAATAATAATAATAATAATAATAACAACTTATTATGCTTTTCTTATTACAATACTTATAAGCATTATAAAAATATACTCACGATAATAATGGAAATTTGAACCTTGATGCATACATAACTTATAGTGGACTTCTCAAACACTTAAATGAATAAACAAGCCACTTGTATGCATTCAAATAATTCTCACAAAAATTACACTTATATGCAAAGCCTATCTTAATAACAAATTCATATTTGACTTTCAATTGCATAAACTTATTTCAATCATCAAGAATAGAATCATAAACTTGAGATAACCAAATAGAATTTCATGGCAACTTATAACTTATAAATTAGAAACATAATACTTTTGCCAATACTTACATTCTATTTTCATACTTCAAACTAAACTTAAACATGAAACTAACTTGTTAATCATGCTATTAAACAATACTTGAATAAGAATAGGCAAAACAATAAGCATGAAATCTCTGATAACTATCACTTATAAACATGGAACAAATTTCCAATCATGATATTAATAAAAGGTCTAATCCACTTATACTCATCCTTCATATTAATGTCAAAAGATAATGGGCGGAATAAACTTAATGATACTTGAACATGTGAATAAACATGGAAAAAATTCAGATTATAAGAAGCTAAATATAATCTTGCCACAATTAATTTTCACATTAAACACCTTACAGACTAACTAAAACATCCAACCAAGGAATATTTTAATGACAATAACCTCATCCTTATTACTAAGATGAAACTTCCATGTAACTTAATATCATAGCCAACTTAAAACATATGGCTAAAGAAACTTTGTAACTATTGTAGGTGTTCAATGATGCACTTAATAATATAAATAAATAAATAAATTCTTATTTTGACTTTTTCTTGGACCATCCTTCAACAACTACCTTATCATGGAATTTCAATACATTTATCCTTAATGGAAATTCTTATAAACCAATTAAACATGTCAAAGGTAGTAAAACATATTCATACCATTGGTATTAACTTGATAAATGAGGCAACTTAAACATGGTCGATGCACAACATATAACCCCTAAATAAACAACAACTTAATTACCTTTGACCTCCTTGTAAATGACTTGTTGTTACATTGCTCTTAATCCATGTAAACCTCATTGCATAATCACACAACAATTCCCATTATCAACATCAAGATCTTGTACTTGTATTGCCACTCTTGTGTATCAATTTCTCATCTATACCAAACATATATAGATAAACAAATGATTAATAAACTTTTAACCATTAATCTTGCTCAATAAAACTTAATAAACTTGTATTGAAAAATTGATACTAATAAACTTGTAAAATATAAATTACTTATCTTTGTAATCCCTCTTGAATCTTGGATGTCCAACTCTTAGCCTCCTCCAATCTTGTCTCGCAAAATAGTTCTTAAGATTGTGGGAAAATGATGTTTGACCAGCTTGAATCTTCATCATCTTCACTTGGCGTGACTTCTTGATCTTCTTGTGGTATGTATGACAAGATGGAGATATGACTTAATAACCAAATGGTTGTCTTGTTTGGATATCGCTAAGAGTCATGGACGCCGAACACATTTTCCTGAGGAACTATTTACTATACCGTAAATATTCAAAGGGATAAAACCTAGTTCTTGTTGCACTCAAGGCATAGGTTTCTGACTTGATTCTCTCAAGTATACCTGCAGTCTATACTTGAGAGGATGTAATTATAGAATGGAAGAATTGATGCTTGTGATGCTCTTAAATAGCTTGGGAATGTCTCCTATTTATAGAAGAATTCCACCCCTAATCCAACCTTAATCACACCTCTTAGTCAAAGGTGTAATTAAGGTCCTTAATGGAGAATCAAGACCTTGACTTGGTCTTGATAATATAGCTGTTGGATTTTAATACCGAGCTTAATATTGATAGTATAAACTTAATACACAAGATTATATAGCCGTTAGCATTAAAAACACATTCTAGCATTCAATACGGTCCGTGTTGGGAGTAATACGGTCCGTGTTGAGCCCATAAAGGTTTTTCTTGCTCTATGGAGACCAGCACGACCCGTGCTGGTCTCTTATACACTCGTGTTGATCATATTATCAATGTTTATCTTACATATGATCCTTATACTTATTCAACATGATTTCTCATGCTATATAATCTTCTTATACTCTCGAAGTAATTCCAACAATATATATATATATATATATATATATATATATATATATATATATATATATATATATATATATATATATATATATATATATACCATCACGACCCGTTCTGGTCTCTGATACACTCGTGTTGATAATATTATCAATGTTTATCTTACATATTTTCCTTATACTTGTTCCACATGATTCCTCATGCTATATAAACTTTTATACTCTGAAGTAATTCCAACAATATATATATATATATATATATATATATATATATATATATATATATATATATATATATATATATATATATTCACACACACACACACACACACACACACACACATATAGAGGGAAATTGGATTCGAATAATCCCTACTTTTACAAATTGGATGACAATAATCCCTACTTTCAACTAGTATTCTGGTGGTCCAAAAAAAATTAAAATTATGTTGTAGTGGTACGAAATCCATCACCACATTCTTTTTATTTTTTTCATGCCTACAGCATATTGTTTTTGTTTTTTTGGTTCCTGCCCCCAGATAAGTAATGAAGTGTAGTTACCAAAATATTTTTTAAATTATTTTTTTGAGATTCCGAGCAATTATTATGATTTTTTAAAAGAAATAAAATTGAAAAAATCATAAAAAGTTGAAAAAAAATGAAAATTTTTGGGAGAAATGCTGTAAATTCATTCAAAATCGTGGTAAAGTGTTATAGAAAGTTTTGAATCAAATGCAACACAAAATCTATGATATTTAGGGTATACTCTTGTCCCACTACAATACAATTTTATTTCTTTTTGACCACCAGAATACAAATTGAAAGTAGGGATTATTGCCATCAAATATGCAAAAGTAGGGATTATTAGAATCCAATTTTCCTATATATATATATATATATATATATATATATATATATATATATATATTGTTCGGTTGTAATTTTGTGGTTTTATAAATTAAGGTTGTCGGTCCACAGGGATGGGTATGAGGCTTGATTGAGGTAATCGGTTTGTGGAAGGGATTTTTTTCTCAATTGCGGAATGCGGTAAATTATGTAAATGAAAGCAATAAAACTAACCTAGACATGGAATTATGGAAAGCAATAAAAGCATGAAATAAAACATGAAATTAAGGAAAGCAATTAAAAGCTTGAATGAAGAACTAGAATGAACAATGAAATTAGAGACAAGAAATTATACCTTTGATGACCAAAATCTTCTAACCTTCAATCTACCTTTGCAATTTCCCCCGAACAAACAAGAAAATGTGGATTGAATTACCAAGGATCTCCCAAATTCTCACTAGGAAGTAGAATTGGAATTCCTTGACCCTCCTCCCCACTAAAAGATGGATTTGATGTGGCTAACCCTAGAAAGCTTTGAAATCAAGTCAACAATGGAAATTAGAGAGAGAGAGAGAGAGAGAAAAGAGAGAGAAAGCTTGTAAAACTTCAATGGAAACTTGCTTGAATTGAGAAAGCTTGAGAAAGTTTGAATACAAATGCTAGAAATCAAAGAAAGCTTGAAGAACAATGAAGAACAATTGCAAACTTGAAGAACAATTATGAGAGATTAAGGCAAATAAAGGAAAGCAATTAAATCTAATTCTACTCCTAAACTACCTAGGATAATTTATTTTTTATATTAATACAAGTGGGTATTTATAGAAGAAGGAAAAATACAACCTAAACCCTAGGACTTTAATCGCAGCATGCGCAACAATTTCTACGCAGACAATGTGGCTCGGGCGAGCCATGGGATTGCTCGGGCGAGCAGCACTACTGGCCGCAACATTCACCATCCTTCAGCATTATGTCGCAGGCGAGACAATGGCCTTGCTCGGGCGAGCCATGTTGCTGCTCGGGCGAGTAGTGCTTCTGGGCAGCTTTTCCCTGCCGACTTCAAACGCGCATAACTTCTTCATCCGAACTCTGTTTTAGACCCGTAAGATATCAATGGAAAGCACTCAGTGTGTACTTTAAGCTCCCTAAATTTGAGACCAATCGAAGTTGTAACGAAGGAGTTATGACCCAAAGAGTGAAGACACACGTATTTCAAACCTTTGAGTCTGTACCGTTCCCTTGTTTTGCGCCAATCTTGACATGGAATTTCCGGCTTCGGTTTTGCCTCGGCTCTAGGCTCGGGTCAACTTGGTTTGACTCGACTCTCGGATCGGGTTGACTTGGTTTGATTCGGGAAATAACTCGGGATTCCCTAAAAACCTTCAATTAAGCCCAAACTTCTTCTAACTCCTTATTTTCCTACAAAACACCAAATCATTATATCTAATATATAAATAGGGGTTAAAACAAGCAAATATACCCTATAAAAGAGAAGAAATTCGGCTCGGAACGAGACCGGACACCACTCCAACACAAGGGTTTGCTCGCCCCGAGCAAACTAAAAACAAAGAAAAGGACTAAAAAGGAAAACTAAAAACCCTAACTCACTTTCCTAGGAATCGCGGATGCATTTAGCGTAATTTTTGTGGTTTTATAAGTTAAGGTTGCCGGTCCACAGGGATGCGTGTGAGGCTTGATTGAGGTAATCGGTTTGTGGAAGGGGTTTTTTTCTCAATTGCAGAATGCGGTAAATTATGTAAATGAAAGAAATAAAACTAACCTAGACAAGGAATTATGGAAAGCAATAAAAACATGAAATAAAACATGAAATTAAGGAAAGCAATTAAAAGCTTGAATGAAGAACTAGAATGAACAATGAAATTAGAGACAAGAAATTATACCTTTGATGACCAAAATCTTCTAACCTTCAATCTACCTTTGCAATTTCCCCCGAACAAACAAGAAAATGTCTATTGGATTACCAAGGATCTCCCAAATTCTCACTAGGAAGTAGAATTGGATTTCCTTGACCCTCCTCCCCACTAAAAGATGGATTTGATATGGCTAACCCTAGAAAGCTTAGAAATCAAGTCAACAATGGAAATTAGAAAGAGAGAGAGAGAGAGAAGAGAGAGAAAGCTTGTAAAACTACAATGGAAACTTGCTTGGATTGAGAAAGCTTGAGAAAGTTTGAATACAAATGCTAGAAATCAAAGAAAGCTTGAAGAACAATGAAGAACAATTGAAAACTTGAAGAACAATTAAGAGAGATTAAAGCAAATAAATGAAAGTAATTAAATCTAATTCTACTCCTAAACTACCTAGGCTAATTGATTTTTTAGATTAATACAAATGGGTATTTATAGAAGAAGGAAAAATACAACCCAAACCCTATGACTTTAATCGCAGCACGCGCAACAATTTCTACGAAGACAATGTGGCTCGGGCGAGCCATGGGATTGCTCGGGCGAGCAGCACTTCTGGCCGCAGCATTCACCGTCCCTCAACATTATGTCGCAGGCGAGACAGTGGCCTTGCTCGGGCGAGCCATGTTGTTGCTCGGGCGGGCAGCGCTTCTGGGCAGCTTTTCCCTGCCGACTTCAAACGCGCATAACTTCTTCATCCGAACTCCGTTTTAGACCCATAAGTTATCAATGGAAAGCTCTCAGTGTGTACTTTAAGCTGCCAAAATTTGAGACTAATCGAAGTTGTAACGTAGGAGTTATGACCCAAAGAGTGAAGGCACACGTATTTCAAACCTTTGAGTCTGTACCGTTCCCTTGTTTTGCGCCAATCTTGACATGGAATTTCTGGCTTCGGTTTCGCCTCGGTTCTCGGCTCGGGTTGACTTGGTTTGACTCGGGAAATAACTCGGGATTCCCTAAAAACCTTCAATTAAGCTCAAAACTTCTTCTAACTCCTTATTTTCCTACAAAACACCAAATCATTATATCTAATATATAAATAGGGGTTAAAACAAGCAAATATACCCTATAAAAGAGAAGAAATTCGGCTCGGAACGAGACCGAACATATATATATATATATATATATGTATATGGGAACTTATCATATGAGCATGAGCTTTTTGTGAGCATGTGAGCATGATTTCATTTTTGGCGGACATAAGGTATTATTTCCGTGGACAAAATAGGAATACCAATTTAGAATAATTCAGATGTAAAAAGGTAGTAATACAAACTCAGTATAAAAATTAAGAAAAATCTTTAAAAACAAATTTGAAGAACGTGAGGAGGTGATACATGTTACTCACTGAATAACATACAAAAGCTCCAAATCTTCAATAATAGCAACATGCAAAGTAAACAACAACAAAGACGCTGAGATATTCCATCAAAAAGTAGGAAGACCAATTTAGAAGAATGTTAACTGAATTTAAGCGCAAATTGATGGATAAATTGAGTCATACGACAATATTCATACAGCCCGAAATGAAACACTAAAAATTTCAACCCCCATACAAAAACAACATAGAACACACAACCAGGGCAACTCATACAAAATGACAAATGAACCTAGAAAATAAATCAAAATAATAGCCTAGAAAAGTTGAATAGCAACCCAGATGAATTAAACAACCCGGACTAATTTAAGTACAACTCAAATAATTATACAATCCGAAAAATTTAAGGATTTGAAGATTCGAAGCAATTGGAAATGCAAAGTTTATGGGTGTGATGATCTCACTACAACATAAAGGGCCTAAGGCAACGCCTCGGATTACAACAGTATAAGAATTGTTGCCTTATATACTCTAAGGCAACAATGCTTTATTTGTGGCATAGTTTTCTGATGCATAATGGATCACAAGACAACCAAAATGCCAAGAAAGAACAAGGATCATATCACAAGTAAGAACTTGCAAGAGATGAATCAAAGATGGAACGAAATAAGGAATGAAATATGAGACCAAAAGGCCAAAAGATGTAGATGATTTAGGGGCTGATTCGTGAGTTTTAATCATGAATTGGAAGACAATCAAGTGAATTCACAACTAGCAAAACAAACGGAAATCAAACGACTTACAATGATGAAGAACCAAACGAGAAACGAGAGAAAGAACTTGATAGAATGAGCAACGAAGCCTCTCCAATTGCTACAGCCACACCACAATTTTCAAGAGCTCCTACTCCTCCTTTCACCACCCAAGAATGCTCAATCTTGGATTAGAAGAGAAGATTTGAAACGAAATCCTAGAATGGAAATCGTTGATCTAGTCAAAACTAGAGAGAAACTAAAGCATCAACTTTAGACATTGTATTGAATGTATGAATATGAGATATGTTTACAAGGCACCCCTAGGGGGGTATTTATAGTAGGAGACCTCCCCTTTAGGCGTGATCCTCCTCCAAGATTAGACCCCTTAAGGGCTTACATCATTCCACTCTAATGATTACATCATAAAGAAAACGATGTACTAAGCTATATTACAAATATGAATAACTCCTTGGATTCTCATCCAAATTTAAAGATTCTTGAACCATATGAAAGCTCTTGGAATGTAGATTAATCCTCTCTAGGATGACTTCTATGATAGCTTCATGATCCTTGAATTAAGGAGCAAAAATATACGATCACATGAGTTGATCCCTTCCAAGTAGAGAGATATATGAGAGACTTGAGTTCTTCTTTCTTCTAGGTGAGTATTAGATGTCTCCATGGTTGACCTTGATGCATAAGGCCATCAATTATTCATCATACACCCCCGGTTGAAAAAGTTTGCCCTCAAACTTTGGAAAATCAACTCTTACTTGCCTTCTTCACAAAGACTTTCTTCTTGAAAGCTTTGAAGTCATCATAGATTCCTTTGATGAACTTCTTAAGCTTTCTTCCGATCAATTCTCGAACACCATAAGACTTGGATTTGCGTTTCCCCACCTTGAATGTGGGTTGTTCACGTTGCTTCTCACTTCCCAAGTCTATTCTTACCACTTTACCCTTGTCATTTAGCATGAAACAATGTACCTTGATGACTTGGGCTATTTCATCCTTTCGAATTTTCGGCCTTTCAACCAAGTGATCTAAGTAGATATCTTTTGGATGCTCATGGAAGATATGCTTCGTGGGAAGTTTCAAAATGTGATGGATACTTGGATCCGTTTCATTCTTCTCCCAATGTGTAAGAATAGGATCCTTATATTCTTCATGCCCTTGATACTCCATCTTCATAATTGACACAATATGACGTTTCTCCTTTTGCCGAGATGGTGGATCAAGAGGTGCCAAAGTGATCCTCTTTTGATTGAGAGTGAAAGTATAAGTGTTGGATCTCCCATCATGCATGACACTCCTATCAAATAACCATGGCCTTCCCAACAAAATATGACAAGTATACATAGGAACAATATCACACCATAAGGAATCTTTATAATTCTTCCCAATTGAAAGACTTACCAAAACCCTTTGATCCACACGAATGTCTTGGCCTTGGCTTAGCCAACATACGGTATAAGGCGTGGGATGAGGGATATCTTCCAATTGCAACTTGTTGACCATTGTTGTAGAGGCCGCATTGTTGCAACTTCCTCCATCTATGATCAAGGAGCATACTCTCCCTTGGATGGTACAACGAGAGCGAAAAATTGCTTCTCTTTGTAATTGATCTTTCGGCACATTTGTGATATTCAAGGCCCTTTCTACCACAAGTAGTTCTCCTTCATCCAGCTCTTCCACATATTCTTCTACTACATCTTCCTCATCTTTGGCGTCAACCCTAACTTCTTCTTCTTTCTCATACTCCGGCTCTACATATAAAGCACTTTGGTATTCCACCAACGACACTACTTGCTTGTTTGGACACTCCGAAGCATAATGTCCCAACCCTTGGCATCGAAAACACCTTCTTGGAGTTAATGTCCTTGGTTCTTGGACTGGGGGATTTTGTGGCTGGTTTAATGTGGGTTTGGCGTAGGGTTTAAGGGAGGATGGGGGTTGATTTTGTGGAGCTTTTGATTGTGTTTGAGAGTAAGGGAGTGGGGTATAGGGTCTTTGAGGTTCCTTGGCCCTTTCCTTCCTTTGTCTTTCCACTTTCATAGCCAAGTTACTTAGCTCATCAAGGGATTCATATGAATGTAATTCAACTATATGACGTATCCAATCATTCAAACCAATCAAGTAACGTACCAGAATTTGTGGTTCCTTCTCCTTGAGATCACAACGCCAAAGGAGGTGTTCAAACTCCCTTGTGTATTCTTCGACCGATTTAGAGCCTTGGACAAGCTTTTGCAGCTTGTAGTAGTTGTCGTGGACGTATGATTGGGGAAGGAACTTGGATTGCAACTTTGACTTCATCTTATCCCAAGAACGGATCTTTTCTTTCCCTTTTGCAACTCTCTTCTTTTGAAGGTTAGTCCACCAAATAGAAGCATGTTTTCTTAATTTCAAAGCAACGTACTTCACCTTGAGCTCATCACTACAATCTTTCAACTCAAAAACACGTTCAACCGTATGTATCCAATCAAGATAATCCTCAACATTAAGACTACCATTAAATTCGGGAACTTCTACTTTGAAATCCAAACGTTCATGCACTTTATGCTTCACACTACTATCACCATGAGACGAACCACCATCACGTAGCATTTTATTCTCTTCCATTTGTTTACCCAATTGCACACGCAAAAATGCTATTTGTTGCTCAAGTTCATAAACCTCATTTGATTTAGATTCATCGTTTGCCATTAGAAATCAACTTGATGTCATATGAACTCACGAGGGAAAGGGACGGATTTGGGCTTGGTTTGTGTTTAGGACGAGGGTTCTTTGAGGAGCTACGGGTTCTTTATGAGTTCTTGATGGGTTCTTGATGGGTTCTTGATGAGTTCTTGGAAGAACTATCAAAGGGGCGTGTATAACGTGGGGTTTATGTGATTTTGTGACAAAACAAGGTCCAAGATTTATGCAAGAAACAAAGGAGATTCATCTAAACATAGCTCTGATACCAAATTGATGCATAATGGATCACAAGACAACTAAAATGCCAAGAAAGAACAAGGATCATATCACAAGTAAGAACTTGCAAGAGATGAATCAAAGATGGAACGAAATAAGGAATGAAATATGAGACCAAAAGGCCAAAAGATGTAGATGATTTAGGGGCTGATTCGTGAGTTTTAATCATGAATTGGAAGACAATCAAGTGAATTACAACTAGCAAAACAAACGGAAATCAAACGACTTACAATGATGAAGAACCAAACGAGAAACGAGAGAAAGAACTTGATAGAATGAGCAACGAAGCCTCTCCAATTGCTACAGCCACACCACAATCTTCAAGAGCTCCTACTCCTCCTTTCACCACCCAAGAATGCTCAATCTTGGATTAGAAGAGAAGATTTGAAACGAAATCCTAGAATGGAAATCGTTGATCTAGTCAAAACTAGAGAGAAACTAAAGCATCAACTTTAGACATTGTATTGAATGTATGAATATGAGATATGTTTACAAGGCACCCCTAGGGGGGTATTTATAGTAGGAGACCTCCCCTTTAGGCGTGATCCTCCTCCAAGATTAGACCCCTTAAGGGCTTACATCATTCCACTCTAATGATTACATCATAAAGAAAACAATGTACTAAGCTATATTACAAATATGAATAACTCCTTGGATTCTCATCCAAATTTAAAGATTCTTGAACCATATGAAAGCTCTTGGAATGTAGATTAATCCTCTCTAGGATGACTTCTATGATAGCTTCATGGTCCTTGAATTAAAGAGCAAAAATATACGATCACATGAGTTGATCCCTTCCAAGTAGAGAGATATATGAGACTTGAGCTCTTCTTTCTTCTAGGTGAGTATTAGATGTTTCCATGGTTGACCTTGATGCATAAGGCCATCAATTATGCATCATTTTCATAGTAATAGTTAAGGGACCGTTGCCTTAACTAACATAAGCAACATGTCTAGAGGCGTTGCTTATTATAATGCTATGGCAACAACCATTGGAATGTTGCTTATGAAAAGGTAACGGATTCATCAGCGTTGCGACTAAGATTCCGTAGTAACAGTTATGGGATCGTTGCCATAAATCACAAAGGCAACATTTCTAGTGAGGTTGCTTATTTTTAATGCTATGACAATTGTTATAAGAATGTTGCTTTAAATATATCCGGATAATTGAAAATAGAAAAAAAAAACCATATGTTGGATATATTTTAAGTTTCGCTTATTAAAAACACTCCCTACTTGGTCCTTTAATAAAATTTCCCACCACCCAAAATTTCACAGTTTCACCCATCAAACCCTAAAAGCTCCAGTAAACCTTCTCATCCCTGCCACACAATATACCCTCTCATCAGTTATCTCTTCTATTGCACTCCCTCTCATCCCTTCCATCAGAAGTTCACACCTTCATCCCCTAAAATTGATGAAATACCCTTTCATGGCCGATTTTTGACAGTCGACGTATCAGAATTTCGTGTGTCTGAGTTTCTCAGTTTCTTCGTTGGTAGCTAGGGCTTCGTTCGTGTTATGCTTCGCACTACAACAAAAGTGGTCTATTGTAACACAAATATAGGTAACATTTTTCATAAGTGTTACAATAGATGCTTTATAGTAACATTTTAAAAAATTGTTGCCTAAACTAATACCTAATGCAACATTTAATTATTATATATTACAATAAAAACCTAATGCAACGTTTAATTATTATATGTTATAATAGGACTTTAATATGACTTAAATAAAATGTTACTCCCTCCGTTCCATATTAATTGTCATCTTGTGCAGTCAAAATTCAAAAATTTTGACCATAAATTTCTCAATATATACAATGAGTTACTAAATAAAATTATTACCATTAGATTCGTAACGAAAAAACATTATTATAAAAGTATAATATTGCAATTATTAATAACATATTATGTAAGAAATTATCAATTAAAGAGTAACATTGAAGATCATGAAAATCAAAATTATGACAATTAATATGGAACGAACGGAGTACAATAGAGGGGTTTTTGGTCCTTTGGGCGAGGAATTATTGACGCCATCCAGCCCAAAATTCTTAGACCGTGGCGCCTTCCAGTTTCACAAGACCGCCCAAAATTTCACGAAATTTTGAAGACCCTCCTAAAATCGACACAGATAGCGGCAAATGAAAAGCACTTGGCACATTCATTTTTATCATTTCATTAACCCTAATCAGTGTCCATCTACTCCCGCCTCTCTTACCTTCGCGACTCTGTCAACACCAGCCACCACCATCCCTGAATTCTCCGGCGATTCCCACCATCACTGCGATCTCCGGCGATTCCCACTGTTGCTGCGGGTGGTTGTGACGCTAGGGAGTCCACCGTCTACTTCGAGACCTGCGTCGGCGTTCCAATTTCCAGGTATCGTTTTTCAACCGTTAATAATCAGTTCACCCCCTCTTCCTTCTCAATAATTGGTGCCAAACATTGCAGTTGCAGGTGTGTGTATAGTCAATCTTGGATTTCTGAGTTTAATTGTGCCAATCATCTTGAAATGAGGGCTTATTAGTTTGAGAGACATAGACAATAGGAAATATTTCTGGGTTTGCTGATTTTTTTTTGTGTTTGTAAATGGATTTTGACTTTGGTTACTATGCTTGGCTATTATAATCGTGCAATACCTACAATTTTAAATCAAGGAAAGCAGGTACAACAGTGTCGATCTATCAATTGGGTGGGATTGTTCGAGATTTTGACTTTGGTCTTCTTTGATTTGAGCCTGCCCAATTTTCTCAAGTTTTGACTACTAATCTGTGGTCATTCTTGCTTTATTCTGATGTTAGAGGAAGTGTAAACAGTGAGTCAGCATCTTGGAAAGCAATTCTTTTACCATTGTTTAGGCTCTATATTATATTCTTTCACAAGAAACCCGTATAAGGGAGTTCTTTTATCTGGGTCTGTAAGTTGGGGTATGTGATTGTCTTAAATTCTTATTCTGTTTTTAGAGTAAGTGTAAACCCAGACTACTAATTATATGTAAGTCTTTTTTCTATTTAAATTATTCTAATAAATTTCTTGTTTCTGTTTTGCCTTTCTCCAGTGCCGTCCCTCTCAGGTCTCTCTATCTCTCTCTGTCTCTCTGCGATGAAAAATCGTACAATTGATACTCACATTATAATCTCTATGGATAGACCATTGTTTTCCCAAGTTATTGTTGTTTTTCTAACTCATTTGAATTTATGTTTGTGCAATGTTTGAGCATCGACAAGGCTACAACAATTCCAATCAAAGGCTTCTGAGGCTACTCAATTGGTTTCTAAGCAGCTCGTAGAGCAGAACAAACAGTACATTCAAGACCCACGAACTGTTGCCAGGTTAGGTTCTATCCGAATTGCAATTAATTTTACCACTGCTTTGTGAGTCTTTCTACAAGCAGCTTGTTTCTATTTTTCTTCGGAAGGTACTGTTGACATAATCTATCTATGTAGTAGTGTCTTAGCTGCATTTCCGCTCATAATGTTTGGATACTTATGCAATTAATTTTACAAGTATTTTGAATGCAACAAGTAAAAGAGAGCAAAAAAGAATCGTTTCAACAGTTTTGAATGCAAAGCAAATACTAAGCTTTTACAAGTATTTTACAAGCATACAAATAAGCATACAAGCCACTCAACAGTTTGCTCCAAAATCCAAACACAAAATTTTGAAGGGAACAAGGATTTTTTTCATTCTGCACTACATTTTGTTTCTCTAGACTAAACTAGATTTTAATCATTTCATGAATGAATTTCCTTAAAGAAATTACTCTAGTTGGTTTATGATATGAGATTATAATATTTCATTGGGTACATAAAAGGAGAACAAGCTGGCTTGAACTCTACTATCCTGGCTGTGTTGGAATGAAAACAGATTTCATTACCTAAAGCCCATGAGTGATTGGGCTATCATGTTTGTGTAGCCAGATTTCATTACCTAAACCCTAGATTAATTTCCCACTAATCTCTCCCTAAAAGTCACTAATACAAAGTTGGAAATTATCTAATTCTATCTAAAGTCTAATAAGAGCCGCATCCCAAAATCGCAGCAAAATAGCTAATTAAACCCCTCAAAACAGTTGGCCAAAACGCGCTGTTTAAAGGCCGAAGAGTCGCAACCCAGCAGGGGGGGTCGCGGGCGCGACCCTCCCTGTCGCTGGCGCGACCAACGAAGACTCCCCTGGAAATTTTCTCCTTCGCGGCGCCGTGGCTACGGTATCCAAAGACCGTGGGTACGGTCTTTCTCGGTCATCCTGACCCTCTGCATATGCCCACCGTGGCTACGGTCACTAGCACCGTGGGTACGGTGCAGCTCGGCTCCATATGTGCTCTGGGCGTAGCGGGTGTTACGCCATTCATGGCGGGGGCTACGCCTTGGCTTTCCTTCCCTTTGTTCTTCCTTTTTTTCCGAAGCATGTAACGCCCGATCCGAGGGTCGTAGCATGCGTTACTTCACTAATTGGCACCAAAGGTTGGGAGTGTGGTCCCGGGTCGACTCCGCCTCGGTTTTCGGTCCGGCTCGGCTTGAGAAATCACCAAGAATGCTATAAAAAGGCCCGTTTTGCTTTGTTTTGAGTGAAAACTCCAAAATCTACAAACTAACCAAAAACGCATTAAAAGTTATTAAATTAAACCACGAAACGAGTTAAAAGCCTAAGGATTTAGGCGGTATTTAGACACAAAATCGGGTCTAAACACGCCCCCACACTTAAACTTTTGCTCGTCCCGAGCAAAACAAAATGAAACAAATAAGAAAATTAAACACCAACTCCTCTGTCGTGGGAGGAAACGAGTGCATTTAGCGTATGCACCAAGCCCTTTGAACTCCCCGGCAGCCGGGTGGACAAGATGGACTCGTGAGGGTTTGTAGCGGCTGTGCCCACAAAAGCCAAAGAAAGAGGAAAAAGGGGAAAGAAAGAGAAGTGAAAACCGAAAAATAAAACAAAGCAAAACAAAAACAAAAACAAAGAAAATACTCCCATCCCTAATCATGCACCTAGTTCCCCAACCCGCCCCAACAATCAATTGGAAGAAACAAGTATAAACAAATTAAGACACGAAGGTTGGAAAACTGCCAATCTTTGAGATTTTGAACCAAAACACTTCCTGCTGAGCAAGACACCTCGTGAATATGTGCAAGTGGGCTCTAGTCGGTCTTTCCTATCCTAAACCAAACAATCAGAGTTGTTCTCATGCTCAAGCTTGAGATTATCTAGCCTATTTCACTCTTGGTTTTTCTTTTCTTTCAACCTCTCTTTTCTTTCTTATTCTCACTTCACTCTTTTTCTTTCCTTTCTCTCTTTTCTTTCTTTTTTTTTCTCTCTTTTCTTTCTTTTTCTTTCTTTTCTTTCTTTTTCTTTCTTTTCTTTTCTAGCTCTTTCTTGCCATTCTATTTCTAAACTCTTTGTTTTTCTTTTTCTTGCTTCGCTCTTTTCTTTCTTTGCAAAAACTACACTCTTTTCTTTCCACTCAATCCGCTTTGTGTCTTTTAGAGTGTTTGCGTCGGGTTTTGCGAGATTTAAGCACTGACCTTCGCAAAGGGCTACCCTCCCTACTGGGTTTCTCCATACGTGAGTCATTGCACTTAAGGGGCATAGGGTGCCGATCCACCCAAACCAACCCATGACGGTAGGCCTGACAGTTATTTGATTAATGTATTAATTAAGAGCTTAAGCAATTGAACAACTAAAATCGTCTAACTTAGGTAAGAAGACTCGGTCAAAGCGTGTAAGATTTGAGGATTTTGCTTTCCCATTTCATGTAGCGGTCTAAAAGAGATAACTCATAGGAAAGATCCTTCCTAAGGCCTCTATTTATTCATACCGGCTGCTTCCAACTGACCGAATTGGCAAATTAGACAACCAACTACATAACTGTGAATGAAAACATTTTCAAAAAGAAAATGAAAAGAAAGAAACTTTTGGGTTTTTCACAACATTTCTTCCCTTTTTACTCTTTCACACAAAATTTTTAAAATTTTAAAATTTTTTAAAATTTTAGGCAAAAACTAAGAAAACAAAAACCAAAACAGCTAGGTGATCTACCCTTGAAACAAAATATCTCCCCCCCCCCACACACACTTAAAACGCCACAATATCCTCATTGTGGGAAGGTGTCGCATGAAAAGGGTAGGGATCCTACAAAAAAAAAAACAAACCAAAACAACTAGCAAGTAAAAATGGTGGCGACCCGAGCCCACACGACTCCAACAGTAATATATCCCAACACAAACACTCAAAGGGATTCGCCACCCAAAAGAAAAATCAAGCATGCAGCATGGATCAAAATATATACACAACAAAGAATGCGGAAAGAGGTTACCTCGAGGTCTTCAATTTATTAACGAACCAATCCACGATCCAGGGAAAACATCACACTTGGGTTAGGAATAAACAAGAAAAACATAGTAAGTGTGAAAAGACAAACTATTCACAATATGTACAATGACACTAACTAACCTCAACCCCGAATCTCACTAGCTTGAGGCGGGAATTGAGGGTGAAACAACCCTCATGGCTGGCCTAACCAATGATGAAGCAATGAATGCGAAATAACTCAAACCATGGGGACAACGAACTCAACAAAACCAACTAACTAGTGCACTTCCCCCAACTTCCCAATAAAGCCTCCCCCCACACTTATCTGACACGAACAGTGTAAATAAAATCAATAGAGTAAAGTGGGAGTGGGGACACTTACAAATTATTGCTCGGATCCTCCCGGGGGATGATATGGGTGATACGGAAAGTAGGTGGGATAATAGCTGTTGATGTACTCCGGTGGTGTTGGGGGATGCCTCGCAATGAAATAGTGATAATACCCCCAATCACGCCAATACTGGTTTTGTTGTTGAAAATACCCCTTGTGCCTCTGAAGTGTAGACTGCCGGGCACGTATCAGATCTTGTTGGGTTTCCAACAAGTTGTTTTGACGCATGAGTATCGTTCGTTGCTCTCGAAGGTCAACTCTCAATTGTTCAAATTGAGAGTTGAGATGCTCAAATGAAGCTTCCCATGGGTGACTCTGACTTCCACTAGCTTCACCGTGGCCGACATACTCCTCTTCTTCCTCCTCATTTTCTTCTTCTTCTTCCCCTCCTTCCTCAATGTCCTCTTCTTCCTCACCACTGGACACATACGGACCACCAACCTTGCGGTCACTAGGAACCTGACCACAAGACCAGTTGTGTTTCTTAGTGATATCCAACCACTGCTTGGCATGGTCCGGATCCAAAAGAATCCGCGTGTTGTTGTTGTGTCCATGGCAATAGATCGTGGCAGTTGGGTGTTTGGCGAGGATGTTCATATTCTGCAACCGTACCTTGTCGATAGGATCCGGAAAATAGCGCGGTTTCCACTTCTTCAAATATTTCCCAAAACCCTCCTGAACTAGGAAGTGGCAAATAATGTGCCCCATCCCGATAGTAGTGGGTCCGGGTTCCATGCTAATCTCCCGTAAACAGTGTAGAATGCAAGATTCGGTGTTGACCCACTTACCCCTTATGGCATTGTAGATCACAAAAAGATCATTCTTTCGAACCTTGGGGCGTCCATCATCTCTCCCAAATACTGAACTAGTTACAACTCTATGGAAGATTCGAACAACTGGATTGCAAAAGTCACGCCCCTTAGAGTTGCGGAGGCAATGATATCGTGGATATTCGCCTCTCATACCAAGGTTCATCCTCCTCTAACAAGTTAAGTCCATCATTGCCTTCTGCTCATCAAAATTCGCGCATCGCTCATAAAGTCTCCCATCTTCGGGCAACCCCAACTGTTGGCAACAACGCTTCAAGGTGCATGTCTTGTCTTTGTTGGCGACCCGGTATTCAAAATGCGCATTCTTCTTGCCATCATTGTGGACCTTCAAGGAGCTGAAAAATTTGAGGATGGGTTGGTCCACGATCGATTCGTCAATCATGATGAATACCCCCCAACCAAGAACACCAATGAGATAATCGAAGCTCAGCTTGCAATGGATGGCTTCGATCGTCGCCGCATCATAAATATCAGGTGCACATATCTTCCGTGCTTGTAGCGTTTCATACCGTCGTTTATGCTCTTCATCCCGGAAAGTCACATCCGCATCTGGTTCACACCGAATTAGTGTGGCCGTTTGCGCTTTGTAACGATCCTTTGTGAATGAGGATGGTCCCGGTTGCAATGAAGGAGCTTCCTTGACTCGTGAGCGCTTGCTGCTTCCACTCATGATGAACAAAAGCAAGACTTGGCAAGAATTTTGCAAATAACAGTGCCTAATTTCAAAGGTAAACCAAAAACAATTGACACAAGCAACAAATACGTGAGTTTGAAAAGCTTATGCACAAAAATTCACTAGAGATTACCTCAGATCGGAGCACTTGAACGTGTATTCACCAAGGAGGAACGATTTTTGCTTGTCAAAATGAACCAAAAATTCACAGCCACACACAAACAGAACGCAAGAATGACACGCTCATACAATTTACTATGTGGATATGTGTGAAAATTGACAAACTCTTAGTGTAACAAGAGCGTGTGTGCTTTCAAAGGATGGAAAACAGCAACTTAATCACACACACTAAACAATAGCACAACAAAGCATTCAAACCCAACACACTAAAACAAGTCTACTGTGTGAATGAGTGAATCGACAAGATCTTTAGTAAACTCAGTGTGTGTGTGTGTCAATAGGTGAAGAAAAACAATAGTTACTCGCACAAACACCACGTACAGCGAATTCAAAACACAGCGAAGCTAGGTTATGCACAGAAATTTGACAAAATCAACCCTTAATTCAACATCAGTGATGAACGAACCAAAATCAGGTGAGAAAGGGAAGAATTTCGCACAATTGACACTAGTAATACCTCACTTGGCTGTGAAGAACAAAAGCTTGAACAATGGCGCACACTTGGACGAAATCTGGGCAGAAACTCGAAACCTTGGCAGCAAATTCGTAGCAACGGAGAAGAATTTAGGGTTTAGATTCGAAAATGGAGAGAAAGAGAGGGACGAATTGAGAGTTGAGAGGGATGGAATGGGTGTGAGAGAGAGCTTAGCTGCGAGTTTGAGGGTTGAAGAGAGAGAGAGCATCGAGTGAGAGAGAAAAGAAATGAGCTGAGTGAGAAAATAACACGGGGTTAATGCCGAAAGAATGTCGCTAACAGCATCAGGTCGCGGGTGCGACCGATGCTGTCGCGGGCGTGACATGCTGAACATCGGGAGTTGCTGAGCGCTGGGCGTGGCACCGCAGCCACGGTCTTCTGCACCGTAGCTGGAGTGAGCTTCGGGAACTACTGACTGCTGCTGTGTAGCGGCCGCTACGATTAGTGTAGCGCCTGCTACCTGCTGTTGTCAATTCTAACTTCCAATCCAAAACTCCAACACTTCCCAAATAAAATCCAACTCCTAAAAACTATCATACTTCACACTCATTTTTTTCATACCTTCTCACATTTAATCCAAAATTTTCCAACTCTCAAACTCTCCTTCAACACTCATATATTTTCAAAACTTCACTCACTCACACATTCTTCCTTCACTCCCAATTTCAATTTTCTTATTTTTCAACTCCAACTCTTTTTTTTTTTCTTCACATCATTTTCTCTCTTTTTTTTTTCAAACTTTTTCCTTTTGAACCTAAAACTAATACCTCGAATTACAAAAGAATGAAATAAATAAAAAAACTAAAAAGACTAGAAAAAATGGAAAAACCTAAAAAAAACTAAAAAGAAACAAAATTAGAAAGAAGAAAAAGGAATAAAATTAGAAAAATGCGAAAAACTAAAAATTTGAAATAAGAAACTCAAAAAATTATGGAGTGCCTCCCATAGAGCGCTTGTTTAAGGTCCCTAGCTTGACCTAAATACTTACTTGATTCTTGGAATCCTCGGGACACAAACCAAAAACATCATCAACCTTTTCCACCAGTTCTTCCTCTTTTTCCCATGATTCTCAAAGAGGTTCATGAATGTCATGGGACACTCTTCCGGTAGCCTAATCATCCGCCTAGGATATCCGAGTAGCATTTCCTTTGGCTTCCTCCACCAACGTTTCCTCCTTCTCTTCCAACACCTCCTACCCTTGCGTAGAAACGAATCTCGCTTCCTCAAGAACTTAGTAGGCCATGAGGATATAGAAGTAGAAAGTAACTTCAATTGGTGTTTGGTGGTTTACCGGACCTAAGACCTTTGAAGATCAACTCGTTGACTTTGATGCATTCAACATAGGTTTCACTCAAAGAAATCTCCTTCCTCCATGGAATGATCTTCAGAGGATGATCATAGTAAATGTCCTCAAATTCGCTTAGATTTGGATGCGAAACCCTTAGATATTTGATTTCTCCCCAATCATCGGGCTCAACTTCGAGAAAATAAGACTCCTTTTGGGGTTCATCCAAGATGCCTACCACCGCATTGGCCTTAAAATGAGATTCTTTGTGGGATTTCATTCTTGAAGGGTCAATGTCAAAATCAATACGATCTCTACCCACATGAAGAGACAAACGACCTCTTTTCACATCTATAGTTGCTCCTGCGGTAGCCAAGAAGGGTCGACCAAGAATAATAGGATTTCTCCAATCTTCATCCATCTCCAAAATAACGAAGCCACAAGTGATAAGGAAACTTCCCACTTGAACCCGGATGTCTTCTAATATTACCAAGGGCCTCCTAACATTCTGGTCCGCAAGTTGCAAATTAATAGTTGTAGGGGTCAAGTCATCAAGGTTCAACTTCTTACATATAGAGTGTGGCATGACACTCACACTTGCCCCCAAGTCACATAATGCATTATCAATCTTCATATCACCAATTAAGCTTGGAATAGAGAAACTACCGGGATCGACTAGTTTCTCGGGACACTTGCTTCCCATAATAGCGTTGCAACTAACCGTGACATGAACGGCCGATGACTCCTTGATTTTTCTCTTGTTTGTCAAAAGGTCCTTGAGATGTTTCTTGAATGAAGGGACCTCCGACATGGCATCTAGAAACAGTATATTAACTTGGAGCTTCTTCATCATCAAAATAAACTTGGAGAATTTATCATCATTCTTTTGTTAAACTAATCTTCCGGGAAATGGAACTGGAGGTCTATATGAAACGGGTTTCTCCAATGGGTTTTCATGAATATCCTCCCTCAAGACTTCCTTTCCTTTCTCTCGTCTTTTCTCAATCTCTACCATCTCTTCCAACTTCTCTTTTTCTTCATCCTCGGCCTCATTAACCACAACATCATTCTCCTTTTCTTCAATCCTAGCCTGCTCAACTTCTAAGTTCTCCTCTTCATTGCTATCCACCTCAACTCCCTCATTCTCTCCCAAAGGTCTCTCCTCCTTCACATTCTCCTCCACTATTATAGGTTCTTCAATTTTTCTTCCACTCCTTGGGGTAATGGCTTCAACTTGCTCCCCTTAGATGAGTTGAGGTTGAATGGGTTGTGAATAATATACTTGTTGAGCAACTTGGGTCATTTGGGTTTCAAGGTCTCTAAGGCGAGCACCCTCATTTTCTTGATTAGCCACAATTTGTTGCAACAACTTTTTAATCATAGAATCTTGAGATGGTTGAGAGAATTGAGGTTGTGAGGTGGGTTGAGGTGAAAACTCTTCTTGAAAATGTGCATGATGGTCATAAACTTGAGAAACAGGATCAAAAGTAGGGTTGACAAATGTAGTATAACTAGGATCATAATCCTCATAAGAATGGGAATAAAGTTGGCTGGAATAAACGACATTCACATGTTCTACTTGACGATACTCCACACATCGATGTTCGAGATGTGGAGCGGAAATGGATGCAAAGGCTTGCATACCTCGAGCTAAGTTCAACTGGTTGGAAACCTCATCATTCACCATCTTCTTTTGTAAATCGAGGACAGTAGCCATTAGAAGCTTGATAGTGGGGTTGTGTTCCAAAGAATCATCCCCATTTCCTGAATTTTGGCCGCCTCCCCAACTAGGCACATTCTGAGATAGCTCATGAAGAAAAATATTAGCTTCCTCTGCAGTCTTCTTTAGGAACATCCCTCCGGACGCATTATTAATAGATTCTCTAAGAGGACCACGGAGCCCATGATAGAAATGTTGAAGCAACATCTAATCCGGTAAATTATGATGAGGGCATTGCCGTTGAAGACTCTTAAATCTCCCCCAAGCGTCGAAAAGACTCTCTCCCGGCCCTTGCTTGAAACTTAAAATTTCTGCTCGAAGTCGGTGTGTCTCCTCCGCCGAAAAGAAACGGTGAAGAAAATCTCCTTTAAGTGCCTCGCATGAAGAATAAAAACCAGGTGGACATGTTTGTAGCCATATCTTTGCTTTCCCCCCAAGAGTGAGAGGAAAGAATTTCAACTTCAAAAATTCTGATGATATCTTTGGAATGTGTATAAAGCTGATCCGATCTTCGAATTTATCAATATGAGCAATGGGACTTCCAACAGCATCGTCCCCATGAAACGGATTTCTTTCGAAGTCTTCAAGTAAGTGCGGTCTAAACTCGAACACAACATCGGGTGGTAATGGTGGTAACGTGATAGGATTGCCTCCCGTACCCAATGATGGAACGACATATGATAGAAGGGTACGAGGTGAACCAACTTGAGCTTCATCCATTAGAACACGAAGACTCCTACAAGAATTAAAGAAGCATCAAATTCATTTGGATTAACACAAACTGATTTCTAACGTGAAAGCAAACTCAAATAACCAAAAACCAAGAACCTAAAACTAGGGGCGCTGGCTCCCCGGCAACGGTGCCATTTTGTGTTACGTGGTTTTGTAGACCTCGGTTTTTATCGTTCTTTTAAGGGAGCTGGCGGCCTTGGTCATAGAAATTAGATCGATGGTCGGGTCGAGATTGCTAAGGTAAGGATATTGGTTTGAAAGGGTCACAAAGCGAGAAACAAAACTAAGGTCGGTCAAGGAATGGAAAATGGGCTCCGGAGGTTTTTCGGGATGAAAACGGGGATGAGGAAACGGGTTTTGCAACAAGGGAATAACAAGGAGGGAGAATCAAGTGGCAATTCCGTTAGAAAATACCCACCGAGCTTCCTCTTCCGAGGATAGTCCGGATTAACTTCCCCAAAGTCCATCGACAGGCCCGGAGGGTTAATGAAACGGAATTTCCTGGTTAGGTTCTATTCACTTTTCGTGAATAGAATACTAACTATCCCAATTCCAACCTTCCAACACAAGTGTTGAATGTCTTCGGGAGCTTTCGAACCCAAATACATCCTACTTTAGGAAAGGATAGGAGTGGGAAATTAATTTCCAAACTAATTACTCACTAATATTGCTAACCCAAACCTAATCACCCATTCACACCCTTAATTATCCCCTAACCCATAGGGTTTCTAGCCACTAATCATGATAAAGACTAAGCTAACAACATCCAAACCAAACCTAAACATGATTTCTAACATCCAACAACCATAAACAAGCAAGAACAATTAAATAGCAAGCAAAGCAATTAGCAAAGCAATTAATAAAAGAGTTAAGGGAAAAGAATACTTATCAAAGTGCTGTAGATGAACAAGAGAAAGCAATAAAAGATGATCCAACAATCTTTCAATTATTTGAATCCCCAAATCATCAATAACAAACACAAATCTCCAAAACCCTAGATTAATTTCCCACTAATCTCTCTCTAAAAGTCACTAATACAAAGCTGAAAATTATCTAATTCTATCTAAAGTCTAATAAGAGTCGCATCCCAAAATCGTAGCAAAAGAGCTATTTAAACCCCTCAAAATAGTTGGCCAAAACGCGTCGTTTGAAGACCGAAGAGTCGCAACCCAGCAGGGAGGGTCGCGGGCGCAACCCACCCCGTCGCGGGCGCGACCAGCGAAGACTCCCTTGGCGATTTTCTCCATCGCGGCGCCATGGCTACGGTATCCAAAGACCGTGGGTACGGTCTTTCTCGGTCATCCTGACCCTCTGCATATGCCCACCGTGGGTACGGTCACCAACACCGTGGGTACGGTGCAGCTCGGCTCCATATGTGCTCTAGGCATAGCGAGTGCTACGCCATTCGTGGCGGGGGCTACGCCTTGGCTTTCCCTTCCCTTTGTTCTTCCTTTTTTCCGAAGCATGTAACGCCCGATCCGAGGGTAGTAGCATGCCTTACTTCACTAATTGGCACCAAAGGTAGGGAGTGTGGTTCCGGGTCGACTCCGCCTCAGTTTCCGATCTGGCTCGGCTCGAGAAATCACCAAGAATGCTATAAAAAGGCCCGGTTTGCTACGTTTTGAGTGAAAACTCCAAAATCTACAAAATAACCGAAAACGCATTAAAAGTTATTAAATTAAACCACGAAATGAGTTAAAAGCTTAAGGATTTAGGCGGTATTTAGGCGGTATTTAGACACAAAATCGGGTCTAAACAGATTCCTTCTTATCTTTTCGCAATAACCCCCTTCTCATTATGTCATATATATATATATATATATATAAAACACACACACACACACACACATAAATATATATTTTTATATATATATATATATATATATATATATATATATATATATATATATATATATATATAGGATAATTGGATTCTAATAATCCCTACTTTCACCAATTGGACAATGGTGAACCGTATTTTCACTTTGTATTCTGGTGGTAAAAAAAAAATAAAATTGGATTGTAGTGGGATATTTTCAAGGGAATCATAGATTTTGTTTTGCATTTGATTCAAAACTTAGTATAACACTTTACAATGATTTTTAATAAATTTACAGCGTTTCTCCCAATTGCTTTTTCATTTTTTTTACTATTTTTTACGATTTTTTCACTTTATTATTTTTAAAAAAACATAATAATTATTCGGAGTCTCAAAAAAATATTTTAAAAAATGTTTTAGAAACTACAATTCATTAACTTTCTAGGGGCAGGAACGAAAAAACAAAAACAATATAGCGTAGTAATGAAAAAAATAAGTAGAATGTGGAGGTGGATTTGGTACCACTACAATCCATTTTTTTTTTTGGACCACCAGAATACAAAGTGAAAATACGGTCCACCATTGTCTAATTGGTGAAAGTAGGGATTATTAGAATCCAATTATCCTATATATATATATATATATATATATATATATATATATAAAGATATTGGATTCTAATAATCCCTACTATCACAAATTGTACGGCAATAATTCCTACTATCATTTTGGATTCTGGTGGTCCAAAAAAAAATAAAATTGTATTGTAGTTGGAAAAAATCGAGTGTATATGCTAAATATCATAGATTTTGTGTTGCATTTGATTCAAAACTTTGTATAACACTTTTACCACGATTTTAATGAATTTACAGCATTTCTCCTATTTTTTTTCAATTTTTTTTCAATGTTTTATGATTTTTTCAATTTTATTCCTTTTAAAAAAACATAATAATTGCTTGCAATCTCAAAAAAATAATTTTAAAAATGTTTTAGGAACTACACTTCGTTAACTATCTAGGGGTAGGAACCAAAAAAACAAAAACAATATTGGGTAGGCATGGAAAAAATAAAAAGAATGTGGTGATGGATTTGGTACCACTACGATACAATTTTATTTTTTTTTGGACCACCAGTATCCAAAATGATAGTAGGGATTATTAGAATCCAATATCCCTATATATATATATATATA